>JAMJFZ010001365.1:0-75000 GCA_026225945.1 Cricetomys ansorgei
GTGCTGGGATTATGATCAATGTTTCCTGACTTGGATGTTCTCTGTAGTATTTCTTACAAGCAATATAAGCCCATGGTCTAGGTTATTCGACAATACAATACAGTAATTAACAATAGTGGAAGTTTAAATCTTAGTAGTTTAAGATGCAACCCCCCTTAAAAAAGAAAAAGAAAAATTGGTTTCTTCTTCTTACTGCTTAATTCTTCATGTAGTGTTTTTCTTTAATACTCCATTCAAAGAGCCAGACTAACAGAATAGCCATTTAAAGCCTGTTGTTTTCCTTCCTTGGCAGAGAGCACAGGAGCTCAAAGGAGAGTGCAGTGCACATACAATTTTAAAGGAAAATGATACACACACTTTCAAATTGATGGATCCCTCATTGGCCCCAAAACATTCACATGACCCCGACAAACTCTAAAGAGGACAGGAACGGTGGACTAACTTGTATCTGAAAGGTGCTGTCAAACACATTTGTTGACCTACTGAGTACCTCGGGTACACTGCTTCTAACATCTCTCCCAGCACCGTTCCAAAAAGCTTGGGTGGTAGAGGGTCAAGGTCTGGAATCCAGCGTCTGAAGAATTTGGTTCCGTCGCATCCCAAGGTCCATGATGCCATTTGTTTTGTGGAATTCTGAAATTCGTTTGTCGCAGATGCTGCATTATCAACTCCTTCCCTGTGTTAGAAATATAGAAGACATATCTGTTGACCAACCTAAGGAGGATGAGATTGCAAAAACAGGCCAGCATTTGAGTTTCTAACTTTTGTTACAATTCGCAAACCCTCTTCCCGGGTTTCCTGACCTTCAACATAAAGAGAGATGAGAACTCTGCTACTGATTTTTGGTTAGAATGAGAGCAGTTTGATGAACATGATCTAATCCACAGCCTTGAGCATGTTAAGCATGTGATCCACCACAGTGCTACAACTCCAGCTTCTCCTGCTCATAGCTTCCTTTGGAGTACATCTGGTCTACAGATAAGAAAAAATGAAAAGGATCTCCCTCCACTGATTGCTTTTTTTTTTTTTCCTTTTTACATTTTAAATTTTAAAATTGTGTCTGTAGTTACAAAGAGTCTGAAACAAATGGCTCCATTAGACGATGTTTGCAATAAATGTAGTTATAACTTTCTTGCCATTTTCTTAAAAAGAGAAGCATGAATTTTTAAGTGTTTCTATTTTTATGTCTAAATGCAATACAAAGTCATAGTCTCTCATAATACATATTACCAATTTGCACCGTTAGTGCGTAGCTCCTAAGCAGCATCTGCTTACTCCCACCTGTCTTTAAGAAGAAGAAATCTGACAGGCAGGTCAGCACATCTGGAGGAAATATATGTATGAACGCAGTGCCATGAGAAAGCATGAGGTCCCAAGTAGGCTGTCTGAGCTGAGTTTCCATATATATATTTTCCAACCGTTCACATATAAATATATAAATGGTTGGATAATTTTAATATAAAGACTATGCTAGTTTAATTGCCAACCCAACACAACTTAGTGTAACTTGTGAAGAGAGTCTCAGTGAGGGGTTGTCTAGATCAGGTTGGTCTATGAGCATGTCTGTGCGGGATTGTCTTAATTACTAATTTTAAATGACGTGGAAAGACCCAGCCAACTGTGGGTGGCTCCATCCCTAGGCAGTGGGTCCTGGAGTGTATAAATGAAGAGACGAGGCTTAGCACAATGAAACATGCATGTATTTATTTCCTCCCTGCTCTCAGCTATGAATAGGACTAGCTTCTTCAACTCCTTGCAGTATTGATTTCCATGAAATCATGGACTGTAATCCAAACCTGTGAGCTGAAATAACCTTTTTCTCTTGTAAGTTGTTTTTTGTTATGATATTTTATCACAGCAGCTGTAACAAATCTAGAATATATACTAAGAGCTTGGGTTCTGGAATTAAGTTGGCAGTCTCTGCTTCTTGCTGGCTATGACTCTTTAGGAAAGTTGCTTAACCTAAACCTCACACTTTTTGTCTATAAACCATGATGACATCAATAGCTATTTTATAGTGTAAGTGTTACATTAGTCTTTCAAATTTCTTAGCACATACTATGCACATAATAAATGCTTACTAAATGACCGAAGCAAATTCATGTAATAATATTAGTATTACTGTATACATGTATGTATACATGCATACATGTATACTATATCCATGTATGTATGTTAGGATGAATAGCTAGCTAGGTAGGTGGGTGGATGGATAGATAGATAGATAGATAGATAGATAGATAGATAGATAGATAGTGGATTTGTGCTTACTACAGGGAGATTTTTATCATGTTTGTAATTATAGACAACCACAATGTCACTGATGATATAGATTTATCATTACCTGCAAAAGAATGTCCTTTCATCTGCTCAGTTCAACAGTATAAACAATACTGGGGAAAATAGGCACATAGTCCTAGAAATGGAATCACTTGCAATGGTGAATATATGCAATGTAATTCTCTCAGGGGTCAAATCGTCACAGGAAATTTTTCATGTACACAGGAATGAAAACTCAAGGACAAACAAGGTCATGAACAATCACTGGCTGCATGATTTTTCCCATAAAGTGCTCCTACTCAGATGTCTGCAGGTTGTCCATAAAGCAAGACCTCAAGCACGCAGCCTGGCTTCCAGGAGGTCAGAGCAGTTGACTTTTTTGTAAAAGGATATATGGTTGTAATGTACTATGAGGCAAGTTCAAGTCACCCATACAGTCCTCCTGCTGACTTCAAAGACTGGATTTTCACCATGAGCAGAGGCAGTTAAGTATCACCAAGTTGCCAGGCCAAGCTAGCAGCTACCTTGTCCTCTACTTATAACACACAAAATACAGAGAGAGAGAGACAGAGAGACAGAGAGACAGAGAGACAGAGAGACAGAGAGACAGAGAAAGAGTAAACAGAAACAGGATGCCTTTCTGCTTCCATGGAACTTGCGTGTCCTAAGGAAGAAACTACAGGCATCTGGGAATGTTATTCATATTCGGTGTTCTAGAACTCCAAACATCAGCTATTTTGTCTCAGGGCTGAAATTTCTTAGGAATGTCAAGGATGGAGCTGAAGTAAACGAGACATTAAAATTAATCTTTCATGCCCAGCATCACAGAGATGGGTCCCATCAGTGGAGGACTCAGGAATGAGTGGCATGCTGGGAGCTTGTGACCCACAGCCCAGCTGCGTCATCTCCCCAAACCATGCCTAATTAGCAGCAGGTTGCAGCTCTTCGTTTCCTTCTCATTCACCTCCTACAAGCACCTCTGCCCTTTGCTCCCCACGCTCCATTGCTCATTTACTCTGATGATAGATTTCCTTTTCTAATCTCAAGGACCCGGCTGGTAGGGTCAGCCTCAGCTCCTCTGCTTCCTGCCCAGGTGCCCTTTTGTGAATAATCCTATTCATTCTGTGCATGGGAGAAATTGGCTGCCCCAAGCACTAATTAATTCAACCTCCGAAGTGAGTTGCCTTCTAGCTAAGCAACCTAGTTTTCTCCCAAAAGACTAACCCATGAACTCTAAGGGGTGAGTGTGTGTTTGTGTGTTAAATCAGGGCAACGTCCTTCTTTTCTACCTTTTATTTGGTTAATTGGTAGCATTCTCCTCCTGACTGGTAAAACTTCAGGTTATAATCAATTAGGAAGATTTTTGTGTAGTTTCGATATAAAGGGAAAAAATAACTTGTATGCCTTAGATGGACCAATAGATGCAGTTAAGCCCTGAAGGGATCCCAGCTGCTGAGCATAGGGAAACCCCGTCCTTTCGCCTGAAAGTGAGTGACAGGTCACAGTGAAGTCATAGCCTTGGAAAATTATAGAATATGTGGGGTAAGCACCAAGTTGGTGTGTAGTAAAGCTTCAGTGAATACAAATTGGTTTAATTTAAGATATTTATCAATTTCATACAATTGCTAGAAACACTGATATTGGGGGGGGACCTTCCCTTGTCATTAATGAATTTATAGTCTCTGATGGAACAGAATTACAAAGAAATCCAATTCAGAGGGAAACGGCATCAATACCTTAGATGTGAAAAATAAAAGAAGCCATGAGTTAACTTGCAGGAAAGAAACAAAGACAAATGGGGATCTTGTGAAGGAAGCTGGACTTGAGCAAGACCTTAGGTATGAGTTTAAATTACACAGAGACAGAGAATTGTGCCTTGCTGTATTTATCTTCCTAAGTGATTTACGGGGGGGGGGGGGGGAAATGCAGTATTACAGTATTACAGTATTACACATTTATATGTTGATCGTTATCCCTATCCCAGTGGAATATGAGAAGACAGAAACTCAGAGTGTAGCAACAGTGCCTGCCATGTCATAAGCACACAATGGTTCTATGATAAATATATGGAAATGGATGGAATCATGATTATTTGGGAAAGACAGTACAAAGAAGCAAAGGAAGATAGAAAACAAAAATCAACCCTCACCCTGAATGACCATGAGCTCTCTGCTAGTAAGCATGAAAGTATGTTCAATATATTTTCACTTCATTTCTATTTTTGATTGTGAGCCTAGCATTTAACTTCTGAGACATCTTTCCAGACCTCACTTAATTTCTATACCTAAATCAACCTATTCTGCACAGGGTCAGGCAGTAAGCATCATGGGATTTGTAGACCTTGTGGTGTCTAAGGCCACTCATCCTTTCTGCTATTGTAACATGAGAGTATCCACAAGCAGCATGCCAATTGTCAAGTGTGGCCATGTCCCAATAAAACTATTACCAAAACACTCAGGGAACTAAGTCTGCCTTATGTCTAATCTTTGCCTGCATACCTCAAAGGCAAAGGAAAGGTTGTATTGTGTATTGTTGTCTAGTTCATGTAACTATATAGATAAATACAGAGAAAGACGCATTAATTGCTATTATGTTTCTTCAATAAATGTTTATGCCACCACAAAATTCACATGTTGACATTTACCCTATGTTAAGAGCTGGGCCCTGGAAAGGTAACTAAGTCATGAGACTGGAATATTCATTCAAAGATTATTACCTTTAAAGAAGGGCTCCTAAGAACCTCTCTCTCTCTCTCTCTCTCCTCTCTCCTCTCTCTCCCTCTCTCCCTCTCTCCCCCTCTCTCTCTCTCTCCGTCTCTCTCTCTCTCTCTCTCTCTCCTGTAGAAACATCTGGAGTCAACAGTCTGTGACCTGAGAAAGTCCCCACCACAACCTGCTCATATGAGCACTGTATCCTAGACTTTCAGCCTCCTGAATTAAATAACTCTTTGGTTGAGAAGCCAGACAGTGAATGCCATGTTGTTACAGAAGCCAAAACTGAGACACATGTCCATGGCATTGTTTGACGACCTGGTTGCTCATAGTTTAGTCTCTGGCTACCATGAGAGACAGTGTCTCTACTTCCCTAGACCTGAAATGAAAACTCAACTCAGTTCACTCCAGAGCATTTTGAACAGTGACCAAATGTGACAAGCAAATTCCTAAACACATGGAATGCGTGTCCCCAGAAATTCCTTTCATGATCCAAATTTGAGTTTTCATTTGCTATCTCTTATCTTTTGTGAGCCTAGCCTTTCCTGACTGAGCCATCTCTCCAGCCATTTATTTGTTATCTTTAAGTGACTCAGATCTTTTTCTGTGAGGTAGAAATACATATATGTATGGATGTGGGACAAATCATTCTGGACTTCTGCTGCAGATTTCATGTAGAGAGCCCAACTGTTGTATACAATAGCCACACTGAGACGAAGACAGTTACAGCACAAGACTGTACTGGTATCAGGATCTTGATATTGATATGGCCCTCCCTTTGTTTTGTCGCCAATGAAAATTGGTGAGGAGGTGAAAGAACCCTATCAAACACGTGGTTAAATATGTGAAACACATGAAGTTACGTGAAAAGCATACTTTCCACCGCTGCCATCATTCCTCATTTTATGTACCTTCTACAGCTAAGAGTTGGTGGTAATGAATATGTAAATGAGAATTATGACACAGACTCATCTACTTGGGTCTGAGAATGGAGGTACGTCACCTGTCTCTATGACATTCTCTCTGTCAGTCACAGGTCCAAGTCTAGCAAAGTGGGCTATTACAGTAAGAAGTGATGTGCTGTCACCTGTTAAATCTCCCTAAACATAGTCTTTCATCTTTTTTCCTTTCCAGGTGGCCGTATAGAAAATATCCCCTGCACAAATAGAGAGCAACATGAACAAGATGGCAAACTCACCCAAGGAAAGAAGACCCTCGGGCCACTGTGTGGAGGGACACGGCAGTCCAGAGGTGCCATCTCTGTCCTATGATGTGAACGCTAAGCTTCTGAGATCAGAGATGTTCGTATCACATTGACACCTGCAATGCAGAGCAGCTCGCTTCACTATAGAAAACCTTTCTGCAAATATCACCTGACCTCATGGAGCCTGAGAACGATAAACCTCAGTGAGAAAAAGTGAGTGGAGGAAACATGCCGTTAAGTTAAATATTTTCTCCTCTTAAATTCCAATCATATATCCCATGTGTAAGGAGAATTAGTAAACTGTCCTTGGTTGAAATAATAAAGATCTAACCTGGTACTCATCCTATGAACCACGGGACAAATGGTGAAAATAAGGAACTCCTAAAGATGACATTCCACAAGACATTTGTCTTTTCTGTGCCTTTGCCTCATAAATTCTGTCTTTCTTTCCCCTCTATGTTTTTTCTCTAAGCTTCACATTATTTACTCCTATTCCTCATCTATCATTCAATTATATAATGTGTTTTCTTCTCTAATGCATGTAAATAAATGACAGTTTCATAAGAGCAAGGATCAAGACTTGAATATTTTCTTTTTGTACTTCGGAGGCCAAAAACTGAATGTATCATACTCCTTGGCTCAAGATCCACAGGCAACATTAATCTAGGCCAAGGTCTCCGCTGTGTTTTGTTTTGTTTTGTTATTTTTCCCTTCATTTTCCATCCTCAATTTTAGTTTCTCTTTTCCCAAAATATGCACTCATTTTCTTCTATTTAATGCATATATTTCTATTCCGTCTTTCACATATTCATCAATGTATGTGTCTGATCTTTAAAATTCAGTAGCATTACTTTGTGAAAGATTAAAAGATAGATGATAGATCAATAGATAATAGATAAATGATAGATGATAGAGAAAGATGATAGATTAGGTAGAGAGATGATAGATGGGTGACAGATATATTATAGGTGGTCTTTTGCTGTGAGTATAATTCTTCATCTTACATTTTATTCAGTTTTTTTTTGAGATCCATCCATGCTGCTAAATATTAATCTGTATTTCTTCTGACTTAGCATTCTCTAGCATGCTAATTAACTTTAAAACCATCAACGTATTATAAAAGCCCAACAAAAGAGCTTGATGAGAAAGTTTCTCACTGGCCACCAATTGTCTGGGATGCTTATTAAATTTAACTCTCTGGTTAATGACTAGAACCAGAAATGGCATGGGCAGGCGTTCACTTTATTCACAAATAAGAATTGCTTTGGAAGTAGAGACAATGCAGGATGACACTCATTTCCATTCTTCCCAGCCACTGTCTCAGCCATTGTGGCCTCTGTCTTCATTCAATTTCAAATTCGCAAGAAATTAACTGCACTATTTCCTGTTTTTCTTAGCTCCCAGAAAGCTGTGACATGCTTGGGCAGTTCACCTGGAAAGAGAAACTACATCCAGTAATGTTTTCCCTTAGATATCAACAATACCATCTTATCTTACCAGTGCCCTTCACTCTCAATCACTCCTCTTCTCCATGCAAAAGATCTCCTGTCATGGTCTCCTTAGACATAAAGCCCTAGTACAGCATTTCTCAAGGTACGTGTAGCCCATAGGTAATGGGCACATCAGAATGCCCTGGGCATTTGTTACAGTAAAATTCAGAGTCCTTCCTAAATCAGTCTGACTGGGGATGGGATCCAAACTTTTCATTTTCTTCAACCAATTTTGGTGATCACTAAGCATATGAAAGTCTCAAATCCTTCTGCCATGCTTGGTAATTTTTTACATGGTGTGGTGTGTGTGTGTGTGTGTGTGTGTGTGTGTGTGTGTGTGTGTGTGTGTATGTGTTTTCTGTGTGAGTGCAGGTATGCACATGCCATGATGTATACATAGAGGTCAGAGGGCAGGCACCAGTCCTTGCCATTCACCTTGTTTGGGCAGAGTCACTTATTCAACAATATGCTCACCAGGTTAAGTGGCCTACTCTCCCTTTTCACCTCCCATGTCTTCAAAGGCATGCTGGAATTAGATACACGCTACTATACCTGGCTTTAAATGGGTTCTGGGCATCAGAACTCCAGTCCTTGTTGAGCTAGTTCTCCAGCACCATTACTTGGTTATCTAAGGGAACAATTGACAATATTTCATATCTCATGCAGAAACAAATGTCATGGCTATAGAGTGTCGTAATGGAAGCCATCCCTCTGGCTTTGCCTTCAAGCTATTTGATCTTAAAATTTATAGGAAGAAGGCTTTATCTAGTTTGGACCTTTATTCAAAGTAATACCCCAAAACCATTTTGCTTGAGGCTTTTATGAAGGTAAGAGATTATTTTAAAATATCAGTTCAAGTTTTGTGTTCTTTACAACCAAGCATACCATCCTGTAGCATAGCATTCCTGAAGGCAACTGAGCTCTAAACAGTCCCCTAACTAAGAAAATAGGAAAGAACAAAGCTCAATCTACACTCTTTTCTCCTGTATGGCCCAAACTTCATAGACTGTTTAGATTTGGGATATTTCATCATTGTGCACATTTTTACCAACACTCTAAACAGTGGAAGTCTGCCTGGGATAAGCTTATTCTTTTTCTTTCAAGCTCAGTGTTTCAAGCAGCGATCTTTCCTACTGAAACTAATACAGACGTGAGATTCCCTTGCTGCTCAGAAAATGGAAATGCCACATTGCTAAGTCTTACTCATCACTGTGATGATGACCCCACAATGCTGGCACTCAGGAGAAGGCAGAGCATTCTCAATCCTGTCCCCTGCACAAGAGCCATCTTTTGCTACACAGTAGCAGGGCATAGAAGCACTGCCAATGGGAATCCAAGGCCCTTGGAAAGGCCACGTGCACCGTGAGCCACAAAGAATAGATCTGGCACCTGTATGCCTCCAGCTGATGCAGAGAATGTAGGTGCTGAGAATCTAATGCCACAATTCAGTGACATAATCTTGAAGGCAGAGATGCACTATTCCTTATCACATCCAGGCTTACACCAGGATGTTATATTTTGAATGATGAAGATACTACAATCACTATTTCTGATTATCAATAAATTATTTGGAAAGTATTATAATTACCTGATTTGGACAACTTATAGCTCATATTAGAACAGCTAATGAGCAATTTTGCAATATACATATGTATGTTAGAGATTAGATCAATGCATTTTTCTCTTATTATTGAATATTTTAACATCATTTTGAATGAACATGCAGGTTTGCATGTTTGTGCATACAGGTCTGGATGGGAGACTGCGGAGCAGACCACTTTAAATTTGTTATGCTTGATTTTGAGTAAGAAAATTTTGACTGTAGGTGAGATTTAATTTTAGGTTTTTGGATTTCACTTGATCCCAGTAAAATAGAGAGTCTAATCATGGTCTCTAATCTGAAAGGATTATTATTTAGTCCTTTGATAAACTTAACAAATGTCTGAAGCATTTAAGAATTATCTCAGCTGCCCATTTCCCAGACATTGTAGGCTAAAGTAAGAGCCTTCCAATAGTCTGTTTTAATTTTGCTTTTATTGTGTTTTAAAGATTTGTTTATTTTTATATGTGTGAGTTTTTTGGCTGCATGTATGTATGTGTATCATGTGTGTAGGTGCCAATGGAGGACAGGAAAGGATGCCAGATTCTCTGGAACTAGAGCTACAGGTGGTCGTGGACTTCTCTGGAACTAGAGCTACAGGTGGTCGTGGACTTCTACATAGGAGCTAGGAATGGCAACCATGTGTCCTTTGCAAGAGCGACAAGTGCTCATAACCACTGAGCCATCTCTTCAGCTCCCATCACCTAGCACTCTACCAACACACAGCTTACTCTATTCCAATGAAACACTTCTACTTTCTAAACCACGCCTTGTGGCATCTTTCTTTAGCCATCCCATGAAAGAATCTCTCTCCTGTGTCCCAAGATGATTACAGTTCCCACCCCTATCAGCTTTTCCAAATCCTGCCCAATTATCAGGATCTAAAAACAATTGCAACTGCTTATCACAAGCAATCTTCTCCTGGAACTTACCTTCAATATCCACTGTTCCCCTGAGCTTGGGTAGCATCCTGAGCCTATCATGGATTCATTTTGAATTTCATTTGACACTGTGGAGATGCCCCCACTGCAGCCCACTGTTGTTCCTTTTGCTGTGCCTGTTCTTATACTTTCAAGTTTCAAGCTGTGGTACCTTCTGCCCACTTGAGATTGTAAGCTCAGGAGGATAGTTCAGTGCCTCATCATCTTAGAAGTCAATAGCATCCCTGGGTTCAGACTCCTGCCCAGAGAAGTTGCACATCAAAGTCCTTTTGCTGGATTTCTCTTGAAGGCTACCTTGCTGCTTCAGGCATCCTCTCTGCCAGCAGCCTCTCAGGCATGAATAAGGCATCATCTTTGCCATTCAGCTCCTCTGGTACTTAGCCTCCTCTCACAGGAAATGTCTGTCTTTCTCATTCATGACTTTATTTTTTTAGTAAAAAGTATGTGAGCTAATCACTTAAAAATACATATGATATAGCCCCATTCAGAGAGGTAAAAATAGTCATTCCTGGTTAAAATAGATAATGAAAATTGTTGCCCAGGGTCAAAGATTTCCCACTATAAACCCTGTTAGATAGAGCAGGCATTTTCAGAATAAAAAGCATTCCCCAAAGTGAAACCTTTTAATTCATGATTCCTTTCTTGAACATATCGCACAGGCAAGATTCAATCTGCAGCAAAGGCACCTTAACTTTAAAAATACCAGTTTAGTGAACGATTCCAAAGATGCCAAGACATAGTTCAGGAACCACTGACAGCATCAATATGCTTTGGGACACACAAATAGTTTTATCTGAAATGCAAGTTTCTCATTCAGACTACTCGAAATACAAAGCTACTCAGGAAGAGAATGTCTAGGGATCAGAGGTTCTCTCTGCCCGATCCTCTGAGGACTAATAGAAAGGAGGGGAAGCTTGCTTCATTAAAGTCTATGTCCTTGGTGTGATTTTACAGAATACTGTATCTCTCTGAAATGTTATGGTAAGAAGTCAGCACAAGTCAGTATTTCTATTCATTGAATTTACCTCATCTCCATAGTGAAGACCCTCACACCATCCCCATTGTCTGGGGTTCTCAGGTCAATCCTTGAAGAAGAAACAGCACCATCAGCATCAGGGCGTAGTTCAGGCACGGACTACGGCTCCTCAACACTGTTGCCTTTCATATTTAATCTATTTTAACCAATCACAACTCACATTCTCCTCTGAATTACACTGTGTTTCCTTGAAAGCTTATCTCTCAGGACAACTCCCTCAATGCCAATGTAAGTTTGATTCCAAGCCCAAAATTAAGTAGTGCAATGCAAACGTCATAAAAGTAGGTAGAAGTCAAAGCAAGGCTAAAAACAGGCCTCAGTTCTCACTGGAGGGAAATTCAGTTGGAATTTCCTTTAACTTTAAAACTTCTGAGACTCTTACAATCTCTAAGATGTGAAGCTTTGAGATTTTGAAGAATTGAGGGCAAAAACTGTTAACAAAGAGAAAATGAAGTTTTCACATCTTGAGTATGAACTTGAACGTGGGGTATCATCTGCTGCTGTTGCTTCACAGCAAAAACTAAATTTCCTAGAAAGAAGTCATCCTCCACTGAACATCCACAAAGGGATATCACCTCCACTGAATATCCACAAAGGGATATCACCTCCACTGAAAATTCCACAAAGGGAAGTCACATCTCCACTGAACATTCCACAGAGGGAAGTCACATCTCCACTGAACATCCACAAAGGGAAATCACCTCCACTGAACATCCACAAAGGGAAATCACCTCCACTGAACATCCACGAAGGCTGATTAGAACTTCAGTGACTTTACTAAAGAGGTTGAAATATTCTGAGTCCGGGGTCAAATATCTTGGTTATCTTACTCCTTAAATAGTCTTTTATTGCCTACTTCTCTGTCTCGCCTTTAGCTTCCACCACCCCAAAAGCTAAGAATGTCATCAGATAACACCTGATTGCCCAGATTTGCTGCAGCCTGCTTAACTGATGTTTCTAGCAAAGTATGTGTAAAATTCTCTTGATTCATGACTTTCTTTGTCCTGCTTCCATAAAAACTTCATGACTGCCACTATATTAAAATATGGAATTTGGGGCAATTTAAACCTGTGCTCCTGGGCCATAGTCACTCAATTTTAGCTCCAGAACAAACTATTTCTTACCCATTTGCAGTGATAACTTTCTCTATTGACAATAGCAAACCATCCCAAAACTTGATGTATTAAATGTAACAGCCCTTCTATCTGCTCATAGTTCTGTGGGTTTATCATGTTAACTGTCTTAGCCAGATGACTCCTCTGCTGGTCTCTCTTGAGGTCGTTCATGTAGCTGTCATTGTCTGGTGTCTCAACTATAGTTTGATGGTCTGATATGGCCTCATTCACACAGCCAGCAGGGCCATGTGCCTACACAGCCAGTGTGCCTTTTTACATGGTTAAGACCAGAATGCTAGGATTTAGCTTAGAATGCCAATAAGGTCCTTCTGGTGTTCTTTTTACAATACAGCCACAAATCCATCTCTAACTAGATGCTAGGGGAAGAGAGCCCACTCTGGGGGAACCTACCAAGATGGAGATGCTGACAAATCAAACTGTCAATTTCCATAAGACACTAAATACTCTGAGCACAGTGGAGTTTTCCTTTCCTTAGCTTTTTCATAAGAAAGGATTATCTGTTGGGAGTTGACAGTGGCACCACAGGTATTAAAATGACTTAAAGTTAAGATATACTCAACATGGAATCAGAAAACAAGCACTGAAAACCCCAACTGTTTTTGTGTCCATGTTTGTTTGTTTGTTTGGTTTGGTTTAGTTTGGTTTGGTTGTTGGTGGCGGGGGAGGGGGGGGATGTTGTGGTGGTGTAACTAAATGACTCCTGGTATGAAAATGAATCTAGAAAAACAAAATGATTAAGTTGCCCTGATTCTTAGCTTTCTGATTAACCTGGAAACATATTACAAAACATTCATGTAGCACATTTCACCTCAGGTATGTGGGTCCACAGGTCTGGACCCTCTCGTTCCTGCCCCACTTGATGCGATCCCCTCACTGGCTAGATAATGGGATTGCTTTGTGTTAGTGGCGGGCAGGAAAGGGGGGGGGGGGTTCTGGATCTAAAGGCTGGAGATCCAGTCAGGGCACTGAGAGCTGGGTAGGATAATGAATTTACCCTGGGACTTTCATTCAGGGATGGTCAAAAAGTCACCTTATTTAGAGGGTGTAGGTAAATATATCCAGCAGTGCAGGGGTGAGGAAACAGGTAGCCAATCTGGCAATCATCTGTTCAGAGCAGGCTAGGGTACAGACATAGTGACACATGGGAGGTAAGGGGCCTGTGGCTTTCTTCCACTTTGATAGCAGGAGCAGTTAGCACCCTCAACCAGCCATGTGAGGTTTTGACCCATTTCCACGGTACTGCACAGGTGTACTAAATAAGAGTTTCCTAGACCAACATTTTCCTTTTGTGCTTATGCTATATGTTAATATGAACACTATATAGGAAAGAACAGAAGATATTTTTTGTAACTTATCAAGAGATGGGTACCTGTGTCTAATATTTCATAAGGAATGGGAAAGGAAGAAAAGAGAGAGAAAGAAGAAAATGAAGGCAAAGCAGTAAAGAGAAGAATCAGTGTGTATTTCTAAGGGGCCAGATTTATTAAAGAATGATGGCAAAGCTAGAAGAGGTTGAAATTTTTAACTTTAGCTTACTTTAAAATGATCAGATTAAGCTGGTCGGTGGTGGTACACACCTTTAATCCCAGCACTTGAGAGGCAGAGGCAGGTAGATCTCTCTGAGTTCAAGGCCAGCCTGGTCTATAGAGTGAGTTCCAGGACAGCCAGAGTTACCACAGAGAAACCCCATCTTGAAAAACCAAAAAATAAAATAAAATAAAATAAAATAAAAAAGGTCAAATTAAGACAAGCAGAAATATCATGTGAAGATTAAATGAACAATTGCTAATCTTTTAATGACAAACCCAAGGATTTTAATGCTTTTTAATTTGTTTTGCAGTTTTGCAAAGTTCATCTTTAGGCTGTATCCTTCTGTCCACAGAGGAGTTCATGGTAGAGAGGTTTAAGGAGGCCTTTTTAAACTGAAAGAAATCAGCGAGGAAAGACATGTGCAGGAGCATGCAGCCCATGTGGGTAGTGACGGGGCAGTGAGCTCAGGTGAGAACAGTCAGGCAGGCTCTCAGAGCCCAGGCAGATGTTTGCACTTTGCTTCTGGGTGTAAGTGGACTGAGACCTGAAAGAACATCACAGCCGTCCCTTCTGCTACCCCTGAAACCAGTCCTGTCTCACTGTTCTCAGTAGTTTTGTGACATTTTGCTACAGATAGACACCAATTATCAGGAGACAGAGGTTTCTCCTTGATTCCCCAAGACATCCCACAGAGGCTATCCCTCGGAGTGCTTGGATGACATGGGTGGGATGGGGCCGAAGTGACAGGACTTACTGACTACATGAATAAATTGTGTGAGAAACAAAGTTCATGGAGCTGGAGATGGCTCCGTGGATAAAGGGTTTACTGCACAGACATGAACCCTGCAGGATTCTGATCCCCCGAAGACACACAGAGGATGAGCAGGAATGGAGACCGCTTAGAACCCCTGTACTCTGGAGGCAATTACAGGAGATGCCAGGGCAAGCTTGCTAGCTAGACTAGCTGAACCAGCAAGGTCTGGGGTCAAGTACAGAAACCCTGTTTTGATAATAGAAGATAATAGACAATGTCCACCTCAGGCACTCATGCACACACATGCTTGTGCAATTATATATATATATATATATATATATATATGTATATATATATATATACACATATGTATATATATATATATATACATATATATATATATATATACATATACACATGAACATAAAAACATATATGCATGCATATCACACACATACATACACACACAAATAGAAAACTCAGAAAATAATGCTATTCAGTATTAATATAAGACTAATTTAATTTGAGTTGTAATCTAAGTTCTATTTTTAAATCTCTTATTTTTAAGGGCTAGAGAGACATGGATCCGTGGTTAAGAGCACTTGCTGTTCTTGCAAAGGATCTGATTCAGTTCCCATCATCCACATGGTAGCTTACAACCATCCATAATTCCAGTGCCAGAGGATCTGTCCTCCAAGGGCACTAAACATGCAAATACACACATACACACACACACACACACACACACACACGTGTGTGTGTGTGTGTGTGTGTGTACATGCATATGTATATATATGCTTGTGTTTGTGTTTGTGTTTGTGTGCATGTGTATATGTGTGTGTATGCAAAACACTAATACATATATACATATATATATGTTTTTGTGTATATGTGTGTGTATGCATGTGGATTTATGTACATGGGTACAGATGCCCATAGAGCCAGTCGTGAGTTGCTCAACATGATGTTAAGAACCAAATCAAGTCCTCTGTGGAAGAGCATATTTTTCAGCACTGAGTCATCTCTCCAGGCCCTATACTCTGTTTTAAAAATAGATATTAAATGTTCTCACCACATGCTTGCACACAGATATACACACTAACACATACAAGTACATGAAGTAATAAAGATGTTAATGATTTTTTTTTAATGAAAGCGAACTCTATTGGTCTGAGAGGTTGATGCCTCCAAAGCCTGCGTCACTATCTCTGAAGGTACAGGAGAACTTACCCTGCAGAGTCTGAATCCATTTTTGCAATGAAAGTAGGGAGCCAGAAGGACATGGCTTCATGAGGCCCAGAAATTGCTTCTTTAAAAAAATAAAATAAGCTACAGAGTAAGTGAGAGATAATCAAATTGTCATTTTTTTTCCTTTCCTTTTTTTTCTCATTCAGGATCCAGGGCACGTGATGAGGGTTGTTGCTTTCTGGAACTCCATGGGTGGCAGGTTTCTTGAAGCCTTGTGCCTGTTTTATTGACCTGATTTTGAGTTGAGGGATTTTCCTTATTCCACATCCTTCATAACAATATAAAGGATAGGGACACGATATAAGGATATAAATATAAACATGTTATTAGCTATAATGTATTATAATTATATATAATATATAAATATAAAGGGGTATGATATAAAGGATAGGGGTGCAGTATAAAGGGGAGAGGCACAGTTTTCTGACTGGTTATTTCCTGCCCGCAAAGAAGGCATTGTGGGGGGGCCTAGGGCGACCTCAAAAGAAAACATTGTTTTTACTTCGCTTATGTGGTGGACTGATGGATGGTGGTGACTTGAGCCTGGAGGAGCTTCTGTGAAAAGTTTAAAAGATGATAAAAAAAAAGTCTGAGGATAATAAGAAGAATGGTGTAGAGGAAGAACGGAGATGAGAGAGAGCCGAGAGCCCACACAGAGGAAGGTGCTTGTTGAAAGGTTTTCAATCTAGTCTGTACGCCTTTGGCCCCAAATTTGAACCAGTATGGATTTGTTGCTGTAGATGCATCATTGTTCCTGGAGGAGGAGACAAATCCCTCCATTGGCAGCATGCAGGAGGTCTAGCCTTCTTCAATTTTGGCATACCACAGCAGCCAAGGAATGTTGGTCCTGAAGAATGTCAAGCTGATCTGAAATTTCATTAAGGTTTTCTCTGTGGAGATAGAGAGGCTAACTGATATAAAGAAACCCTCAGTTCACTGGTTGAGCTATGAGTCCTTACAGAATGACCAGATAAGAAAAGAGATGAGCTCAGTGGCAGAAATACAGCTGGTGTCAAGACAAAATGGCGAGGGGTTTTAGGAGATGACTGGAGCAGCAGAATTAGGTTGGCTTGAGAAGAAGGGTGGTTAGTTACCTAGAATGGGGAAGTTAGGTCTCCAGCAACACTGAGAACCAGAAGACGATTCGGAAAGATTGGAGTCGTAAGCCAAGTGAGGCAGACAGTGCCAAGAGAACCTGACTATTGCTCGCCTTGTTCACCGAAGGTGGTGATGGCAAGGGTGTATTGCTAAAGCTGAAGGGAATCACCCAGAACGGATACAGGGAAACTGGGCCTACAGACACATAAGGGGCCTTGTGAAGCAGGTTGAGGCTGGACTAGTGAATTCTAATCACTTTCCATTCTAAAGAGAGGAGGGTCAACACAAGAGAAAAACTTCCTCCATACTTCCAGGGAAAACAGTGGTCCTGCAAAGCCTTTGACTCATCGCTCCACAGATGGGCAAACCTGCAGAAGAAAGATTAGAGGAGCCAGATGTTCCTCCCAAGCCCAAGTGACCCCAGAGGTTACTTATCTTAATTTACTTATTCTAAAGGGTAAACATATGTCAACATGCTATACCATATTACCTAAATATTGCTGCTATTATTTTTAAATTGAACTTAAAGGGTGAAACAATAAACGGAGTAATTTTACATAAAGAATAATTAACTTTTATCAACTTGTGGAGGATACAATAAAGATATTCTCATTTGTACTAGGACTTAAGAGTACACTAGATCTCTGGAGCAGAGAAGCTGGACCCATAGGTGAAGTGTTCACAGTGCAAGCAGGAGGACCTCAGTTCCAATCCCCGGAGCCCCTGTAGAACTGTGGTGTATTGGCCCAAACTTGCCTGCAATCTCAAGGCTGTGGAGGAGGAGACGAGATGTTCCCTCAGCCTTTTTGCCTTGACTCAAAACCTAAGGTAGAAAGTGACTGAAGGAGATACGAGATGTCAACTTCCAGCTTCCACAGACATGCGCACGTATGCATGAACATGAACATGCACACACCAAGACAAGTACACACACATATGATAACATGTAAAATAAATAAATTTCAAAATCATCGAAAAAGCAAAGAAATTAACCCAAAAGGCAGTAACAACACATATAAACAAGAATGTTTAAAGAAAGACATTATCTACATAAATAATATAAATAGACATATTATACAGCAAAATATACATCCTGTGTGGTAACACCTGACAATAAATCCTAAGTAATATTTTCAAGAGTGCCAGGAGGAGAGAATAAAGAGCTACAAGCTCAGAAAATTTCTTATTCTGCGGTGAAGACATTGTTAGAGACGAGCTAAGACACCAATAAAGGTGAGTGAGTGCATGGATAATTCCTTGTGAGGAGTAGTAACTAGCAGAAAATACAAAAATAGAACAGTTTTCTCAGAAGACAAAGAAAAAGTACCAAAAGTTCTTGTTCTTTGCAGCAGATTAGAGCAAAATAAAAAATAACTGGCCATGAAAAATGGAGAACATACTTTTGCTCTCAACTGTCATTAATCTTAATGTATTGGCAACTGTATTGAAAAGGATAAATTAAAATCAATTATTAAAATTGTCAGATCTGATGTTTTTAAGAATGCACAGTGTTTACAAGAGACAGAAGGAGGTGCATAGAAATTAAAAATGAAAAGATTTTTAAAGAGATATACAATGTAAATATGAAAGACCCAGAAGATTTGAGGGTTATTCCCAAAATAACAGTATTAAGATAACTCAAGTAGGGGTTCAAGTGGTAAAGAGTGAAATACTCTAAGAATATACGGTAAGTGTAAATAGATAAGGCCCAAAATACAGTTTTATAACATTTCATAAAACAATGAGTTAATTTCAAGAGAAAAATAAATAAACCTATAATATATTACAGTTGAAATCTTCAATGCATCCAGGCCCCAATGTGGCCGATCACAAAGTATGAACATGATTAGGTATTTGTAAAAATAATCTCACCAATTGTCTTAGGGTTACTACATGATGAAGCACCATGACCAAAGCAGCTTGGGAAGGGAAGGGTTTATTCGTCTTACACTTCCATATTGTTCATCATCAAAGGAAGTCAGGAACTCAAACAGAGCAGGAACCAGGAGGCAGGAGCTAATGCAGAGGCCATGGAAAAGTGCTGTTTATTATCTGGCTTCCCCTAGCTTGCTTTTTTTGTAGAATCCAGGATCAACAGCCCAGGGGTAGCCCCACCCACAATTGACTGGCCTTCCCACATCAATTACCAATTAATAAAATAATACCCCACGAGCTTGCCTGCAGCCTGGCCTTATTTGGATATTTTCTCAACTGAGGTTCCCTTCTCACAGATGACTCTAGCTTCTGTCAAGATGGCACAAAGCTGGCCAGCACATCAATACATAGAATTTGATCTTTATGTATTATCATGGAAGATTCAAAGCAATCAGACATGAATTGTAATGGAACTGTCATTAAGCCCAAATATTTATCATAATACCTACTGTATTTTCAGATCATTTTTCAAGAAAAAATAAAAAAAATAGCAAAAACATAGATGGACTATTTCAGTGTGTGGAAATAGAAATAATTATTTTTAGATAACTTTAGATAAAAGGCAAACGATGGTGGGTTGTACAATATTTAGAAATCAATAATAAGTATGTTGATATCTGATAAATATTAATGAAGTAGACCTAAGACAAAATAAAGTTGGAATTAATAAAAAACACAAGAGAGAATTATTGAAAATGGATCAAGAAACAGTGGTGCTGATTGATGAAAGAAGCTCTTTTTATGAGATTGATCACAAACAGATTTCTGGGGAAAAACAGATATTAAGGCCCAAAATTACAGAAAATTCCATAATATTTAGATACAGAAGCAGTAAAGCCATAAAGCAAACATAAATAACTATATGCCCATTTATCTATTTGAAAACCTGAATATACAAGTTGGAACGACTAGATCAATGTAAAGGCCACAAATCAGCACAGAAATAGAAATTTTAAAATTGTTTTTATTTTTATAAGTTATTTAATTTTATTCTGTGTGCATTTGCAGGAGTTAAATTCCCTGGAACTAGAGTTATGGACAGTTATGAGTTGCTATGTGGGTGCTGGAAATTGAACTCAGGTCCTCTGGAAGAACAACCAGTGCACCCAACCACTAAGCCATCTTTCCAAGCCAGAAATAGAAATTTGATGAGGAATGTTTTGATCAGCTCTTACCTAAGATACAGAGCTTAAAAGTGAAAAGGGGAATTTACTTTAGCTCATGGTTTGAGAACTTTCAGTCCAGAATTAAATGAACTCATCATTTTGGCCTCTTGAGAAAGTACCAGATAGGAATCACACAGAGAACATGGCAAACATAAAAACTGTTCAACTCATGGCCAGTTTGGGGGGGTGGTAGGGAGATACCAGAGTCCCACCCCTCCTTCAGGGTAGACACTATGGAAGGTACCACCACCTCTCAGAGCACCACTCTGGGACCAGGCCTTTAATGCCTGTTTAAGATCCAAAGTATACTAGGAATACAGTAATTTAATTTTTTTAATTAAAAATAAAGCATATTAGTCCTTTTTCTCTCTCAATAAAAACTAAAAAACAAAAGCAAAATGAAATTGACAAAAATACCATAAAAGCAAAACAACACACTTCTTTTTCAAGTTATAAATGTTTTAGAAGCTATAAGAAAAAAAAAGCTAATATAAATTGCTCCCCATGGTTCAGAATCTTGAATGCCCAATTTGTCATCAGCATCAACCAACACCAAATCCTCTCCCATTATATGACATCATGACTCAGACATCTAAGACTTCTGCCTGTTGGAAATTTACATACACTGACTCTCTGCCATCAATACATACTCCCTCTGTAATAGACACTTAGTCTGAACTTGGATGTACTTTACCCCTGCCATGCTTCTAGCACCTCTACCATCCTTACTTACTGAATGCCAAATCACCTTTAACGCAGAAATATCCTATTTACAATGCACATAAAGATTTAACGGTGTCGCTATGTTATCTCCAGAATCAACTAACCTTAGAAAAAAAATAAAGTTGCCTATTAAAGAGACAGAATGCCATCTTGGAGACAACATCTCTCAAGAGTGAGATGCTACACTAAAACACAAGTACCACAATATACTCTGACAATCTGAGTTTCTCTCTGAGCATAAAGGTCCAGGTTTAAAAGGTAAAAGATGGAGAGGACAGACGCTTGCGCCATCCTAGCCCACACCAGGAAAGAACCAGTCCCTCCAACCAGGCTCCTACACAGAGGACAGCCCCTTGCGTTTTCACAGATCAAGCCAAGGGAAGAACCAGGTAGGCACGCCGCCTGCTGAACACTTGGGTCTGCTCCCACAATCCACTCCTCTGTGGCCCCTCTTTCCTCTCCTCAAGTCCTACCATCGGCCCCTACTCAAGTGGGCAGCTCCCAGCGCCATCACAGTCCACACAATCCTGAAGAACCAAGCCATACCAGCCAGCCAGAAGTAGTGAAGCCCACAACTCAGGCAAAGACCTGCTGGACAAGAAGCTTCAAAGAACAGAAGACAAGAGAGGGCAAAGAAACTAAAGAACAAAACACCCACCCAACCAACACAAACTCAGTAATTTGTCACCTAAACCTATAATCACCTCAAGCCCAGATGCCTAAAGACCAGTATAAGCACATTATCAAGAGCAACCAGGGAAATATGTCACCACCAAAGCCAGCTATCCTACTGAAGCAAGCCCTGAACACTCCGACACTGCCAAAGCACAAGAAAAAGATCTCAAAACCAACTTTATGAAGATAATAGAGGCCCTTAAAGAAGAAATGAATAAATCTCTCAAAGAAATAGATGAAAAGACAAAGAGACAATGGGAGAAATTAAGTAAAGAAACCCAGGAAAACACCAACAATTAGAAGAAATGAATAAATCCCTTAAAGAAAGCCAAGAAAAAACAAGCAAACAATTATAGGAAATGAACAAAACTGTTCAAGACCTGAAAATGGAAACAGAAGCCATAAAGACAACACAAACTGAAGGAATTTTGAAAATGAAAAATCTAGAAAAGTGATCAGGAATTACAGGCCCTCCTGTAACCAGGCAAGGCTTCCAGTGGTGGGACTGGGACACCTTCCCAGCCACAAAACCTTTGACCTATAACCTATCCTCCCTCCAGCATCTGCTGGGACAATAGAAGGGCAGAATCCCATGCCAAAGGAGGAGGCACATGCCTGATACTGCAGGGCAAGCCAGGAACTAGAGACTGGATAGCCAGGAGATGCTTTCTAATGATACCCTTCTCCACTCATAGATGGGTGCCTAGCCCAGTCTTCATCAAATAGGCTTCCTCCAGCAGCTGATAGGAGCAGAAACAAAGGCCAAAGACCAAATATTTCACAGAGCTCAGGGAACCCCACAGAAGAGGGGAGGAGGGATTGTGGGGACCAAAGGGGTCAAGGACACCAGGAGAGTAAACCCCATGGAGTTTACTGACTGGCACTCTTATGAACTCACACAGACTGAAGTGGCAGACATGGAACCTGCAGAGGTATGTATATATATATATATATATATATATATATATATATATATATATATATATATGAAATGTTTGTCTGTCTTGGTGTTCTTGCAAAACTCTTACAAACTGGAGTGGGGCATCTCTGACCCTTTTACCTACCCTTGGGATCCTGGGTTGCCTAATTCACCCTCAATGTAGGGATTAGTGCCCAGCCTTGCTCCATTTTGTTATGCCCTGTTTGAATGGTAACCATGGAAGGACTGCTCTTTTCTAAGGAGAAGTGGGGAAGGGGACCTAGGGGAGAGGGGAGAAGGGAGATGGGGGAAATGGGAGGGACAAAGGGAGGAGAAGAAGGGGTTGGGATATATTATGTAAGATAAGAAAAATAATTTTAAAAAGTATTTTCTAAAAAGAAAAAGACGTGGGCTGGGGACATAGCCCAGTTGCTAAACTGTCTTCCAGAGATAAGGCACAGCCACTGGCTTCATTGAATTAGACCGTCTAGTATAAGAACTTTTTGCCTTCTCTGCAATTTCAATCATAGTTACCTACTTCTGAGAGGCATATTTGGCTTTGAAAAGTCAGAATTTGGTCAAAACAAAGTAAATGGACCAGTCCTGGCTTGGGACAGATTTGTACTCTAGAATAAAGAGGAAAGATATAAAGAGAAGTCTCACTGTTTCCAGTGTTTTCAACATGGCTCAGCAAAATAGATAAGAAGCAGAAGAGACTTGGCAGATGTGAGTCCTGAACTCAAGGTGAGTGTTGAACCAGAGCTTCCCCCTGTGTCAAGACTCGATTGCCTTTCCAATTACTCATATGACAGAATCTACCTTTAAAGGTATCTTAGGTACTTTTTCATTGCTGTAGCAAAACATTATGAACAATACAACTTAGAAGAAAGTGTTTAACTACACTCATGGCTTCAGAGGGTTAGAGTCCATGATGGCAGAGTAAAATCCTGGTGGCAGGAACAGCTGAGAGCTCTCATCTTGATCCGCAAGTAGGGGACAGACAGAGAACACAGGGAATGCCACAAGTTTTTGAAACCATCAGTGACACATCCCCTCCAAAGAGGCCACACCTCCTCATCCTTTCCAAACAGTTCTAGCAACTGGGGAACCGAGTATTCAAACATATGAGTGATCATTCTCACTCAAACTGCCACAGAAAGTGACTTGTCCAAGGTAAGAGACATTTAAAAGAGCAGATGTGTTTGACTTCAGGACCTAAGATTTTAGAAATAAGACATAATTTCTATTACCAATAGCTCCTTGGGAAAATACATAAATGGATATTCAAAGGACAAGTAATATGTAAACCACTCAGTGTTCCAGGGTGCACCTGTGATGTTGCTTAGTAAGGGTGGTGAAATGCTGAGAGTGGGAGAAAATAGTATTCCCCAGGGAAGAGTTCCTCAATTGCTTATGAAATACCAAGTGGTCAACCTTGAAATCATATACATACAAGTAACACTATGCAGACTGAGCAGATTGTATTATATTTCTAGGAATGTGTCTGTGTGTGTGCAGTATGGTGTGTAACAATAATTAAAAAAAGATGCATAATTGTGAGAACAAGCAAGAGGGATACATAGGAGGCATTAGGGGGAAGAAAGAGGAGGAAATGATGTAATATGTTAAGCAGTCAAGGCTACTTGTTGCCCACTGGGTACCTACTGGAAACCACACACTTTAGAATTTATGCAAAGTCAGCCTGAGCTGTGGGAGTAAGCATGAGTTAAAGGCACAGCCCCCAGGAGATCAAACAATGAGCTTCTCCCAAGAACCTGATATGCGATTATCTAATTCCCTTGCCTCTCCAGTCCTCTCTTCTCTTGGTAATTAATCTGTATATACAACAGGATGAATCTGAGCAAGGGGCACACAGAAAGCATGGGTTGCAGGTAAGCTACCATTATTCAGAATAGGAATGTTAAAGAATGGTAGGCTAGAAGACTAGGGAACACAATTCTACCGTAAGATTCCGAACACGAGCTAGACAGTAGTGGCAAGCCTGCCTTTAGCCCATGAGTAAGAATAAGACACAGTGATTCATTTGGTAGATTGCTCCAACTTGCATTTAAATCTTCAAGTCATGGCATGAACTTAAGACACTTCCTTCATTTCATAATGGGCATCTGCAAATCAAGCCCAGATCATTGGACTAACCCTTACCTACTCTTCCTGTCTACACTTCTGGTTCTGCCTGTGGTGATTGTATGGTTCTCAGCACATTTTATTTTCAACACCTATAGCTCTCACCCTTAATCTGTAGAGCAAAACAGTTAAAACCTGTGCTTAGTAGACATCTTTCAACTCTTACCTGGTCATCCCAAGCAAACCTGTCTGACTGTGCAGTTCACCATCACTCCTGAGCTCTACAGGAAACTGCCATCACTGGAACCAAAGCTAAAGGAAACCTTTCAGCTCTGAAAAGATCCCATTCACAGAGCAAGCTAACAACTACGCTTCAGGCAGTAGTTGGTACAGAATAGTTTCAAGACCGTTTATTTTTTTCTCCCTGTTAGCTTTTAATCTTTAGAACGTGTGGAGATTATAATAGTTCTATTATCTAAAATTAAATTCACCTGTGATTTGGCCTCATGGAGTCCCGGGATTGGGATGGCACAGCCTCAGACTTTTTGGATGTCTGAATGCCAAATTTGGACACATGTAGTGTTTGATCAACTGTGATCTAGGCAGACTAGAGGTAGCATGTCCTTGGCATAAATCTAGGATATCACACAAGTTAACACCATAGCTTGCTCCTGGGAGATGAGAATGCTGAGATAACTCCTTGATAGGTTAGGCCTCTGATGTATAGATCCAAAAAATCCAGACAAATTCGACTTATGTTTAAGCAAGCACCATGCAAAACGGAGATGAATCCTCATTTACTGACTTGAAGGAGACTTCAAAACTTCTTGGTGAGAGCAAAGGAAAGTTACGGATTGAAGAATACAGAGAACACTTGGTCTACACAGCAGTACAAGGATCTCCTATTCGAGTATTTCCCTCCACAGGTACAGTTGGAAGGAAAGTCTGTCTCCTGCTATGGAAGCTCACAGGGCAGATTCGTCTGCTGCCCATTCCTGAGAAATCTTCCAGTAGGAACTTCCTGATGGGGACTTTCCATCTCAAGGGAGCAGTGCCAAGGAAAGGGACAGCGTATGCCACTGTCCTGATTCTTCTCAGCAGGACAATTGTCATAGTTTGCTATCTAATGTCTCACCCAATTTTAACCCCTATTCCTTCATTATCTCTCCACGATAACTGGAGTAAAGCTTTACAATGCATTCGCTGCCTTCCTGGTCAGCCTCTGTCCAACGCCGAAGCCCTGTCACAGCTTAGCCCTCCCTGCCACATTAGACTGCTCCCTTTATCCCTCTAGGCCTGCCATGCCCTTCTGACCCGCTCTCACCTCTCCAAGTCTCTTCGCCTGATTCGCTCATGCTCTTCAAATCTCAGCTCATTAGGGTACCTTCTTCAATAGGAGCCCTTCTAAAGTACAAGGCTCAGTCTGCTTTCGATGCATCTCTTCTCTCTCATCAACCATTCCATATTGTCTTCTCTTTCGGCATTGGCCACAATGAAATCTATCTACTATCTGCTACTAAACCTATCTACTCAGTGAGCAGTCTGAGGACAGACAAGATGCCTTAGAACTCAGTTGGTAAATGGCTTACCATGCAAAAAGCCAGTCTTAGCACCCATGATACATCAGTAGGAAGCAAGGAACAGGAGGATCCCTAGGGCTTGCTGTCCAGATAATCTAGCTGAATCAGTGAGCTTCAGATTCAGGAGACCCGTATCTCAGAAAAAAAAAAAAAGACAGAGCAACCAGAAGCGGCCTGCATTCCCCCAGCTCCTTGCTTTCTCCTCTTGCTTCATCAGGAACCCAGAAGACCACAAGAAAGAGATGTCTGCATTCGGTAGGCATTGAGTCCTTGCCTGTCTGTGCTCAGCTCATCCCTTCACTTCTTTCAGTTACTGCCTCTCCCACCATCAATGCCCCAGCCCACCTCCACACGATCAGCGTCTTGGCAACCGCTAACACGAATGCATCTTCTCTTTCAAGCATCTTCACCCTGCTTCCTATCTGCATCCAACAGGCTCTATTCTCCCTCATCTTAAAACAAAAACAGAATCTGAAAGCCTTTCACAAGCCAACGATTCCCCTGCTTCTCTTCTTCCCTGGACAACCCCACGACACAAAAGAATCTTCTATATGCCTTGTCCCCAATTCTTCTGCCTCATTCTTCAACTTGTTCAAGTCTAGCACCTACTGCCCACACACGGTAAAACCTGCCACCGTTCTGCACATCAACGATCGCACCACAGATGCGATCCGAGGAGCCGCTCGTCATTAGACACAGCTGCGTCCTGTCCTTTCTTTTGCAAGCCTGTCTGCTCATGACTCTGTGGCTCCTGGCTTCCTTTTTCCTGGCTCCCACTGTGCTTTCCTGGCTGCTTCTCCTCTGTGTCTCTGGCTGGCGGTCCTCCCATCTGAACATTATCCGAGTTAATTGAGGCTGGGACCTCAGCTTTCTTCACTCCTCGTTTATCCTTTCTCACTTGGCAATATTGGATGGTCCACAGCCTTTTAAGTGCCAAAAATTCATCTCCAGCCAAGGACTCCTGATAAAAATATCCAGCTGCCTCTCAGCACTCTCCGCTTGGACGTCCTAGAAAAGTTCAGATTTGGCAGAAACTGTCCTCCTGGTGTTCTTAGTACCAAGCCCCCCACCTTCCCAGCTTTCTCGTTGTAGTCACTGGCCCTTTCATTCATTCAGTGGCACGGGCCAAAAAAACCTCAAGTCATCCCTGGCCCTTCTCTTCCCTCAGTGTGTCTATTTAATGAAGGGCCAACCCTGTAGATTCCATTTCTAACCTGAGCCTCAGTCTCCCCAAGTGATCTCTCTCCAGCGTAACCACTACCAACTTTCCCTGGATCACAGAAAGCACTTCTATTTAGTTTCACCCACATATGTTAGATTTTTTTTTGTCATTCTAAGAATTGTAAACTTTATTCAGCCAGCCCTGGAGAATTAACAAACAAGAGAGTGACAGGACCACTTTGAGAATCCTCCTTATAGGTCAGCGTTCCTAAGGTGGGATTAAGGGGACTCCGCCATAGTCCCAGCTCTGCAGGCTACCCTGCTCACCTTAATCCTATAAGATTGGTGCTCTCTGAGCTGTATGATGTGTGTGTGTTGGTCTCTGGAATGATTTTTAATTAAGAAATACTGAATTTCAAATGCCTTTGCTTAAAACATAGTAATGTCTTTCTATCAGACATAAGATGAACCGAAAGGCCCTGGAAAGACTCATTAGATGGCTCTTCCATCTTAGCTGCTAACATTCCTTCCACAGAAAGACCCAGAACTGGGACCTTGTGAGCTATGGCTAGACACACCATGTACCAAATCACCCAGGAGTCAGGAGGCATGCTACTGCCACCCATCACCACAAGATCAATCTCAAAAGTTGGCAGGAAGTATCATCAATTAAAGGGGAGCCAGGGTTTCAAGTGATCATTCATCTGGTAGGTTAAATTTCATGAGAATGGGAATTGTGCTTGTGCTGCTCAGAGCTAATTCCTAGTTAATGCCTGACCCATTTGTGACTATGTAACAGGCATTCACAATATAGTTGTTGATTGAATTACAGACAATGGGAAGCCACCAGGAGTTTGTACACAGGAGTCTGACTATTTTGGAATTATCATTTAAGAAGATGAATCATGTCAGTTGACAGAGAGCAAATTGGAATGAGAGGAGACTAGAAGTCTGATAAATTCGAGATGGGGATACTTGTATGGTATAGAGAAAATGTAGACGCCCTTTTAAAAGAAAAAAGTATATATTGGCTGTGGCTACCTGTAAAAAAGGACACTTAAATAACATCAATAATAAATCATTTCTCAGAAATGAATATGTATGCTTCCTCTATATCAGACACTCGGCACCTAGCTGCTAGCAATACAGAGACAGGACCATTTTCCCTGCGGTGGCATGTTACCCAGATGTAAAAAGGGAAGATTTACTAAAAGTTATGAGATGCATTGAGCCTTATACATGAGGCCACAAATAATATGATTTCATTTAATGTCTGCACTAGAAAATTGACTAAACACAGAAAGCACACAGATGACTAAAACGGGTCCACAAGAAAGGGAACGGGGAATGGTTTAATGGGAGAGGGTGGGGAAGCCAACAGAACACATGGGGTATCAAAGCAGAAGAGGGAACACCTGTGGTGAAAGGTACATCATAGAAAGAAGGGGGTCAGGGAGATGGAAGGGTGGAGTCAACCAAAAGGAAATTATGTATGTAAACACAAGGAAGCCTTTTAACTTTCAGTCTAACATACAATAAAGTAAAATTTTAAAAATAGAAGAACATCTAACTGTCCTTGTGATGCTCTAACCCGGGACCTATTCGGGGTCACTTACACCACTGGTGCCAACGAGGGATTGTGAACTGAGTATATCGGTGCTTTGTTGTGAGGAAAAAACTGGGATGTTGAATAGTAAGCATCTTCTTTCCCCCTGTTCTGTTCTTCACCTGGCTACCCCACAAATCTAGGGAAAACCTTCCTTTAAATAGATGGATGTCTCCTCCACATACACATTCCAGAGACGTGATGGCTCATGAAGAAGACACACAGCCCAATGCACTGTCTCCAGCTTCCATTTGTAACCCTAAATAAGACTGGCACATGCATCAGGGAGACCTGCCCACCACAGAACTGCCAGTATTAGACAGCCACAGGTAAGTAAGTCTTCACCTCCAATCAGGCTCTGGTTGCATGATACAGAATCATGTAAAGGCAGCTGAGGAGACGCCTCAGTCAGTAAAGCACCTGCCGTGCAAGCATGAGAGGCTGTGCCCAGATTCCGAGCACTCTTGTAAAATTTAGGTATGGAAGCACCCTAGTTCTTGGAAGGGAGTAAGCAAGTCCCTGGAACTCATTGGCTAGCAAGCTTCATTTCAAGGAAAACATCTGGTCCACATAGGCACCTGTATGCACATGCAAGTGTGCCCACATGAACACGTGCATGTACCCCCTACACACGAGTAAATGTATAATCATTTTCCTTAACAAGTATTTACATTATCCTACTTATTTCTGTGCATGAATTTTAATACAATCTTAATACATACATAATTTTCAATCCCGTATTTATGCACGGCATTATCACACGGCTACCTAACATGTTATTACCTGTTTCCTTAAGCAATTGAATGAGTTTATGGAATGCCATCAAGTAGATATTTAACTGCAAAAGCTAACTGCTCCCCTGGTGAGGATCTACCAGGCTGCTATGAAAATGCAACAATAAACGCATTTGTACATAAAGTCATTTCCATGTTTGCCTTTATTTCACTAAGATGGGCTCCCCAAAGTGTCTTTTCCAATTTCCCTTTTTTTCGGTCTCCTGCCAAGCACACACTGTTTTCTTTATATACTGAGTTGAGCCTGCTAAAGTGTAAAGCAGCTGAGGAAATGTTTACGCCTCCCTGATGCACGAGTGAGTGACTCAGGGCCAGCACCCCATCATGGGTGTCTGCTCCTTGCCCAGGGACAGATGCGACGCTCTGACGCCATCGGCACATTCAACAACTTCAACAGTTCTTAGAGATGGCCTCACTCGTCTTCCCTTCACCTGCAGTGAGGACGCCAGCCCACTAAGGGACAGGACCAGAGTGCCGATGCTCTCCGGGCTCTCAGCTGCTAGCTCTGCTCACCCAAACTTGACGGCAGAAATATCCCAGGTTCAAGTTCTAGCCCCCCACCACTCCATTACCTATCAGCAGGTTAATAACCTGTTCCCACCATTTTTATTACTAAACACAAGCACCCATGATTTTACTGGTAACTGAAAGCCTATTATCAGACCATGTACATAGTCTTTTTTTTTTTCCATCTTCCACACCTGTTGACACCCATTACTGCCCACATACTCCATGATTGCTTTCTTTAGGCAATATTACCTTAGGGAAATCTCTCCAGATCAACAGGTCAACCTCTAGTACATTCTTTTAATGGCTGCTTAATTGTTTATATTATTACGATGGTCTCAATGAATATCCATGCCCCAGACTCTTGGGTGGAAACGATATTACCTTTCCTGCTTCACTCATCTCATTAGAAAGAGCATCATGCAGGTCAGTGAATATGAAAGTGCTCTGAAAACAGAAGCATGCGCAGTAGAGTATAAGCTGTGTGTGTGTATGTGTGTGTGTGTATATGTATGTATGTATGTGTGTGTATGTGTGCATGTATGTGCACGTGTATGTGTGTGTGTTGTGTGTATGTGTGTGTGTATGTGTGTGTGTGTATGTGTGTGTATGTGTGTGTGTGTATGCATGTATGTGTGTGTATGTGTGCATGTATATGTGTGTATGTATGTGTGTGTATGTATGTGTGTGTATGTGTGTGTATGTATGTATGTGTGTTGTGTGTATGTGTGTGTAAGTGTGTGTGTATGTGTGTTTGTGTTTGAGTCCCTGTGGATGTATCCACATATGTGTGCTGACGCATGCACATTTAATCTGCCACAAATGGCTGATGGGCACTGGGTTCCATGGTGTGGCTCACACAGACGCATGACAATTGCAGGGGATGGTTTCTTACCCAGAGTAGTACATGACAATTAGTTGAAGCATACAGTGACACAGACACATACACTGAATATTACTCCAGATTTACTAAATCTGAAGCTCTGGGGCTTCTCTGTAGGAAAGGGAGAGAAAGGCCCTGCACTGTGTTGCCTTCTGTGTGAGGAGGGGGTGATGGTATAAATGGGATCGCCCTGTTTCCTTGGATAATCAGGGCATTAGAACATTTCTTGATTAGTGGGAATTCAGGTTTTTTTGGATTAATTTATTACTTCTTATGGTCACCTAGCTGAATACCTTATAGTAAACATTTAAAAAGTGGTGAGTTCATAGAGCAGAAGTTGGCCAAGAATTTGCTAATTTCCTCTAGTTCATGTTTGGCATCCTTGGGCAGTCAGGGGTCAGCAGGAAGGCACGGGAAAGACAGGCACGTTGTCAACAACTTTTACCTACTTAAAATCTTCCCCGGAGTCACTTTGGCAGTACAGAATCCAATGCCAAGGGGTCTACAATCAATAGGTCGATAGTGTGAAAGGGCAGGGATGGAGCCAAGATGCATCGGAGCTAATTAGGAGGCAGCTGAGATCCTTGCACAACGGGGCTGGATATGAAACTGTTGAAAGACGAAGGATGAGGTAGAACACTTGCTAAATATAAACACCATGTGGGCGAAGCGGTAGACAGCCCCGTCAGGTCCTGTCCTGTAATTCCATTTCACATCGAATGTGTTATGGGCCATAATATAACAATGTCAATGACTCACCTCTATTCCTCACCAGCGAGAAAACTGATGGTGGACTCAAACAGTCCCAGCCCTGAAGTGAGTACATGACCTAAGGGGATAAAATGGGAATAAAAAGATAGGAAAAATGCAAAGCGGATGCTTATAATGGTAACTTGGGTACAATTGTTGGATATTGCTGAGGACATGTCAGCACAGCCTGCTCTGCTCTGGGTTCTGCCAGCCACAAGAGAAACTTTCTACTCATAATACCGTTACTAAGTGCAAGCGTAGACCAGCGGGGGCTTAGATACTGTTCCTTCCTCTGTTCTCCTTGGAGAAAGAGCACAATCTAGTAAACTCGGCAGGACTGGAAGGAACTGAAGTGGGATTCTGAATGTCAAAGATGTGTGGCACAGTTCCCAGCTGTTGGGTAAAAGCTTCCTTCTCTCCAAGTTATAACATCATGAGCTTCCTTCCCCCAACAAATTGAAAACATCGAATGTGTTTCCACATTTAAGAGGAGCCCATACTCCTGAGCCTAACCTCACGTGTATACAGAATGATACCCCCAAACTCTTACACCTTTCCTGAACTGACCCTGTCGCAGTCACTGTTCCACTGCTGTGAAGAGACAAAACGACCAAGACTACCGTTATAAAAGAAGTTTCGGAAGTGAAAAAAGTTTCAGAGGTAAGTCCACTGTTACCATGGTGAGGAGCATGGCAGCCTGCAGTCAGGCTTGGTGCTGGAGAAGGGTACCTGACAGCTAGATCCTGATCTATAGACAGCAGGCAGGAGATGAGAGACCTGGCCTGGAATGGGCTTTTGAAACCTCAAAACCCAACTCCAGTAGCACACTTCCTCCAACAAGCCCACACCTCCTAATCCTTTCCGAATAGTCCCAGTCCCTGCTGACTAAACATTCACACAAATGAACCTCTGGAAGCTATTCTTATCCAGACCACCATATTCCACTCCCTGGTCCCCATGGGCTTGGGGCCATATTACAATGCAAAAATATATTCAGTCCAACTTCAGAAGTCCCCATAGTCTATACAGTCTCACACTGTTTAAGAATTAAAGCTCTCTTCTGAGATTCATACCAATCTCTTGACTGTAACACCCTATAAAATCAAACTCAAAAATAGCTCATGTACTTCCAACATACAATGGCACAGAATATGTTTTACCTTTCCAAGAAAAAAAAAAGAGGAAAGAGAGCATAGCGAGGAAATAAGGGACCCCAGTAACACTGAAGAAACACAGCAGGACGAACTTCCAAGTCTGCATGTCCATGTCTGATATCAAATCTCTAACGTGTTTCAGTTTTATTGACTGCAACACACTAATCTCTCTTGGGCTGGTTCTACACCTGGTCTGTAGCTTGTCTTGGCAGCTAATCAAGGTCTCTGGCATCTTCAACATGTTAAAATCTCCAACACAACCCAGGCTTTACCCACACAGCTCTGTGCAACGGCCTCTCTGGGCCTCCATGCAGGAATACCCCTGTGGCTTCAGTAGCTTTTCTTAGCCATGGAGAAAGATTCTGCAACCCCTTTCTTGTACCAACTTCTGTCTTGGTCCCTGTTCTATTGCTGTAAAGAAACACCGTGACCAAGGAAACTCTCGTAAAATAAAACATTTAATTGAGGGCTTGCTTACAGTTTCAGAGGTGAATCCATTTTCATCACAGCTGGGAGCATGGCAGCAGGCAAGCTTGGTGCTAGAGAAATAGCTAAAAGCCATATCCTAATACACAGAGAGTAGGCAGAAATCTTGACCAGGCATGGTCTTTTGAAACCCCAAAGCCTACCCCCCATGACAAATTTCCTCCAACAAGGCCACACCTAGTCCAACAAGGCCACAGTTGCCACTCCTTGATGACTAAGCATTCAAATGCATGAGACTATGGTGGCCATTTATATTTAGTCTCTTTCATGAGCTATTACAAATCAATGTGCCATCATGGGTTAAGGTTTATAAACTGTTTCATTTTCTGTAAAATGGACCAATAAATAGCCAAGGCCATGGTAGGATTATTGTAAACACCAAGCAAAGTCCTGGCATGGAGCCTGACCTCATGCAATACATGCTACACTTACCTCCCCCTTGCTTCCTAATCTTCTCACTATTTCTAAAGCACGCCTAGTAATTCTTACTGTCCTTGTACTTCCTTCTCTTGTCCCTTCCTGATTCTGCCAGGAACTACTCAGTCTCTAGGTTCAGAAGTAGGAACTTCTGTACCGTCCCATTCTCTTTTAAGTTCAGTCCCATTTACCAAAGTAAAGCCTCACTAAATTAGTGCGTTGGCATGAGCCCTTACAACAATCTTAACTACCCCCTCCTAGTCTCATGCGGCATAATATCATGAATACTCAAAGTTACCCTTGAAAGCCAAGAAATTAAAACTTCAAGTTCTAAAGAATGGAAGATGACTCCCCCAGGATTGATGAGAATTTATGGGGAAATGAAAATGCTTCACAAGTTTTATAACTGGGGAGGGTCCTTGAAGTCATCTGCGACTTGAATCCAGATAATGAGCTCTGTCATGCGCATTGTCTTACCCTTCCCCCACAAGGTCAGTATCAGCGTCCAGTTTCCAGATACTCAGAACATGGAGGCTGGAACACACTCGGCCAGCAGGTGAAAACCTAATTCATGAACTCTGCACTATGGGCCATAACTACCCTCATGGAGAATTCTAGCAAGTCACCCTCTCCACAATGTTCAACTCCCACCAATCTAGCCACTTACCCAGCACCTCCACCATAGGACCATCCAACACAGACTGGAGATGTATAAAGTGTGTCTTTACTCCTATGGCATTTAGCATCCAAAAAGAAAAATAAAGCAGTGTCTAAATATAACAAGTCAGAAGAAAGTTTCAGAGCACATCTATACTGGTAGAGTATCTGAGGAAAATCAAAGAAGTAGCTGTCCCCACAGGACCTAACATTATCAAAGAACTCTGTCCAGGGACCTACTTTCCAACTGTATATACCAGCTCTAATTTAAAAAAAAATCATAAGCCTATTTTTTAGCTCCTTTGAAAGTTTTAAAAACTCCTCCCAGATATAATTCTCTATAATTTCTCATTGGGAATATGCTTAAGATAGAATTTTAAATGAGAGTCATAAAATTGGAATATGTAACATCAGTTTAAGATGTAAAAACTAATATAATTCATCTTAAGAAGATCATGATATACAAGATAACTTAAACCCTTTTCCCTAAAAGGACAATAGAATTTTTATTCACACTGAAAACTGCTTTTGCTCTTCTTGATTGGCACTCTGAAACTAAGTTAGGAACAATTTTCCCTAAAACCCTGAAGAGATTAGAGCCTGGATGGCTGGTGCTGTTGGCCAAATCCGAGATCACAGACTCCAAGCCCGGTCTGTCCTCTACCTGTTTTTTCGTCAGACATAAAAGTAGAGTGTAGTTTAAGTATTTTTATCGTTTTTGCATATTTGTGTGGGGGATGCTCATTCATATGTGTGTGTGTGTCTGTATGCATGTGGACACATGTGTAAGTGCACATGTATGTGTGTGCACATGGGCATAAAGGACAGAGGCTGACATCAGGTGTCTCCCTGGATCACTCTCTACTACATTTATGGAGGTAAGGTCTCTCAGTGAACCCAGAACTTGCCGATTCAGGTCAACTAGTCATCCAACTTGCTCAAAGGATCTACTGTCCCTGCCTCATGCCTGCCTGTCTGGTATACATGAGAGCTCTGGGTTGTGAGCCCTGGGTTGTGAACACTATGATTGTGAGCACTGTGGCTGTGAGCACTGTGGTTGTGAACATTGTGGTTGTGAACATTGTGGTTGTGAACATTGTGGTTGTGAACACGGTGGCTGTGAACACTGTGGTTGTGAGCACTGGGTTGTGAGCACTGGATTGTGAGCACTCTGGTTGTGAGCATGTGGTATGGGCACTGGTGTGAGAGCCCTGGCCCTTGTGTATCTACAGCAGGCAGTTCATCCCCTCAGCTACCTTCCAGCCCAAAACAATTTGCGAAAAGCCAAAGATGATTAATATTACATAGTCCTTGAAAAACAATGTGAAACTCCAATTCCTGTGTCCAGAAAGTTTTTTGGGGACACAGCCACGCGTTTTCACTTCTGTATTGTGTATGGGTGTATTTTGTTATGGGTTCCTAGTTGGGTAACCACAACAGAGATCTTGGCCCACAAGCCAAATATATTTACTGCCAGACCTTTTATAGAAGAAACAAAAAAGAAAGGAAGGCCTTATGTTAGACGACACTAAAGATGGAAGTACTTCTGACAGTCTCACACTCAACATGCGTTCATCTCAGTCATTATTACGGAGTGAGAAACGACTTCAGGTGTTGCCCAAAGGGTAGGGCCCCGCCCTTAATGGGGATTCTAAGGAGCAGAAACATAGATAGCAAAGGTCTAGCTCATCTGACTCATAACTGTGTCCAGGGAAGACTCAAAGAACAGATGTCGAGCAGCCCCTGCCCCGACCCCCACTTTCATACCCTCACCCCTCTCCCAGAGCAATGTGCAAAGCTCTAGCACACGTGACTTTCTGGGAGAGGAATCCAGGTTTGGTCTGTGCTGTGCATGCATTGTGTTAAAAGGGAGAGGTGGATGCTGTTTTGCAAGGCTTGGGTAAGACCCAGATGCAGCTCAGAGTAGAGGGGCAGGAACAATATGATTTACAGTAACCAGGTAAAAGGCAAAACCACAGCCTCTGGAACAGGGACTGAGCCCACAGAGGCTGCCCTCTGTTAGTGACTAAGAGCTGGACTGCTTGTTCGAAGGAAGCTTTTAAGGTCCTTGACATGACATCATTATTGAAGGCAAATCAGTTTTCTCCCTTTAGCTATGGTATTGGCCACATTATTTCAAGAATTCTCAAGGCTTCAATCAATTAGAAAACAGGTTGTCAGTGTGGAACTTAGACCCTCATGACCATTGTAAATGGTAGTCAGAGAGCTGGTGGGAGCAGGCTGCACTGAGATGACTCACCCAGGAGAGACGGAGACACCCTAAAGGTTGTGAGTAGACTCCCTGACTGGCCTTGGGATGAGCTGACTGACTGGCTTTGCTCTTCTCTAGCTGTTTCCTCCATCAGATAAGTTTTCCTTCATTTTTACCAAAGAAACAGACAAAGCCAAAACAGACCGTGTCCTGATCCATAATAAGATGTGGATTTTAAACATTTTACTTAGAGAAAAAATATTAAAGAAGTTTTTTGTTTTGTTTTTTTTAATGTGAGGTTCTGTCTAAGTTGCCAAGAGTCTCCAAGCAGAATTATAGCCGCATTTCTCAACACCTTGTTAAGTCTTGACCCCAGAACTATTTGTTCCGAACCACTTAGTATATTGTGTCAAAAACTGTAACCAGAATAACTTAACTAGCGTTGAGAGACTTCTCCTAGGGGAGAAGGGTGTCTTAGGAGATGAGCATTAGGGTCCTCTACTATAAGGATCAAGGAAGATAACAGAACTTCGTGAGCCAAGGTGGCACACCACAGCTGAGGCGCAGTAATCAATTTCGGTAGTTGAGTAAAAGCAGAAGGACTGGATCTAGAGAGCACCAAGAAGGAAAGCATATAACTTCTGGGGCGAATACTAATGGGAGAAATAAACACAGACTAGGGTGTTTGTAGGTCCTGGCTGTGTCAAAGAAAGCTAGGATGTGAGAAATGGAATGGCCATGGGTATGACCAGTGCCCCCAGAGATGTGTGATCTGGAAATCAGGCTGTGATCTTTGCATATGCCCCAAGGTCATCTCTGTAACCTTCCATTGGGCTCACAGACTGCTCCAGGGCATGTGCATAGAGAGGGAGACAGGCCTTTGTCCCAGCTGAATGCCATCAGCTCCAGACACCTATGGCAGGCTAACACAGTAACTTACCTTCCCAGGACCAGTTTATAGACCCCCCTATACTGGTGGCTTCTCAACCTATGGGTCGAAATGCCTTTGAAAGACCCTTTCAAAGAGGTCACCTAAGGTCATCTGCATATCAGATATTTACATTATGATTCGTAACAGTAGGTAAATTATAGCTATGAAGTAGCAATGGAAGTAGTCTTTTGGTTGGGGGTCATGACAACATGAGGAACTGTATTAAAGGGTCACAGCATTAGGAAGGTTTCCAACCACTGCCCGATATTCTTCTCCCCCACAGACAAGAACAATGATGAGCGTTTATGGACCACTTTTTCTTCTGAGTCTACAAATCCCCATCAGCTCCAGAACTGCCAGGAAGTCACCAAAAAAAAAAAAAAAAGATGATTTCACAACTAGTATTAATAATCAGCACTACACTGCACAATGAGGTCAGATGGCCTCTCTCTCTCTCTCTCTCTCTCTCTCCCTCTCTCTCTCACAAGTTTTCCTTTAGAATAAGAAAGGTTTACATAATCCACCCACAAAAGTCAATGTCAGTTACTGAGTTTAAAACATAGAACTCCTTATAGGAAATGAGGAAGAAGCAAGGCCCAACCAAGGCCCAAAGCACCTGGCATAGGGAGGCAGAACGGCGTCATGTGAGTCCAGAGGACGCCAGCATCAGCTGGAGCCTGGTTTCCCTTATGAACAGTGTGTGTCGTTCTTACAAGCCTGCAAGAGGTGGTGTTATGGCTTCTTGACATCTTAAGGGAAAGAAGGATAAGTTTGGACAAACATAGTGTAGGTGTTCAGAAACCAGAGACAACACGAGGCAGGAAGGGAACAAGAGGAAATGGACTAAGAAGGAAGAAAAGAAAGCAGCCCAAGGAGATTATTCCTGATTTGTTATTCAGCCAAGGATCCCAAAGACCAGTTTACAGCAGAGCATTAATATCACATTGGATTACATGCTCACCTTGAACCCAAAAAGTGACCTTCAAGACTGCAGTAAGGTCAGTGAGGGTCTTGAAAGCTCATACAATTTCAAACAGCAGGACCTGGATTTTTAGAACTCTTTTCACTTAGTGGGGAGTGATCCTGAGAAAGGCATGATTCGTTCTGTGAACATGAGTGTCACCATTTGTAAAATGAACATTAGATAAGGTGACAGATTTTCAAGGTATGGTTCCAACAGTGCCTGGGAAGAGCAGAAGATGAGAGAAAGTTTACTTTCTATAGAGTCAGCTTGGTTACACTGGAGCAAGGGTAATAGTGCCTTCTAAAATCCTCATCCAATCAAGAGAATGTGATGCACCTGAACCTTAGCAGCCTGCATCCCACAGAGACTCTTTAATGTAGTGATGACTGCATACTCTTGGCTAAAGAAGAGTGTTTGCTTCAGCTGCATTAGAGTCAGAAGTGAGGGAGTCGGCCGGCCCCACTGTCCTGCAGCTCTCGATGCATCTGGGTTCATGTTTCTGCAACATGTGTCACTCCGTGCTTGCCAATTTTCTTGCCTTTCAACACATGCTCTTGATTCTGGGCTGCTTCATGTCCCAGCTGGTGCTCTTTTCTCCCACAAGCTGCCTCAGAACACGCAGATCCACCATCTATCCATCCACCTCTCCCCAAACTAAATTCTTTCCCCAAATAGTGCCACGTCACTTCATCTGGGAATTCCTGTCATCCCACCGGGGCTAGGAAGCATGGAGCCAATTCTAGTTCTCTTCCAGTTGTATGTTGCACATACAACAGAAGGTGGGTTCAGCAGGCTCTGTGATTGCATTTCTATAGGTCTCCACTCCTCTTTTCAAATGAATTCCTCAAAACAAATTCAGTCGGGTTGTAAAACCAGAGTTTGAGATTGGATGCCTCCCTCCTGTGCAAGTAATAAGACACTGCATTAATTCAACATGAATTTCTGTTCTGCCTACAATGTGTCAGGAAATATGCTTGTTGGGGAGAATGTAATAGAATATTAAAAATCAATGCACTGATCAGTGGGGCACAGAGAAACTATCTTGAATGGAGTTGTCCAGTGCATTCAAGTTAATGGCCTTCTCATGGGAATCTTGTCAATAATTCAGTTCTGCTTCTGTCTGAATAGCAAACACAACTTTTGTATCACTTCCTTACCAAGATTCTCTGTTCTGTCCATCACTGTGATACATTATGATGTGCCACATGATCTCAGTCTCTGATAATGTGGCCAGAACACTGAGTAGAGATGGCAGGGAGAGGATCCCAAAGAAATTGCCCACAGTATGCAAAGACACCAGTTGATGGAGGCTTCCCATGAAGAAGAATTGGGAAACAGATATGGAGTAATCAAGTCAGCAGAGAAATCCTCTCTGGGCACTTTGGACTTTCATAAGAATTTACATTGTCATATCTTATCGAAAACTAAATGAAAATATGACCTTTTGAAGTAGCACAGAAGACCCGAACATTTGAAAGTCTGTGTGTGTGTGTGTGTGTGCATGTACATGTGCGTGTGAGTGTGTGTGTTTGTTGTTTGTTTTTGGTGTGTGTGTGTTTGTTGTTTGTTTTTGGTGTGTGTGTTTGTTGTTGTTTGTTTTTGGTGTGTGTGTGTGTTTGTTGTTTGTATTCGGTGTGTGTGTGCATGTGTGTGTGTGTGTGCATGTGTGTGTGTGCATGTGTGTGTATGTGTGCGTGTTTGTTGTTTGTTTTTGGTGTGTGTGTGTGTGTGTGCGCGTGTGTGTGTGTGTGTGTGCGCGTGTGTGTGTACGTGTACTTGCGTTCAGGTGTCATCTGACATCTCCGGACCAACCCTAGACCATTTTCCCTTTTAAACCTCACATTTGCTCTTCAATTGTCCTACAGCTCAACTCTCTTTATTCACGTTGTCCTTTGATTCCTTCCTCTTTCCACTTTTTTCTCTGAACCATTCTCCCTTTCCTTTCTCTCCCTCTCAAAACCACATGCGATTTTTAAAATATTAATCGGCACAAACTAATATAAATTGTGAAATATCCTTCTCTTTCTTCCCACTAACTTCTAGATCTCCAATTTCCCTCCCTACAGTCATTATGACCAACTAATTACATAAACTTCCAAAACATTATCAGCATTCATCTGCACATATTCATTTATAAAGCCCTCTTCTACAGCGGCTTTGTCGCTCCATTATTCTAAGTTTTATTCACTCTCTGGATCAGAATACCTCATTTTCTATAGGATACACCTATCCAGAAAGCTATATACATACAAATTATCTAAGAAGAAAAACCAATACACTATGAGGATAAGTCATTGAATTTTTTAAATTCTTAGGTTAATAAAAGATTCTTTTTTTCTACCCTTTTCTTTTAATCAGTTGTATACTAGGGTTTCCTCAAAGTAGAATACTCCTACATTTAAATCATTCTCAGTAAAAATCAGTATTCAGTTTCAGATTGTATGCCCTTTATACTTTTTCTAATGAGCCAGGAGAACCTATCAGCATTCAAACCTCAGCAGGATAGTGGTGCCCCAGAAAAGTACCTTGCAAATGACCTACATGAGGAGCTTGAGCTTAGAGTGCATTACATAACTTCCAGAAAGATGTTCCCAAGTAGCAAGCAAGGAGCAATGAGGTACTGAGTACTCACTACCTTAGGCAGGGTGAAAAACTCGCAGGAACAGATGCTTACCCCTTAGGTAGTCAGATGTTGAATGAGGTTAATGGAAATCTGAAAACCGCCTGGAATTCCATGCTGAAATTAGACACAATTATGCCAGGCTGTAAGTATTGTTGGAGGAAGACAGCAGTCCCTGACCTGAGGGCCAGGAAAGACAAGTGGGAGGAGCCTTACAGCATGAGTAGACTTGGTCCAAGAAGAATGCTTTGGTGGCTTTCTTCTCCTGAGGCAGCAAAGCTCCACAAACTATTGGCTTCAAATAGCAGAGGAATCTATGTTGTCATAAGTTGTAGAGGCGCAGGTTCAAATCTGAGGCGCTGTAGGTCCACGCTGTCTCTGAAGTCTGTAGGGAAGACTTGCCTCTTCCCAGCTTCTATGATTGCTGGCAATTCTTGATATTGTTGAGATGCATGATGCCTCATCCCTGTCATCACATGGCCGCCTTCTCCTCTGGGTCTCTCAGTATCTTCACAAAGCATTCTCTCTTAGAAGGACAGCAGTCATACGGGGTTAAGAGCGAACATTCCTCCAGAGCATTAGCATACTGCACCTGAGATTTCAGTCCCATAGTTGGTCACATGACTGAGGAAACAGTCATTAAGATTTCAACATATCTTTTGGTAGGGCATAATTGAGTCCATATCAAATGGAAGAGATGTTTCCTTTTATGATATTGTTTCTAGTCTGGCTCCTTTCCCACTTTGACCCCCCGGTAGCAAATGTCCACAGAGTTTCAATATCTTCTTCTCCAAGGAGCTTCGCCACCCCTGAAGAATCCATTCACACAGCCTCACCATGGCACATCTCACCATCCAGAACTTCTGCAAAATGCCAAACTCTGTTGTGTTCTTGTATAAGCTGTTCCCTGCCCTTCTTTATCTGTTCCTCCCCCACCTCCAGTATTGGGGTTCCTTCTTTCAGTCTGATGCCCACCTTCTGGAGTCACATTTCTTCCAGCTGCCTAGGACCCCATTAATTCACATGTGCACTCCCCCATACTATCAACTGTTGTGGGGTAGTCACCAGAGAAGACTGCTCAAACAGGGGTTTAAGCCAATAGAAAGTCTTTATCAGCCAAGTGACTGCACTGGGTGTTGGAAATCCCAGTGTAGCCCTGAGCCTTTCTCAAGGTGAGCTTTTGAGCACAAAAGTCATGTTCTGTGTCGACATACTTCAGTTAACAAGAACAGTAATCAAGAAGCAAAACTACAGAAGTCAAAAAGCAAGGTTAGTACATTTAGAAATTTTCCAAAAACTGTGGACTTTGATGGATTAGGCCTTTGTTTTAATTTTGGCACGTAGAGCTGTCTATGTGCTGAGTTTTCTACTCTGAATGGCACTTCCATCATGGAGTCAGTTGTGCTAAGGTCTCAGGGCCTGCTAAGGTCTGGGACCCTGTTACATTAATGTCCTTCTAGTTTTGACATCATGTGTGCCCAACTTGTACAAGATTTGCCCTCTACCAATGGCTCCATTCCAAAGGAGTAAAATAGAAAAAAAAGATTTCTACATACAACAAAGGAAAAGACGTATCATTTCAATCTTAGCTGTGTTGTAACATGCACATTCTCAAGGTCGTTTGCTCTGTCTGTTCCCTCCCCAACATTTCCAAGTTCAGGCTGTCCCAATTCCTTATTACATCTCAAAATGACAGCACTGTATGTCACATACACTAAATAAAGGCCACTACAGACAACCCTGTGCATCCTCTCCCTGCTGTAGTTTATGGTGTACACCTAACTCGTTGTATCCATATTCCAAATTCATGGAATTTTTCATAAGGAGAAGGAAACTAATATCCATTGAATCTTCCAACCCTTCAGACATTCTGCAAGGTGTGTTTTTTTGTCCTTTGATTTGGATTTCTACCATGACAGTTAAGTGACTCCATTTTTGGTGTCTGGTGTTCCCATATGCAATAATCCCACCAATAGTCTAATTAGCCTAATCTGAGATCCCCTTAATAATGGCTCGTGATTTAATCATCTCCTAAATTCCCACCTTCTAGTAGCATTGTGGGTCTGGGTTTTAGCATACATATTTTGGGGGTGACAGAAGCGTTTGGTCTATACTAATGATACTTTCCCTTGCTTTGATAATGGTATTCTTCCCAAAATCAATCTTATAAGTCCATCCTTCCTCAAAGGGTCTTAAGAAGTGTGGTCTTCAGAAATAGCTCCCTCATAAAAGGAATCAAGGTTGAAGATAATTCAAGAATGTTCAAACCTACAATTGGTCCTTGGACCTATTTTGAATCTTTCTGGAAACTTCTCGCCATGCTTCTTTTGCCAATGCTGTTGAGCTAAACTTAGATTTACCAGATACCCGGCTCCACTCTCCAAAACCTGGTCAAAGGACTCTATGCTTGCTCAGAGCCTACTGAAACTTCCCACGCATGTATGTTCTCAGAAAAGCTGTAAATGGCCCAGAGTCAACATCTGCAATGTCCATACCCTCAACTTTCTGACATAAGCCTTGCCCTAAAGGCCTTCCATTCCGGGAACGTTAAGGACACGCAATAGTAATAATAATAATAATAATAATAATAATAATAATAATAATAATTCCAATGAATAGTCTCAGCCTGTTGAAATGGAGTTAATATCTTTCCTGTTTCACTTCTCTGCCTCACTTTCCTTATAACAAAAATGGCTCAAAATGGGAGTTACATGAGGTCCAGGATCACTGTGAAAGCTCCAGAATAGTTTTTTGACTCCTGGTGGGAGTTATGACCCCCATCAGAGAACTGGAAATGAAAGGCAGGCAGATGGAGAGGGTAGCGGCCTTACTAACCTACCCATCCTTTTAAACCCTAGAGCACCATGACTTCCAAAGCCATGATCTCAACAACACAAAAATCACACACAGCCCACCACCTGGTGTCATCACCCACAATGCAGCTGACAGGCATAGTACAATAAACACACTGTTTTCCAAGTCTATACAAGAAATGTTTCATATGCCAGAGCTCATACAAATGCAAGAGGCTGCGGAACAGCAGTGTCAGAATCCTGCACAAGAGTGTTATGCATCTTGCAAAGAAATTATTTTTAAAAGCTTTTCTACTGACAGTTTCTTCAAAGACAGTCAATTGTTCCTTTAAAAAGTTCCCATTTTCTAGCATAGATAAGCAGCTTACACCTGTTTATGGGATGAGTAAGTGCTCCTTAATACTCTTTTATCTACTCTGGATTATTTCAAACTCTCAGCCTTGCAGAAAAATCAAGTCCCAAGTTTGCCCATCAGACAGAGGTCTCCTAGTCACCAAGTTCTTCTATAAGAGCAAGATTCCATTTTCAAAATGGAGAAATTTCTTCAGTTGACATTGTCAGAACAAACTCTCGATTTCCTGGCTCCCTCGCCCATCATAGTCCTAACCCATGCAGAGACCTACAAGGGCTGAGGTCCCTTTAGACACCATCCCATCTAGATTTAGAGATCTATCCACTTATGGAGCCATGCTATTCTCACAGATCTTTTTGAATCCAAGTGAAGTCACAAAAAAAATCCATAAAGACTGTGTCTTTCCCTGTGATTTATACTGTGCTTAAAAGGAGGAGAGGGGAGGCCTGGTGACTTGTCAGAACTCCACAGTGCTATCAACTGCCACAGTTCTGTTGGTATGTAACAAAGGATCCAGAGTCCCATACTAGGTAAGAAGAGAACAAACAACACCCCTGCTCCTTTCTGCTCTATAGGCCCAGTTGCAATGTATGCTTTAAAGTCTAGAGCAATTTCTTCCATTGCAGTCAAATTTTTCTGAGGGACATTTGTCTTCCTTCCTCCCATTCTACTTGCCCAAGGGCCCTCCCCACCCAGCTGTGCCCCCTCTTTACCCTACTGAAGTATCTATGCATACTTGCAGCCCAATGCAGTCAGAGTTTCTGTTGCCATGATCAGTGTTTTACTATCTATCCCACAGGCCATTCAGTGAATGCCAACACATACCAATTAGCACTAGATTCCCAGGACTCCAGCCAAAGTAGAGGCTAAGTAAAGAGGCTTTCAGTAACATTATGGATTAAAGTCAAATTCAGAAAATAATAACCTTAATCATCTAGCTCCCAGTTGACCACAGAATGGGTAATATTCTTTGAAGACTGAGACTATCACAGCAAATAATGTTTCTAGAGAAAAATTCATTGGTAGCTTTTGTCCAGTTTTGAGCTGAAGTGTCTTACATTTGATCATTTTTCACCCCAAGGAGAGAAAGCAATCTCGGGAAAGGTTCAATAGCTTTGCATCTCCCTCCTCAAGGCGCTCAGGAGGAACAAGTGCAGCTCTCAAGGTCAGATGATGCCCGTCACGAATCCTGCCTCCAATGGGAGCACATCATACTCATAAGAGCCATGATCTTCCTTCCCGTTTCCCTGGAGCTCCATTCTTGTCAGATTGATCTTTCACAAGGGTCAGTGAGACTTGAGAACCAGAGTCAAACTCCAACAGAAAAGAATCAATATCTGAACAGATAACAACTATTCAAGACACCGTTAAAGGAGCTGTACAAGTTTAAACTGTTCATGCAAAGGCGAAGATTAAAAACTACACATTTATTTCTTTAGATATAAATTACATTACAGAATGCTTAACCTTTAAAGATGCATTGCTATTCAGTAGTTAAATATTTGAATTCAATAAAAGCTGCATTTGAAACATTTAGAAGAATTGTTTAAGGAATGGCACCTGACATAGGTTAGCAATGTCAAAACAAAGGTTAAAAACACAAGTTATTTTTAGTAACTAGTATTTGTATGGCAAGAGAGGTGAGAGAAAGGTTCAGAGCCTAGAAACTGATCCCAAGATGAAAATGTATTAAGGTTCAATGATAGAATGTTTGCTTAGCATGCACACTGTTCTAGGCTCTATATTGCAACAAGAAAGGAATAAAAGAAAGAAGTATGGAAGTAAGGAAGGAAAGAAGGAAGGAAGGAAGAAAAGAAGGAAGGAAGAAAGGAGAGAGGGAGGAAAGGAAGGAGGGAAGAAAAAAGAAAAATTAAAAAAGAAGATACAGTCAGAGATTTGATTCTGGACAAATTGTTCACTAACCTACACAGATATGAATACCCTATGATGATAATAATAATAATAGTTTAAAAATAAGCCTTTTAACTTTTTGTTTTGTTATTTTTTTGAGACAGGGTTTCTCTAGCTTTCCTGGAACTCACTCTGTAGATCAGGCTGGCCTCAAACTCACAGAGATGCACCTACCTCTGCTTCCTGAGTGCTGGGACTAAAGGCATGGCCACTTGGCTAAGCCTTTTAACTTTATGAAAATATTCCACATGTAAACAATAACTCTTGTTCATCTCCTTCTCCCCTCAATCCGCTCTCCCATGTATATCTCCTATCTCGCTCCCAAATTTATGTCCTTTTTTTTTTTAGCCCACTAAGTCAAATTATTGCTGTCTGTATTTGCATGTATATAGAATTATTTACTGAGGCACAGACAACTTAATAATGCCATTGGTCATTCTTCTATTGCTGTGAAGAGATATCCTAAGGCAATTCTTATAAAATAAAGTATTTAACTCGGGACTTGGTTGCAGTTTTATAGGGTCAGTCCATGATCATCATGGTGAGAGACAGTTAGGTTGAGAGCTTTACATCCTGAACCACAGGCCCCAGGCAGAGAGAGAGAGAGACATTGGTCTGGCGTGAGTTTTTGAAACTTCAAATACCACACCCAGTGATGTACTTCCTCCAACAAGGCTGTACCTACTCAAGCAAACCCACCTCTTAATCCTTCCCAAATAGTTCACCCCTGCTGGGTGACTAAGTGTTCAAATACATGAGCCTTTGATGGCCATGCTCATTCAAACTACTGCACCCACCTAAAGAAAATTGACTCTCCTTCTTTCAGCAACCATCAACTGCCATGAGTTCCTCAGTAAGAGGTGGGCATTGGGAATCCCTCCCTGTTCATGGTGGAATTTTTAACTCTCTTGGTCTTTTGAAGGTCTTAGGTAGCTAACCACAGCTACTGTGATTTCATATGTGCAACATCCATGTCATGTCCAGAGACTGGCCTTTCCCAACACCCCTCCCTTTCTCTAGCCCTCACATCTTTCCTGTCCCCCTGAATGATGTTCCTTGAGGCTTTCTGGTGGGTGTCAATATAAACATTCCATCTATGTCTGAGCACACGCAGTCTCCTATTCTCAGCATTTGAATATTTACAAGTCTCTGTGCTAACCACTACCATCTGTAATAAGAAACTTTTCTGACAAAGGTTAAACAGCACAAATATATAGAAATAAAAATATTTAGAAGGGGTTTGACAACATAAACATTTAACAAAACAACATTCCCCTGAGATGGAATAGACCTGGAAGTTAACATCTGAAAAAATAGATTTAAAACATCAGGGTCAAAGCCCTAAGAAATTCAAGGGGGAGATACACAGTAGGTGAAAAAAATTGTATGGTTTGGGACTGCAAAGAGGATCCTGGGCAGGAAAGGTAGACCTAGGATACAAGGCTATAGTTGGCACTGACAATTGTGACACTAGATGAGATTGTTTAAAAAAAACATGTCAAATGAACATCAAGGGAATATCGAGATTTAAGAGCTAATTAGGGAAAGGCTTTGATTCAAAGTCCTTAGAGGGTTGAAAGTGGAAGTTAACAACATTCTAATTGATCTACCCTGTGAAGGACATTAGTTTTCATCTGTTGTTTGAGGCTTGCTGCTGCTGCTGCTGCTGCTGATGATGATGATGATGATGATACTGATGATGATGATTATGATGATTCTGATGATGCTGATGCTGATGATTCTGATGATGATGATGATGCAGTGGTGGTGGTGGAGGTGGTGCAATATATTGTTCCTCTGGTTTTGAGAAGTGATGATTATTACATAGCACGGAGAAAAAGGTCAGAATAAACCAGGCACTGAGTTCTCTATTGAGAGGTGTAATCATCCTAAGGTCTTGAGAAATACATCTAGAAGTCCAACTAACAAAAAAAGCTCCAAAAATGTGCAGGTAGATGTTAAGACAAGCAAAGGTCAAGACAATAAAAGCTCACAACAGGTGTCTAAGAAGGTAGATTGGATTGAGCAACACAAGCAAAACCAAAACCAGATCATTTCCAAGATACTAAATGGTAAATGAAACTATAGATCAATATCACTCCTAATCATAGAAAAAACTTTATAACATAATTCAGACAATCTTTTATGTATGTATTACACATACATATAGGCAGAAATACAGCAAATTTCATGATATGCATACCTGTGTATATACATTCATATCCTTATATTTCAAAAGTGAATGTAAAATGATACAATCACTTCGTAATAGTTTATTAGTTGGTCATAAATTTAAGAATATATAATCACGTGATCTGGTAATTATATTTCTAGATAAATTATACATTCATACAAAAAACTTCCAAATGTTTTCATAGCAACTTTATTTCTAATAATTAAAATTATTGATAGTAGATAATTGACCATCTCAAATCTCAATTGATTATTTTCCCTAAATAGCTAATTACTAATACATTTCTCTTACAATTCCAATTTATTAGAAAAGTTCAGCCATCCCCAGCTTCTTGTTGAATAAAGAGACTCTGAAGATAAGAGTTCTGCCTCATTTACTCTTATGTCCTTAATATCTAACTTACTGCACACAGCAAATGCTAAATAAATTTTTGTTGGTCATGATATAATTGAACACAGTTTTAGGCCCTTCACAATTAGTCCATGAGATTAATTTAGGTTGCAATAATAGTACAATTTGTAACAGTAATAGTAACAATAGTAACAATTTGTCTTTTCTGGGGCCACCAGGAAGCTCTCAGCAGCCTCTGATCCCTCTGCAGTTGAATTTGGCCACTGTTAGTAACTCTGGAAGACACACAGGTAGAGAGAATGGCTTCTCCTCTCCTTGTTCTACACTAAGTATTAAGTGAAAATAGGAACAAGACTTATATGTCACTTTAAATCCACATTACTATTATCCTCAAATATTTTTCAGCTAAACTGAAGAAAATTAGAAATACGGCAGTCCAAGTAGCATCCAAACATAGTATTTTTTTATGACTCCTCTTTATTGGCTCTTAGACCACACATGACTGTTTACCAACACGTGTATTTGTATTTGTTCATTTGTAAAACTGAAGAGCATGGCTAATGGTGGTGGTTACTTTTTCTAAAGAAGCAAAGAGAGAGAAGGATCATAAAGGTGCACACTGCACAGGAGGCTTGCTGCTGAGTCCAGTGGTGACAGGCTGGCCCAGTGCAGCTATCGTCCCTGTAACCTGTGTAGATTTGTCTGGCTGTGTTTTATCGTGTGTTGGGCTGTGCACTGGGAGTGGGGATTGATAAGAGACTGAAAAAAATTTTTTCCCTTTAGAGTACTATCACTCTGACTTATCTCTTTGTATCCTTTCAAAAGTGGTTTTGAAAGAAAAAAGATGAAAATAGGAGGGAGACTGAATAGGAAGAGCTGGTTCAACAAGAGTTGGAGGAAGATAAGCAATGATAACAGAGATGGGGTCAAACGTGACCAAAATGTATTATTTACAGCTATGACGCTTTCTAATAATAATTTCTCTGATGTCTGAGGAGGTCGAATGCTTTTCCAAATATGTGCTGGCCATTTGTGCTTCTTCCTTTAAGAACTGTCTTACTGGGTATCTCTAGAGCACCCAGCTGCAGGTAGGTAAAGGATGCAGAAGACCTTTCAATATAGAGTCCTTTTGTCTTACAGAGGGGTACAAGACACTCTTGAACTGTACTAGTTTGGCTCAGACCTTAAAGAATGAAACATCTGATCTTTTTCTATATCTAACCTTGGTCTAAAGTTAGAGCATGGATAAAAATAAAATGGCCTCTGGTCAAAAATATCAATCATATTATATTGATCTGCTTTGTGTGACATTTATAAGAACTGGCTTAAAAGAACAAAATGTATGTCTAATTGGGATTTTTTAATACTATTTTGTTTTTGCTCATGCTTTATCTAAATATTACACTGTAAGTGTACCTCACCTTCTGGGTGTTCAATCAACACACTTGGGGGTTACATTAATGTGATCAGAGGGACTAAAGGGGACAATACTTTGGCCTTTGGCCTACAAGGTCTATTAGGTCCCAGGGGACTACGTGACATTACTTAAAATGTCTCACAGCCCCAGTGAGTCACTTGTTTTCTTATTCAAGAAGGTCATGGAGACTCCACTGGGTAAACTCTAACCAATGTACATCTGCATTAACACAGAGGAAAATATTTGCAGTGTTTCTAAATGAAGCTATGGTTGTAGCTGTTGGGCTGTTTTGTGTGTGCTCACCAAGGAAGATACAGACACATATTTCATATGTTCAATCCATGTCAGACCTCTTCAGATGGAACCACTATCCCCCAGCCAGTGTCATACTGAACAGTGGAACCCTGAGCATCTGAGCTCAGGTGTTTTTATTGATTCAGAACTCCTCAGGTGTTCTACTGATAGCACATGCAGATCATATGCAATCAAACATCCCCCACATAAATCCAACACCTGCAGACAACACATAAGGCCAAGCCCTAGGCAGCCTTTCCCCCAACAGTGCACAAAACAATTATTTTAAACACAACTAAACATAAAATTCTACAACATATGGTCTTGTAAGGCCTTTTACAAACTCTCTACAGCTAAATAACTAGCGAAAGAAGGAATAAAGGAGCTAGGGGCTCCCACTAAGCCCAAGTGACAGCTAAGAACACAACCCTCTACTGGCTTTGATATTAAAAAAGAAAACAGGTGAAGAGTGGGAGGAGGAATTGTGGGGACCAGAGGGGTTGAGGACACCAGGGGAACAAGCCCACAGAGTCAACCATCCAGGAATCTTAGGGGTTCACAGAGACGAAAGCAGCAGATACGGAACCTACAGGGTACACTACATTTATCTTATTGTTATCTGGCTTGGTGTCTTGTAGAACACCTAAAAGTTAGAGGGGGTTGTCTCTAACATTTTTACCTGCCCTTAGGACCCTTTTCTTCCTGCTGGGCTCCCTTCCAGCCTTGATGTAGGATCTCGAGCCTGGCCTTGTTCCATCTTGATATTCTCTTTCAAGTAGTAACCCTGGGAGGACTGCTCTGTTCTGAGGAGAAGCAGAGTGGGAAGTGGGATGGTGGATCTGGGGTGGGCAGAAGGAGATAGCAGGATCTGGGAAGAGTGGAAGGAGAGGAGGATGGGGTTGGGAGAAAAAATAATTTTTCTTAAAAAAAAGGTAAGTTCTGGCCACCTCCATGGTCATAAAAATCCTACAAGAAGCTATAACCATATTGAAATTATTAATATGTTTAACAATTCAGGGGATCATACTCTCCAGACACTATATTTAAATCCATATGAGACATTATTTAGTCAACCATTGTCAATGATTCTTCTTACTAAGAAAATACCCAGAAATAGGATATCAGGCCATTGGCTCAATTCAATACCACAATACCTACCTACAGCCAGGAGAGACCAACCTACTATAGTTTTAACCTGAAAATCAAATGTTGTTTATTTTTTCTCTCTCTTTTTTCCTAGCCCCCATCTTGAAAGGATCTCACACTACGAATCTAGCCATTCCAACATTTATCAAAAGTATCTGAAAACAGATGCTGGGTTTATCACTTCGATGCCAAGAGAAAAACATGAAAATCAGTCCAATGAATGGATGCTGTACCAGCATGTCAAGAGATTCTAGTGGATTTTGTTTTGAACATTTAAAAAATATTCTGTTCCTACCTTTTCTGGTTCCCTGCCTGGGGTTTGTAATGCTAATAACTCTTACCTGTAAGTCTCCCTCACAGCTCTATCTAAGCACTAGTCAAAGGTTTTCTTTCTTCCCTACGTCCTCTGTCATATAAGTGAAATTACTGACGCATTTTGGGGTTCCCTTAAATAATCCCTCTGGAAAGGTCTCCAACTGCCAAACCACTGACCCTGTTCATATCAAAGAAATGAGGTAATCAACACTCCAATTTTTAAGTGACAGTTGGGTTACCTCTTTGGATGGAAAAAGAATGATGGTAACAGGAGCTAGGACACAGAAACTGGTTAGGCAGACTTAGAGAAGGGACCCTCAAAAGCAACAGTTCAAAATATGTCCTTCGTTCTTTGACCAGAAATGCCAGAAGGAAGCTCTGGTTTCTTATCCTTTCCTAAGTGCACACACCTGCATGGAAGCTGTACATGAAAGTGAGGGAGCTGAAACTCTAGTCACACATCAACCCCTTCCAGTGAACAGCTTTGGAACTTGGTCTCTAGATTTTCATGGTAGAAAATGGATTATATGCACACAAGGCTCTTGTGCTCACAGAGAAGCACTTGGAAATGTTAAACATGCATGGTTTTCTCCTCAAAAAAGGAGATGTATACCTGTTTTCCACACAGAGGCTGGGAGTGGATGTAGTTAACCGTCTGGTGGTTTGTGTTACCTTTAGGGCCAGACACACCTGAGTCCCCCAGACTATTATATTTACCTCAGATTCTTCTTTCCTAGACCTTTATCTTTAGCATTGTTTCTCAGGCAATAGAACTCATCTCTAAGGGAGATGTCACATGTACTTTGTAGCTTGATGACTTCTATGATGACTTAGACCATACCAGATACTCCCCTAGACCTTTAAGCCATAGAACCAATTCTTAAGGAAGAAGTCATATGTACTTTGCAAAAAAGTCTTGATGTAGTCACACCTTAAGCTTTATTGTTATAATTGCTACTGGGAAACTTTTTTTCCAAAGTTGTACTGTATTTAAATATGCCTAGAATGAACTGCCTGGTTCAGACTCTAGAAGTTTGAACCAACCCCGGCTACTGAGTCATGTAGAAACAGATCTCCTTCTTGCCTCCTGTGGCTGGTTACCCTGCTGGCAGTGGTGTTTGTGGGGACTCCCATACCTATCCTCAAATTTCAGACCATAACTTCAGTGATCTTAGGGTAACCATTTCTGAAGGGAAAATGTTACAGTAGCCTTTTGAAGGCTCATTAAGGGAAACCCAGAAAACCTTCCAGAATTTACTTCTGGTTGAAACATGCCACTTCTCATCCTTAAAAGGTATCCAGTTATTTCGGCCAATCACTTGACCAAAGGATCCTCAGGAAAGCAGATCCTTAATCCCTGCTAAAGAGATAGAAGATACACTTAACCCTTTAATGAGATAATAGATTTTTTCCCCCAGAATTCTCACCCCCTACCACAATCTCTGTGAGCCACTATACGGTTCTATTGGATCTGCACACACTTCTCTTTTGAGTGTTTATCTAGTTCTTTTTTCATTGAAAATAAAATTTTCCAGCACTGTATCCTGATTATGGTTATATAAATAAAACATCTATAAGGTAGGGAAAGAAAAAAAAGCCCAGACAAAGCTAACAAAAAAACCTCCAAAAATACCATAGAGTTTGTTTCGTATTGGCCATCTACTGCTGGGCACATGGCCTGCCCTTAAGCATGGTTCCTGTACCCAGTGAGACTCCATTGGAAAACAGTAATTTTTCCTTAGTGCGTTATCAATCAAAGATAGCTTCTGGGTTAAGGATTGAGAGTTTGTGTCCACTTACCATCTCAGCAATGGGACCCCAGTTGGCTTAGACCATTGCAGACTCTGTGAATGCTGCCACTGTCTGTGTGAGTTCATATGTGCATCAGTCTTATTGTGTCTAGAAGGCTTGTTTCCTTGGTGTCTTCTATCCCCACTGGCTCTTACAATCTTCCCACATTCTCTTCTGCAGCCTTCCTGAGCTCTGATGGGAGAGATTTAATGCAGACATCCCATTGAGCAATGAGTGTTCCAAGGTCCCTTGTTGTTCTACATTGTTCAATTGTGGGCATTTGTTCCCATCTACTGCAGGAGGAAACTTCTCTGGTGGTTGCTGAAAAAGACATTCATCTATGAGAATAGCAGAATGTTGTTAAAAGTCATTGTCTTGATCTGTTCCTTTAGCAGAACAGCAGCATTTGGTTTTCCCATAGGTTCAAGGACTATCTAGTCTCAAGTTCTTGGCCAGTGTCAGGCATGGGCTCCATCTGATAGAGTGAGATTAATTCCAATCAGACAGTGGTTGACTGTTCCCACAACTTCTGTGCCACCGTTGCACCAGCATATCTTACAGACAGGTCACCGTTGTAGTTCACAGGGTTTGTAGCTGGTTGGTGATTACTTTCTCCTCTGGTAGTGTGCAGAATACCTCCCCATACCATAAACTCTAGGAAGGAGGGGTGAAAGCTCTAAATAGGCACCAGCTCAACTTCTCCATGTTCAGTGTGTTATGTAGCTGTCGTCTTCATCAATATGACCCTACTAACATCTGTAGAGGGCATCAAATAGCCTTTGTCAACAACCTAGTTTGTTGGGGCAGGGGGGCCTCCAAAGGGTCTCTTTGACCAACAGCTTGTTCGGATGTAACCCATTCCTAGCATTGGAATTTCATTTGGTGGAAAGAGATGTCTAATTGGGATTTTATCTCCCCTCTTTATTTGGAGGTTCCAATTTAGGTTTCTTTTGTATATGTATATATTTTAAGAAGCCTCTGCCATGTGGCAGCTTGTTTACCATGTAAACAAAAAAAATCTCTATACAGAGATTCCTTGAAAACTAGAATTACCACATGATCCATCATTCCCAGCCTCAGTAATTCTAAGCCAACACACCACAGAGACTCTTAGTGTTGCCACACTACTCATGACAGTCAAGACGTGGAATCTGCCTGGAGCTCCATGAATACCAACTGAGGGAAGGATAAAGAAAATGCAGTAGATATACACATGGGATTCTCTTCAGCTGTAAAAAAGGAAATGAAATAATGACATTTTCATGAAAATAGATGAAACAGAAGGTGGTTATGTGAAAGGAAATCAGCAAGGCTAAGAAAGACAAATAACATGCTGTCTCTTATGTGCAATATTTAGATTAAATCTTTATAGAAATTTAAATTTCACATATATATATGGATATATAATATTATATATTATATATAGCATACATAGCACAAAATATAAAGAGGACTATGAGGGGAAGAAGAGGCCTAACGAGAAGGGAAGGGGGAGAAAAAGACTAATAAAATGTATAGGACACAGTGCAGGGAGTGTCTGAGGGAAAGAAGACCAGTAAGAGAAAGGTACAGGTAGACAGTGAAGAGAAAGTTTTAAAAGTAAATAAACAATAATATCCATAAAGTATCTATGGGCATCAATCATATGAAATAAATATGCCAAAGTGGCTTCAGTATAAAATGGTATGGAAATAGAAGGAAAAAGAAAGGGTGTTTGGGATGCCAGCAGATACACAGGTTTAGCTGTTCTTTTCGTCACAGCTAATGAGTCCTCTCCCCTAGGCCAGTTGTCTTATAACGGCAACAAAAGTCCCAAAGTTCAAAGAATATTTTAAGATAATACACTTGCTGCAAATTCCCGTGAAAGATGAGAGGTCATTATCAAAATGGAATCACAGGATGGGCCGTGACCTTTCCAGAGCAGTCACTACCTGTTTCTTCCCTTTCTCATCTTGTTTATGATAATTGCTGCTCCTGGCCTTTGAGAAGATATTGGTCCCAAACACACACACACACACACACACACACACACACACACAACCCGAAGGCCTACAATCTCTTTTCTTTTAGGTTTTGGCCATTTGCTTCTCAATAATTTCTGTTATATAAAGAAATGCAGCTGTCTTTTTTTCAGTTCTCTGAAGTTTCAAGAAGACTTCACTGGTTTGTTTGTTTTTTTTTAATTAGTTTGGAAAAATGCTAGGCTAGATTTGGTGGACTGGACTGACCTAGGTTCTGAGTTCTGACCCAATGGATGACTCAAATGAGATAGCTTAACATCATGTCGACACTGACACTAGGGGCTGGAGGGATGACTCAGCAGTTAAAAGCATTTCTTTCAGAGAAATGAAATTCAATTCCCAGAACCCACATGGGGTGGCTCAAAACAGCCTGTTAACTCAGCTCTGGGGGATTTATTGTCTTCTTCTGGTCTCTTCAGGCATGTACACACACACACACACACACACACACACACACACACACACACACTAGCATAAATCTTTTATAAAATACTTATTCTGGGGTCAAATGGCTGCCAATACCAAGCTATCTGGCACCTAGGTGATCCGAATATGTTTGCACAGTAAGCTGTAGTCCAGTCTGGGCTCAAAATAATTTTTATAAAGATAGCTAAAGAAATATATTATTAAAGATTTGGAAAATGGAAGGGAGAAGATGGAAGAAGAAAGAGATGAATAAACATCAGAGAAACCAGGGGAGACTGTGAGACAGAGAAGCTGGAGGGCAGGGGGGCGGGTCACGACTAAGCCGCACTGCTCCCTAAAGGAGTGTAACTGAGCACGCTTCTTCTCTACGACCACACCAAAGACAGTTTCCAGGACTAAACAACTACCCTAAGCTCGGTGGATGCTTAATGAGATAAAACATGGCTGATAGATTCCTTGTCTTTCCCTGAGCTTCTTTTCCCTCAGAGATCTTAGGAAATATTATAGACTGGAATAGAAGAAAAAAAAAACAGGAAATATTTAGGTCTCTGGGTTTAAATGACCCTTGAATCAATCAATAAATGTACTGCCAGGCACTTACTCATTTACACGTATGTCCTTCGAATAGGGCTGGGCTCCTTCAGAGAAAGTTTTGACTTTGTGCTCTCAACACCTGATACACAGAAAATTTCTTCAAAGATTTCTTGAAATAAGTAAGTCTGCAGTAGGCAGGGATTCAGTGTGGGAAAACAAGAGAAGTTTAAAAATAGATCTCGGTCCTCCAGGAATCAATCCGCCGGAGTTTGAAAGGGCAAAACAAATACAGACAGTGCCAACCCAGAAGGACTGCGTATCTCCTCAGGACTAGCTGCGTGCAGAAGCATCCTCACGGGTTGCAGCCATCTCCTAATATTGACTAGCAGGGACGAAGGCTCCCAAAGGGAGCAGATGTGAACCGAGCTTGGAAAGCTCCATCCTAAACTGCCACTGAATGCATCAAATACACAGGGAAGGCTTTCTGGTACCAATACTTCATTTTTCAGAAGGAGATGCTAGGACCTGGAGAGATTAAATATTTTCCCATGGTCACACATTAATTTTGACCTAAGGATCTCTGACTTGGAGTTTTTACTGTTCTGATGATTCTATGGAGACTTTCCTCTGCTCGGGAAAACCCCAGTCATCACCTGCACACCTACACCCCAGCTCTCTGCTCTGCTCCGAAGAGCCACCACCCAAAATTGGATAACAGCTCACCTATTTTCTCCCTCTTAGCAATGGCATTCTCATCTTCAACCCAGCTTTAGGAACAATTGGAATTCTACTGAGATATTAATATTTTCAATCATAACAAATACAGCAAAGAAATGGATACTATTCTTACTTTAAAAAAAAAAAAAAAGCCAGGTGGTGCTGGCACATGCCTTTAATCCCAGCGCTCAGGAGGCAGAGGCAGGCAGATCTCTATGAGTTCCAGTCCAGCCTGGTGTACAGAGTGAGTTCCAGGACAGCCTGAGTAACAACAGAGAAACCCTGTCTCAAAAAAGAGAAAAAATAGTCTGAACAGTGTGTTGTGTTTGTTCAGTTACATTTCACATACACGGAAAGCAGCCCCTGTCCTTTGGTCCCAGCCCAACTTTCCCCAAATTAGTCAACTATTTTTAACCATTAAAAAAAAAAAATCTTTGTTTTTGCTCTCCCTTTGGCCTGTGGTAGTCTTCCCTAACTCCCATTTCACCTCCTCATACTTGACCAAATGAACATATTTTCACTTTTCCAACAATCATAATAATTTTTGATATCACAAACTGCTAACGTGTAGCCTCTGTTCCTATTTCGGATTCTTAACTCAAATCCTATTACATTCCCTTCCCAGATGACAGACATCCGAAACGCAGGATCTGCAGATGTCACAGAGTTGGCATTGTTTATCAAATAATGTATCCTTTCTTAATTCTATCTTTCCACATATTTATCATACAAGAGACTAAGTCAATTACAGCATATTAATAACATCATCAGTAGAGGGTAATAACAAAATTCAACCCCAAAATAAGTTTCTTATAACTTTGAGGAATAATACTTGTGAATGGAATCTTTTACAAAATAAGAAAATAATTTCCAAAGGAAGAGTTAGAAAGCCTACAGAGCAGTTGGGATTTGAGGCTCTGAGGCGCAGCATGCTTCACGATACCAGCTGGTGAAAAAGAAGCTAACTGAGAAGCCATCGGACAGCACGGGGCTAGTGTATGCTGTGCAGCCACATCCTTTGGGAAGAATGGAAGGAGGTAACAACCTGGGGATCGTGGTTTCAGATTATATAAGGCAGTGCTTTAAAATGCTTTTATTCAGTATTTTATCTCCCATTCATTTCTAGTCAAGTCAAAAAGAAGCTGGGATATCGCAAGAAAGTAGAGTGAAGAATAAAGTAATAATACTACTGTTTTGAAAATTCATGCCTTCATATCTGCAAGGTGAAGAAAATAAGCACTTAGCGCAGGAACAATTTTGACAATGATATGGGTATTAGAGAAAAAGCAGTTGTATCCAGAAATAATTCATACCGCTACGGTAACTGCAAATGAGCAGTTCCTGCAAAAACGTCCCACTAGAAGAGGAGTCACTGATGTCCGTAATGGTGATGACCATCTAGGTGTGCTGGTGAAGCTAAAGACAAATAGCATATGAGTAGCTCGGTTGATCATAAGCCACTCATCAATCGGTATCGATTAAGCAGAAAATGAGTGCAAGGCACAAAAAAGGTGAATTACTAAACATGCCCTGGAAGAAGGCATTCCCTGCCCATACAGTGCTGCAAGCCAATGGCTGTTGACTAAGCACACACTATGTCTGAGAGTCCCCTACACACTGAAATCAGACACACAAAAGAAGGCAGTCCTCATCATACTCTGGGTAAGGAGAAATCCAATGTAAATGAAACCATTTGCAAATTACATAAAAACAGCACTAATCTTAGCTAGCATAACAAATGCTGTCTTAATTTGGAGAATGGAAACTTCCTTGTGGCCTAAGATAATCGGGACAGGTAGAGTAAAAGAAACCATCCAATTGGGTTAACCCTACTCGGTTATGATCAGTTTCTGTGAAAAGGTGTGTGAGGGAATGATTGGAAGAAAATACAACGGGAAAGAAAAGATGACCTGACCACCTTAAAGACAAGAAGACTGTTCATGACTGGGCCATGAATGTTATATTTCAAGACAGGGAGGGTCTTGACTCCTGTTCCAGAATTCTGTATCCTCAAACTGTATAAATCATGTGTGTCTCAACCACACAGCAAACCAGCTGAGCCCCTGAGCCCCTGAGGTAGGCCCTATCAATCTCAGGAATAAACTAAACTCAGGTGTACGCCATCCCTCTCTTCCCCTAGCTAGGGTTTCAAAATCTTTCTCTAAATCCAGGAATCCAAAACTCCAGGGTTGTAATAATCAAAACAGAGCAGAGGAAAGCATCGAACTGGAACTTGAGAAGGCTCAGTGCTGAAACTATGAACAAATTTGTCCACAGAGTGCTCAGAAGTGACTCCCCTTGGTAATGCATTTCCCCCTTCAGCTCTTCTGAGTTACTCTAAATAGCTTTGAAAATGAGGTCTTTTTTTGCTTCCTTTTTCTCAGTTTAACAATTCAAAGGGGAGGGGGGGGAGTGGAAACACTCAACTCTTTTGCAAAACTGGAAAAACAATATGCTTACATTTCTTCCCATTCAACAATAACTTAGAGGCAGCTAATGAGATTTTCTTCCCTTCCCTAAGTTCCCATAAGCCATCTATTCTCTACCAGGCAGGGGCTAACCATGAAAATATCCACCAATTTACAGGTTTTCTAACAGCCGGAAGGCTGAAATAGCTTAGTAATGGGAGTTACCATAAAACTTGCAATTACAGAATTTGTTACAGTGAACCTCATAACGGAGTGTTTGTTTAAATCAAACACCCATTGACTCTCTGAAGACAAATACTATATTCTATATCCTATGTCCCCCAAATGTACTAAGAGTCTTTTCAGACAGTGATGGTCCATCTATCCTTATTTGGCTCACCAGCTGGGCTGGCTGCCACAAGTAGCTCTCACCTCACTTAAGACCCACACTCAAAGACTGAGCATCTATCACCTCTAGTTAAGCCAAGAACTGACCAGTAACGTAACTAATCCATCCTCATAAGGCTCTCCAGGGGAGTAGACATTTGGTCTTCCAGAGATACCAAGGGCAGGTCATGGAACAAGTAAATCTATCCCTGGATGGCCTGAAACATTTCAACTTCTCTCTGCCTAGTTTTCACATCTGTAAAGTTGTGAAGTCCTTATTTTAACTCTAAGGTTCCATGACTACAAATACGGAGAGGGAGTGGGGAAAAGTATCCTCAGACTTAAGTCTCTAGAGAAAGTTGGCTTCACACAGTTTAGTTTATCCCTGTATTGGTTACTTTTCTGTTACTGTGATACAGCAACATGGCTGACGCAGCTTATCGAGGGAAGGGTTTGTTTCAGCTTATGGTTCCATGGGGATGAAACTCCATTAACATCTCATAGGAGACACAACCTCATGTCAGAGAGGATACATCCATGAAGTCCTATCAACACGGATAAGCTATGTGACGGAGGGAAAGCTCATGGGGCCAAAGCCCTAGACCAAGAACTGCAGGCAACTAGGGAAGGCTGAGAAAGGGAGAATAATCTTCCCCCAGAAGAGTTTTATGTATATATATATAAAATATATATATATATATATATATATATATATATATATATATATATATATATATATATTCACAACAATTAAAGAAAACTATGACCTGAATCTGATAGGGAAGTAGATGAAAGGAGTTGGAGGGAAGAAAAGGAAGGGGGTAAATGATGTAATAATATTATTAACCTCAAAAAATAAATTAAAATTTTAAAAACGAGTCTGTCACCATCACTTCGGGAAGTGTGGCAGTAGATAGTCACAGTGACTGGAACAGTAAGCTGAGAATTCATATCTTAAAATGCAAGCAGGAAGAAGAGAACGATGTGTGGCTTTTAAACCTCAGATCCCCTCCCAGTGACCTATTTGCTCCAGCAAAGCCGTATCTTCAAAACATACCCAACGGTGCCACTTATTCGAGACCAAATATTGGAGGCTATAAAGGACATTCCCATTCAAATCACCACAGCCCCCTATGGAACCTATACCGAAGTTCTTTTCTGCATTTATAAAATTGAGTATTATTTGGCTAACATACATATACATCACAGCTCTTTGCTTATATTTGCCCTACCCCCATTATCTTTCTTTGTTCCTCGTTCTTCCCTGCTGCTGATCTTACTCCTCCTCCAAAATTGCCCTGCTTGCTTAAATATGCATTCTACACATGAAAAAAAACAAAATGTGACATTTGTCTTTCTGGGTTTAGCTTATTTCACTTAACATGATAACTTCAACTTCCATCCATTTCACTGAACATGGCATAAGTTCACGGTGGAAGTTTACGGTGGAAGATGCCATCTTGTCTGTGTTCATCAAATGCTGATGGGGGTCTAGACTGGCTGCATGCCTTGGCTATTATTAATAGTCCTGCATCATAGGTGTTGACGGAGAATGTCACAAGGAAGTCAGAGGAATTTCCTCTTAAATGTCTCCTCCTCGCCCCCTGCAGTTCAGCTGCTGATGGGAACCGTGCTGTGGTGTTTGAAGACACAAGAGTCATTCTCATTCTCCTTCGTATTGTGAGTCAATGTTGTCCCCACAGAAGGATATGGTGAAGGTTATTAATTAACCTCTGTGAGGTGTTTTGAGCGCGACAGATGCTTTCCATAATGTTTAGGAGAATTAGTATGAGGCCAGTTTTCATTCCAAATAATAAACCCGGAAGATAAGAACACATTTCAAGATTTAAAGCAACAGAGAATAGTAGACTGAGTGAGGAGAGGTAGGGCGAATGGCATGATTCTAGTTTGTTCAGTGGAGAAGGCAGGAAAAACCCAACCAAGTAATATGGGGCATCCATTGAAAGACCCACAACAAGGCACTTGAAAGTGCGTAGGCTTTTAAAGACAAAACAGGAAAGGTTAGGAGTAAGGTGCTTGGGGCTGGAAGGATGCCTGGGTGGTAAGGCGTACGTGCTTCTCTTCCAAAGCACTTGAGTTCAGTTCTCAGCACTCGTGTTTGGTGGCTCACAGTTGCCTTACACTCTAACTCCAGGGGATCCAGGATCCGATCAGTCTCCTACAACACCCACACACATAGCATACTCTTTCACACACACACACACACACACACATGCACACACACATACATAGTGTGTGGGGGGGGGGAGCCTGCAGGTTAAGAACCCCACCCTGTGAAGCAGAAGTCTCTGGGAACAAGCTCTTTCATGATGACCACGTGAAAGAATCGCTTTGTGTCAAATTACCTTCAAATCTCTCCTACACACAGCGATATGTCCCCTAGATCAACTGCCCTGGAACCAGCAGCAGGGAACACAGTGTCTGCAATGGGGTCACTGGGATCCCTGAAAGAAGCCCAAGTCACTAGGACAATCCAGACCCTAAGAATCAGACTGCTACCTCCTCTGTGAAGATAACAGTGTCGTTCTTTCTGCTGTTGTTGCTTTTTGAGACTATATTTCAATTACAACATTTCTCCCTTCCCTTTCCTCCCTCCAAGAACTCCCATATACTCATCCTCTCTCCCCTTCACATCTGTGGCCTCTTTTCTCATCCACTGTTTTTGTACGCATGTATGCATTTGCATATGCATGTATATTCGCAAATATAACCTATTATCCTAGTCCATAAAATGTTAACTTGTATGTATGTTTCCAGGCTGGCCAACTGGTACCGGATGTGCTCCTCCTTGGGCAGGGCCACCATCACTCTTATTCACAATAAAAAGTTTAAAAACTGAACAGAACCAGGGCCTTTACCTACCAATTTAGAACGAGAATCATAAAATACTGGCTTCTTCCTGGATGGCTGGGAAAATACCTGGGGATAGCATTGTTCCTTAGTGTGCATTCCTTCTACATAGGAGAGGTTGATAAACTCCTCTGCCACCTGAGCTGAATGCTAGCCAATACTCTCATTAAACCTGCAGGGGAAGAGGAACTGGCAACACACCCAAGCAGTCCCTCAGGATGGTCTCTGTTGGCCTAGGCCCTTGTTTTTGCAAAGCAAGTTGTAAATCTCGACTTCCTATAGTATTGGTATGTTGTGGAAGTTTATTTTTAGTTGTGTTTAAAATAATTGTTTTTGTGCACTGTTGGAAAAAGGGATGCATAGGCCTTGGAATTTTGTATTGTCTGCAGGTGTTGGATTTATGTGGGGGTTGTTTGATTGCTTATGATCTGCACATGGTATCAGTAGACTACCTGAGGCATTCTGAAAATAAAAAATAAATAAATAAAACATCTGAGCTGAGAGGCTTGAGGGTTCCACTGTGAGTATGGCACTGGCCATGATGGTGTTTCCCTCTGCTGAGGCTGGGTGGAGTATGCACCAATGAGAATGCTTCCTTGTCTTCCTTGCTGAGCCGCCACAGCAGGATACAACTACATTGGTGGATGGACAACAAAAAAGTTCCACCTGGGGAATAGTTTAATGTCTATCAATCAAGTGGACTTCTTCCATGATCATAAAGAATCTGTATAAACCCATCAGAAATAGGATGGGATAAAATTTTAGCAATTTACTGTCCCTTTTATAAAACATACATTGAAGGATCATTGCTATCTGAGAGAGAAAAAGCAGACTATAAACCTAATCCACCTTGCCTGGCCTTGAAACTACATACCTGAGTGACGTTATTTAACCATCTTAGGCAGGAGATTCTCATATAGAAAGGGAACACTATAAAAATATTGTCAATGAGAATACATGGAAAGAAACTGCGTCTGCAAAGAATAATTAACTAATTAGAACTTCAGTGACATGGAGAGTTTGGACTGTTGCGAGTTCAGAGGCTAAATACCTTGGTCCAGCTTCAGCCCCGTGAACAGCCATCCCTTGCCCACCTCAGCACTAACATCCCACGACTAATAGATAGAACCCTGTGGGAAGCTAATAACATAGCAGACTACTAGTTTCCACCAGCCCAAAGGATAAGAATGCCACCAGATGACAGCTGAGGCCTATAGACAGCTTCTCCTGTCTTGCTGTAACCACCTCTCTGATGGATGCACCAACGTATTTAAACTTGTCTTGATTTTACAACTTACTTTGGTTTGAAAAACTATAGAACTTCATGAAACTGTTTCCTTGTTGGACCATGGAATGTGAGGTAACCTAAATCTGTGTTCTTGGGCTATGATCACTCAAATTCGCTCTACAGCGAGTTGTCTCTGGTTCCCTTTAAAGTGAGTGCTAGTCTTTTTTTTTTCCATCAACAATATCTATCTCAGAGAGTGGCAATTAAATAAAGTACTATTCTAAGTAAGTGTTTGCTTTTGTTAGCATTTGAATACTCTACTTTATGTATTTATTGTTCTCTCTCCCATGGTGTGAATATGACTTCTCTCATCCCCCTTGTGTGTTATCAAGAAGGACGAAGTGAGACCTTCCAGAGGTGATCAGGGTTCTATGCTTGTGAACATTAATGGCTTATTTCTAGAGTGAGTCTGCTATAAAGCCCAATTTGGCTGAAACTCTGTAGTACCCTGTCTTTTATTCTATGGTGCCCTGCACTGCCATCAAAAAGACCATAATCTGATGCTGACTCTTGACCCTGGCTCAAAACAACATGCCAAAACTGTAAAAGTCTTTTTATTTGCAGGGGGGTGGTGTCCGAGGAAGAACAAGATACAATATTTAAGATACAATATTTAAGATACAAGCCTGGACATAGAGGACCAGTTCAGCCTCCGAGACTGAACTGAACTCTGACTAGCTCCCTTCTCAACTTCTCCCTTCTCTGCACGCCTGCTTCTTCGATCTCCAGCTTCTGATTCTCTTTCTTCTCACTCCACTCTACCTCTGTTTCTACCTTGCTTCTCCTCCCACTTCTCTCCCCTCTGCTTCTGCTGACCGTTTCGTTTTATATCTTGAGAGTTGGGATTAAAGGCGTGTGCTAGCATTGCTTTCTAAGTTGACTTACTTAATGTATGCTAACTTGCCTTCAGATGCAATCTTTTTTTTTTTTTTTTTTTTGCATTAATGAAGAGAATCCTACCATTCACTTCTGAAATGCCAGGCCAGTCAACCTTGCTGCTTCTAGATGAAGGTCAGACTGAGAGACATCAGGTATTCTTCATAGTTCCATGTTAGTCCCTGGGAAGGAACCACAGAATTCCCTTTAATTTAGCATTAGCACAAAACAGAAGATAATATCAGCCTGACTAACATTCTTTCCACCCAAGAGCATCCATGCTGCCAGATCAGAAATCAAATGTCAATCACACAGGCCCTTGAAGGTGATCCTTTCCCAGAGAAGCCATGCTGTCAGATCAAGGATCAAGTGTTGCTCTATACAAAATAAATGTCTTTTTTTAAAATAACTCACCAGCCTGTACTATTCAGTCAACAGCAACAGAGAGCAGAATAAAACAGCATCTGTATTAAGAAAAAATATTAGTTTAAATTTCCTTAACAAACATCACATCCTAGATATGACCTTTTGTTGCTTGTTATAATTTGCTTTGTTTGGTTTGGTTTTTGGTTTGGTTTGGTTTGGTTTGGTTTTTTTCAAGACAGGATTTCTCTGTTGTAACTCTGGCTGTCCTGGAACTTACCGTATAGACCAGGCCTTGAACTCACAGAGATCTGCCTGTCTCCCCAAATTCTTGGATTAAAGGCTTGCACCACCACTGCCTGGGTGGTGTTGTGATTTAAAATGTGTTATAAATGTTCTTCTATTTTCTCTTACATCTCTAAAAATATAATGTGCTTGAAAATTCCACAATGATTGTTAAGTTGGCAGAACATTGGTTAATAAATGCCTCTCCTGGAGCTGGAATGGTAGTTCACTTGGTAAATCAGTTGCTGCAAGGGCATAAGGACCAGAGCTTCACCCCAGCATCCACGTGAAAAGACAGGCATGGTGGCATTCATTGCAATCCCAGTGCTGAAGAGGCAAAGACAGAGTCCTGAGGCTCTCTGGCGATCGGGCTGAGGCCAATTAACAAGCTCTAGATCCAAATAAAAGAGCCTGTGTCAACCAAACAAGGTAGGTGGTGAGGACAACACCTTAGGCTAGCCTCTGGTCACAACATGTATGTACACACACACACACACACACACACACACACTAAAAAGTCTCACCAACATAGGATGTTGGTTGGCTGGAGGAGCCTAAGACCTGGGATTTTTCCATTATTCCTTTTTAAATTTTATTTTCATTTTATTTTTATATGTTTCTATGCATTTTGTTTGTATGTATGTATGTGCACCATGTGTGTGACTGGCACCCACAGAGGCCAGAAGAGAACATCAGATCCCTTGGAACTGGAGTAACAGACAGTTATGAGCCACCATGTGGGTGATTTGAATCGAACCTGGGTCCTCTGGGAGAGAGCAGCCAGTACTCTTGACCACTGAGCCACCGCCCCAGGCTTCATTTCTTCTTTGAAAGCACAGTAACTTTCAAGTACTCTGATATGTCACTATTAACTAGTGTCCTGCTTCTTGGTTGAGTTTCCCTGCTCCCTCCAACTCTCCCATGCCCTTAAGTGTAAAAATTTAAAGAAATCACACCGCCTCCAGGGTCAGTTTCCTCAATTAGAAAATAAGAAGAGTAAGCGAGGGCCCCGTCTTGGGGGATTGTGGGAAGATGAACCGACAATATGCGAAAGGCCTGATATAAAGGGCTTATCTCTTTTTATTTCGATGACATCCTTGGTATAATTTGCCAAGACAGAATTGTGGCCTCTAGGAAGGTCGATCTTCCCACCTCAATGAGCCTAATGTAAAGAATCCATTAAAGCAGTCTTTCTCAGCCTTCCTAACGCTGCGACTCTTTGATACGCTTCCTCATGTTATGGTAAACCCCCCCCCCACCGACCATAAAACTATTTTCATTGCCGCTTCATAATTATAGCTTTGCTTCTGTTATGAATCATGGTGTAAATATCTGATATGCACATGATCTTAGGCAATGCCTGTGAAAGGACTGTTTGACCTCCCAAAGGGGTCATGACCCACAGATTGAGAACCACTGCATTAGAGGCACACCCATAGGCTTTCTTCAAGAGGCTTGTCTCCTAGGTGATAAGTCCTGTCCAACTAAAAATCAGCATTAACCATCACGGGGACCCTAAAAAGAGATAAGGTGAAAAAAAGTCAGATGGTACAACCAATTCATCACTTCAGTACTCTCAATGACTCACAAATGGCATATGTGTGCATAAATAGGTAAAACACACGTAAACACGTGCGATATGCAGACACAATACGTGACGACTTGTTTTGAAAAGTGTTATGCTTGTCAACGAGTGAGTTCAAAATAAAACTCCTCCGCAAGAGGAGTTGGCGTGGGGAAGGAGGAACTCTCACGGCCACCCTTTGGAACTGTGTCACTTAAGCGGGATTCAGATGAAGAAAAGTGGATGTGGCTGTCTCACTCCCCTGTATCCAGAACCCCTTCTGCTCAGTGCAGCCCCTCCCCCAGAAAAGGCCATGTGAGAAATTCTCGCTTTCCTCTCAAGGGAGAGGGGGCCGTGCCAGTTAGTTTTTAGTGTCAACATGACACAAGCTAGTGCCACATAAGAAGAGGAAACTTCAATTGCAGAATTGTCTCAGCCAGATTGGACTGTGGCCATGTCTGTGAAGGATCCTCTTGATGACTGAGGAGGGAGGGAGTAGCTCACTAGATGGGGTACCGTCTCTGGGTAGGTGGTCCTAGACTGTATAAGAAAACGAGCTTGAGCGAGCCAGTAAAAGTTTTCCCTCGTGTTTCTGCCTCAGTTCCTGCTTGAGTTCCCGTGTGATGGACTGCGACTGAAAGTGTAAACTAAATAAACTCTGCTCCCCACCACCACCACCACCATTATTTTTTGTCATCACGGTAACACAAGATAAACTAGGGTGGAGACTGTTTCCTCCCTGAATGATGTCATGCTGATGAGACCTCTAGGTGAATAGTGGCCATGTATACAGTGATGGCTAAAGCACAGGGTTTGCTGGCTCCATGGGGAACCAGTCCATGACCAGGTAGACATTCAGAAGGACAAGTATCCAAGGCCAATGTCCTCTGTGTTAGGAAGAAATGACAAGCAATGCTCAGAACCCCATGCCAAGATCCTTGATGAACTCAAAATCAGTTTCCCAGATTGTCATTGAAGTAACTCTGTGACATATGTTTGGAAAGTCACAAGGACAGAGCAGCAACACCAAACAAAGACCTGTAGCCTGCAAGATGAGTCTTTCAATTGTGCATCATGCCTGTACCCTAGTGACACTTTATTTTGCTTTTTGATGGGTCTAATCAGTCCCTTGGAATCCCCTTATAAGGAAGATGGAGGCCTAGGGATGTCAGATAAAACAAAATGCACTTCAAATCATTAAGAAGTATTGAGCAGGCTTCCTGACCTCTCTGCTCCTTAGTTGCCTCGTAGAAACAGGAGAAAATGCAAACCTTCCTTGCTGGATACATAGAGACTCTTAAATGATCAGAGTTATGTTACTAAACGCATATTCTAAAACCAATGTTTGGAGCCAAAGAATGCAATGCCTGTTTTATATAATCACTTTAAAGGTCTCCATCCCCATGCATATTAAGTAAATAACATAGTAATAAAATTTGGGCTTTCATTGTTCTTTCCATGAAATCTCTAATTTAATTTGGCAGCATTGTGGACATACGAGGCTAGCTCTGGTCTCAATTACTGAAAGACAATACTCAAATACAAATGAAGGATCTTCTGAAACCTGCTTTGTCTCCAGAATGCAACAACTCAAAACATCATGTGCATGCATGCATGCTCGCGCGCACATACACACACACACACACACTCACACGTGTACACACACACACACTCACACATGCACATGCACACACATATGAGAGACTATGAAGAAATCACTCATAGACTGAATTTCACACATACACGAGAGAGAGAGAGAGAGAGACTATGAAGAATTCACTCATAAGTTGAATTTTTCCAGAGAATGGCTGTAACAAAAACTCGAAGAGCATTTCGATGATGGATTTCACGCGTTATGCCTGTATACTACAAGCAATGCCAACTCAATGGAGTTGTTCAAGTTATATTCTAAGAACCTTAGTCCATTCTCACAGATTAATGTACTTAAATGATTAACAAGTTACAGAGTCTGTTCCCTGGGCTTAGCCCCTCACATATTATAAAAGCATTGTGCCAATGTCTCAGTAAATTATATATCCTATTAATTGTGGGTACAAAAAAAATTCTAGTCAACAAGACATGAATGGAAATCTGACAGGAAAGGCTCTTGAAAGCATTTGCATTTCCTGGCAAAATTTACTCTTCCTTGTATTTTTTTTTTAAAGGTGTATTGCTGTTTTCTGCTGTTTGGCCTCTGCGCTCCTAAAGGCTTCATTGTTTGGAGGCCAAAAGGTAAATGTTTTCTTAAAAGGTAGTGACTGTTTCTAAATCTTGTATCTAACCTTGAAGCCGTTTGTAACTGTTACTTTTCACTGGTAACTTGACTCCACCCCTCTGTTCCCAGCTGCTGGCTATTACTGAGAAAGATTCCTAATTTGTAACTTTTTAAAACCTCCTTTAGCTGTAAAAGGTTAGGAAGGAAAAGAGAGAGAAGAAAGAATTCTTTTTACAGCCCTTTCTGGATGTCTTAATCTGTCTAAACCTGGGGAACTGGGCTAACTTCTAAAATCCTTTATCCCATTAACGTTTTTCCCAGTTATCTCAGTTACCTCCTGTCTGAGGTTTTATATTCATTTGAAGTATCTGTCTTTATCAGAGCCTTATTTCTGCCTGCCTTCCCTACCATCAGCTTCTGAGCTCACTGTCTCCCTGACACCAACTCTGTGCTCACTCTTCCCCTGACCACAACCCAACTGTCTTTTCTTTCTCTTCCAGACACACTCTCTTAAATAGATCCCCCCCCAAGTGTTCCCAGAAGTCCAAGTGGCAGTAACCATAATGAAGGCTGCACAGTACAAAAAGCTTTCTTGGCCAAGCATCTCACTACACTTCTTCTTTCCCTTTCTTCCTCTCCCTTCAGTTCTGACATGGAGACAGGGGCAGTGGCAGCTTCCTTGTGATAAAGAACTGAGAAAACTGAAGGGACACACCCTTAATAGCATTGACCCAACAGGCTAACACTGGTACTCACTGCTCAGCTTCCCACTATGTGAAGAACAAGTCGATCCTGATTTGTGTCCCCATGTGTTGGGCAGATATGGTATATTCAAGTCGAAATTTGGGATGAAACACCTGGGAGCATTTTATTTCCCTCAAGGTGATTTCAGCTCAGATGTTCCCAAAGGCCCCATGGGAGATGTGTCCTCTATTATGTAGATATCACTCACAGAAGTCTTTGGAGAATGACAGCAGCCACCCACCATTAACTTGTTTCTATAGATGCTGACTATTGAAAATGCATTCCTATGCACACTTAACAGAAAATGGCCTGTGTCTGCTAACGTGAAAATAGAAAAAGCAAACAGCAACCAAAGCAGAGTAGCCACTGCACTTTTGTGGTAACACAAATATCACCTACTGAGGAAAGAGAGAGAGAATCAAAGCAGAGAAATAAATAGGTAATAAATTACTATCCAACCTTAACTATTTGCACAATTAGTAGGCACCACACCCAAGTACAACCATTGCTCTTAATAAAGCTAATGGACCTAATGTCCCACTAGGTCCACATCCTCCTTCACCTCTTCTGTCTCCCGATTCACAGAGGTCCTAGCTGGAAGACTTCCTTGATTCAGATGACTTTCTCGCCCCTACCTCCTGCCTCTCTTAACAGTCACTGGTGTGACATGATGCACAGACAACTCTATTCATGTGGCGAAACTTCAAAGAACTCCACCTGCATGTCCTTCCAGATCCACTGCTTATTGATAGCTATATCGGAGAAGCTCAGCTCCAGCTACCCCAGGACACGATGCTCAAAGCACAAAAACACTCTGAACTAGTCAGTCCCCACACCTTCATCCAGGCTGGTGCAGTTTTTCTGACAGTTTTTTGTTAACAAATACTCTCCATACGTCTAATCTTAATTTACTTACCAATTTTAGAAATGTTAATAGTATATTAATATATCAGTGTGATAGAGTATATGAAATTATATGCACACCCATAATGAGTGATTGTACAAACGGAGTCAAAAATCAATAAGTGGGCTTAAAAAAGAGAGCACATGAAGTTAGGAGTGATGGTGAGTGGGTATGAGGAAAGCTGGAGCGAGGGAGTGGGGATGGGTTTGATCGAAACACTTTAGATGCATGTATGAAATTCTCAATCAAGAAAAGGCTTCCCACACACTAATGTCCATTTTCTGTCTAGCACTGTACTTATGTAGGTGTTATCACTGGGCAAAATCATGATAACGAGATGCACAGACCCTCTCCGCACTATTTCTGAAAATTGCTACAAGGTTGTGACTGTTTCAAAATAAAGTGTTTATTTGAGTAGCCCCAGAGCACCCTAGCTAAGGGCAGTCTGCCTTTATTGGTATGCCTTGATATTAGCTATCATGTAATAAACTGGACACAGACAACAAGTTTGTTGTGTGTTCAAATACACAAAATTTAAAAGTATATATATATATATATATATACATATATATATATATATATATATATATGTACATATATAAAAGTCTATATATATATACATATATATATATATATATATATATACACACACACATACACATTTCACTGGTTAGTTTTTAATTCAATGTCTGACTGTCTGTAACTTTGAATCTTAATTCTATCATCCAGAGAACTACACACTTTCTCTTCAAGGCCCAGGGAATGCAGGTTTCCAAGGACCCATTCATCAGCACTGTGTCTGCGCCCTCACTGAGTAAATGGTGAAAGGACCTTGATGTGTATCACCATTTAACTTATTTCTACATTCTTCACACAAGAGAGTTTTCAAAACACATGGATAAAGTATTCAGAAAACTTTGTATACTTCCGTAATCTAGCAAAGTATAAAAGACACTTAACTCAGAAACCACAAAAGAAAAGAACAACAAATTCGACTAGATATTTTTAAAGCCAGCATAACAAAAGCAAAATCACAAATGCAACATGAAGAGGACAAATTACGAACTGGAAAATTATTTGCAACAGATGTTGAGCAAAGAGTAATTTAATTAATAAACATCCTTCAGATCATTAATAAAAAATTAAACAACATAAAACAAACCAAGGAGATGAGATTTAAAAAAAAAATACAGAGAACAAACTTTTGAGACAGCGCTTCGCCCTTTTAACGAACAAGTACAGATCGAAACTACAAGTATGATTTTCCCCCTCATCCAATCAAACAAGAATTATTGTTAGAAATTTAAAGCCTAGTGATTACAGGTATAGAAAAAAAAAAGTTGTCCTGGGCCTTGTGCAGCCAGTAAAACATAGAGGGCCACACTGGAAGGTGCTTTAGCAACATCAAAATGCATATACATGCGATTAATTCTGTTTATTGGAATTTTCTTTATGATATACTTGTAAATAAAAGATATAAACTGCATTTGCTTCATTGTTTGTCACAGCATCCCTTGTAACAGCCCAATAGACACGAATATTAGCAGTGTCTTAAGACATCCATGGGATAGTGATGTTTGTGAAAGAAGTCTGCACAGTCATAAAAAATAATGAGACTGCACCAGGGGCATTAACACGGGGAGATCTCCAAGATATACAATCAAATTTATTTTAAAAAGCAAACTATGGATGAGTATCCTTGCAGAGAGGGAGACTAATCCCATTAGGTGTAAATTTTCTCTTCTAGGAAAATATAAGAAACTGTCAAGTAGGACATGCGGCAGGGAAAGGGAGCTCAGGGATGTCCCTGTAGAACACGGGTCATCGTTACTCTTTCAGTGTGTCTGTGATAGGCCGGGCTCATTACAAATTTCCTACCCTCCTGCCTCAGCCTCTCAAGATCTGGGATAACCGACCTGTACCACCATGCACAACCCCGATCCTTGCTTTCCTCTTTGCACTGTTCCTTGCTTGAGCATATGCAATGCTGCCTCACAGCACCAGCACAATACAAAGCCACATCGGTATGCTCAGAAGCCAGCAAGCCACGGGTGGATCGTTACATTTACTGTTCTTCTTGTCACGTGTTCACACCCCAACCACCTTATGAAGCTTTGCCAAACTACATATCTCTATGGCTTCTCTAAGTACTTTTAGCAATTTGGCTGTAACAGCAATAAGCTCTTTTAACAGTGAAAACCCTCAAATCCTCCTCAAAATCTAATACATGTCATGGACCATTTTCCTCTCAGCATACACACACACACACACACACACACACACACACACACACACACACACACAGATTAAAAAATAAATAAACAAATAAAAAAACATTTGTTCCAAACTACAGGGGTACTACACCCAGAAGGCCATCCTGGAGCCAGGTGCCTAAACATGATCACCTTAAGAATCGCCTGGGAGATAATTAAAACACGTACCACTGGAACCCTGGCCTCAATTACCCGATTCAATAGGACTATGACAGACTGCAAATTCCAAGATCTCTGAATTTCCCAGGAGGTTCTGATGCACAGTCCTGGACTGGTACATTGGGAATGAAGGTCTCAGGATAGAATCCACCCATCCATTCCTGGAGAGTCTAGCGTGAGGGAAAACTACCTGGGGCATCTTCCCAATTTCCTTGGACCTCATTTCTCTTTTAGTCACTTTTGGCTCCTGCAACTTCACCACTGTTCTTTTTGATGCACAGCTCTGGGCACAAACCCCTTGGATGCCATTTTTCTTGTTTTTGGCATTTCCCCCACAAGCTCTTTTCTCTCTGTCACCTTTGTTGCTATTTTTCTCACAGTTGCTCATGGTATTTATCTTGATGTTTAAGAGACAAGAGTGTAGACAGGCAGTGGTGGTACACACCTTTAATCCCAGCATTTGGGGGGCAGAGGCAGGCAGATCTCTGTGAGTTCGAGCCCAGCCTGGTCTACAGAGTGAGTTTCAGGACAGCCAGAGTTACAAAAAAGAAGCCCTGTGGGGAGAGAGGGGTGGGGGGAGAGAGAGATAGATTTATCTTTCCTGTCAACTCACAGGACTCACAGCCCTATCCTCATGTCAAACCCTGATCCACCCTCACCTCCCCTTCTCTGCCTCCTGTAAGAACCGTTATGATGGCATGGGTCCCACTTGGGTAATCCCGACTACCCTCCCCAGCTCTCATTCCCAGATTTAATCGTGTTTACATCCTGTTTTGACATGTAAGCTAACATGTCCACAAAGTAAGGCATATTCACAGGACATAAGCATCTTGGGGGGAAGGGGCGTTATGCAGCTGACCATAGGACCCTAGAGTAGAAATGCTACTGCTTGGGAAAGATCCAAGGTCTCCCTGCTAGACAATAAATCTGAGAGAGCAATTCAACATGACTAGGTCAGTTCCTGGAACAAGCAGCACTCAATGAATAGTTACTGTACTCACACACAGTGAGGATGAGACTGGGGGAGCTCAGAGTGGGAACGTGGGCATTCTACAAGGCCTTCAGCAGAGATGTGACAGATGAGATAAAACTCTTTATTAAGGAGTAAGTGGGGTGATGTGAGTCACT
>JAMJFZ010001365.1:80000-84752 GCA_026225945.1 Cricetomys ansorgei
AAAAATATTGTGGATTCTAGCTTTTTTTCCTTTCAGACTCAAAATGCACACATACTCTCCTTCCTGCTGTCTCTCTCTCTCTCTCTGTCTCTCTGTCTCTCTCTCTCTCTCTGTCTCTCTCTCTCTCTGTCTCTCTCTCTCTGTCTCTCTCTCTCTCTCTCTCTCACACACACACACACACACACACACACACACACACACACAGGACAAGCAGCTCTGAGCATGCATTTTCCTGTATCACTGTAAAGATAAAACATTGAGAGGGAGGTGAGCAGTAAGCCCAACATGACCCATGTGGAGAGACAGCAGGAGGGTGCCAGGCTTTAGAAAGACTATCCAAGGAGACAAATCCTTGGGAAAGCCCTGCCTGGAGATGCTGCCAAGGCCAGCTTGTACTGCCTGCCAAGGCAGTGCCACTCCCATGCTGGCGCTGCCAAGGAGCTGGAGAGAGCCAAGCACTAAAGACATTTGTCCAGACAGATAAGTGATCGTCAGGGAATTCTGGACATCGCTTCTCAGATGCACCAGACTGGCTCAGAGTGCGATCAGGGTGACCAGCCTGTAGGGTCGTGCTGCACTCCGGAAGCTACGCAAAATGCCACTGCCCATCCCCCAGGTGGACTTTCCCTGACTCTATACCAAACCTTGCCACAGTGCCTAAAGCCCTCTCAAGGACATAGCTTTCCAGGCTAGGATGGATGTTAATTATGGCTGGGCCTGCTCCTGGCACTTCCTTCCTCCCAGGCAGGGAACACGGGGATTCTGGGTCACACCTCTGCTAGTTATTGTAGCTTAGGGTTTTCTCTTCTGTTTACTTACAGGCAAAGCCACCCAGGGCCTGTGTATGTGTGTAAGTGTGTATGCCAGGCTGAGCACCATGTCTTGCCACACTGTATATAAGCCAGTCTCAATACTGCTCCCTGACACATTGTATATGTGCACATGTTGTGTGTATACACCAGGCTATGCACCTTGCCCTGCCACACTGTGTGCATGTATATAGACACGTCTACATGTATGGACACACATGTGTGCACATATGTGAGTGTGCACATGTGTGCTTGTGTGTAGCCTTCCCCAAATTCTGCTCCAGAGACACGGCCATTACATTCCACTCTCTTCAAGTTACTTCCACTCTATGGTCCAAAATCTCTAGAAGCAGATGTTATCTCCACAGAATCTCCTCAGGCAGCAGCACTGGAAGATGAGAATTCCCACCAGCAGTTAACCCATCTTCTGAATCGTCCATCCTGTCTTCAGGCATCTGCCTATCAGCCTCTACATGTGTCTTAGGGACTTCTTTCTCCACTATGGAACCAAAGCACCCTAGAGCAACATCCCCAAGTGCTATCTGTCCCAGTCGCTGCTTGAGAAAACTATCTACTTGACAGGGCTGCATCTCACTCTGCCTCCCAGATAGGCACCCCCTTTGGATGCACACCATCTCTGTGTGTCTGAAACTGCCTTTGCCCACTGTGCTGGTTGGTTTTTGGCAACCTGACACAAATTTGAGTCACCTAGGAAGGGGATCCTCAGTTGAGGAATTACCTCCATAAGATTGGCCTGTAAGCATGTCTGTAGGGAATTTTCTTGAGAAATGATGATGTGGGAGGGTCTGGGATGTACAAGGAAGGTAGCTGAGCAAGCCAGTGAGTGGCTCACACCAGCATCTCTCCATGGTCTCTGCTTCAGTTCCTGTCTCCAGGTTCCTGCCTTGCACTCCTGTCCTGTCTTCTTTTAGTGACGGACTGTACCGTAGGTTGAACTAATTCCTTTCTTCCTCAAGTTGGTCAGTGTTTTATCTCAGCAACAGCAATAATGAAAACTAACACATCAAGTCACATCGGGCTCCATGCTATCTCTCGGTGGTGGCAGTGGATGGCAGCCACTGCTAGACACTCTTCTCTAAATTCCAGGAAAGCACATTGTCTAATCCTGGTCATCATTGTTCCTTCTCCATGCCCTTTGCTGGCCCCTCTCTACTCATTCTCTGAATGCAGAGCCTCTTGCATCTCAGGCCCAGGCCTTTTTATCCCCTGGGGGAATTCATCTCTGCTCATGGATTTAAAGATCTCCTATACCAACTATTGTACAGATATTTACGGCTCCAGTCTCTTCCCTGAGCCCCAGGTCAATAGCCAATAGATACTTAAGAGGATCACATTTGGCCCACAATTGTTCAAACTCCTGTCTTACCCTCTTGTTTCCCCAGTGGCCCCGTTAGGAAACAGTGAATCCACTTACATCATTATTTGTCATATAAACCAACTTCTTCCTTTTTTTTCTCTCCCCATCCTCAACCCATCACCAGGTCCCCTTTGTTCAGCAACTCCAAGCATCCACCCTTCCTCTCACAGCTCTCCCACCTTAGTCTCACACCAGCCCCTTCCTACCTGTGAGCCAGCTATAGCATACACTGCTTCTCTCCTTCCTACCTCTCACCAGGCTTAAACTCACTCTTCACATAGCAAATCAGAGGGGACTCTGTCACTCACATGCACATGAGTGTGTGCATGAGTATCTAGTATGCCACTCCCCTCTTTACAACCTTTCAGTGAATTCCTGTTGCTCCCAGAACAGAACATAGCATACAGTGCCAGCTCATAAGTACCTGTTGCTAAAGGCATAGCTGGGTACTCAGCCACCTTCCTACAGCTGGGCACAAGAATGGATGACTTTCAGTTGCCCCAAAAGATTCCTTTTGCTGGTCTCTGCACACTGCTCAGGGTTGGCCATTATTTGCTTTATAAATAGTACCTACCACTCACATAGCATGCCCATTCCTGAACTGTTAAGTTGATCCAGCTCCTTTATTTATAGTACGGTGATGTTACTGTGTGCAAGAAATAGGATGTAAACATAGGGCTGCCATGCTCCAGAGCCCCCCACATTCTCTCTGCTCGATGCCATCATTCATTCATCCATGGTTTCTCAAGAACAAATTCTTTAATCCCAGGCCTTCTTCAAGGCACTGGCAGATAAAAGAGATATGCTTCTTTGCTTCAAAGGTCTTGCATTACAAATACCATCCTCTCCCTGAGAACAAATGGATAAATAATAGAACCTAGTCAACAAATAAATGATTATTGTGCATCACACTCCAAGTGCCATGTAAACTACTGGACATAATGATTCAGTAGAATATCTACCCTCTAGACATTCTAGAAATAACTTAGTAACATCCATTTGACCTACATGCTTTTTTTACCTACTTGGTTTCTATTTCTCCTTTTCCATCTTTCATATATTCACCTTATAAATAATGTCCATATCATTCAATGACTATTGTATTCCCAGGAGGTATCTAAACATGAAATTCCTATTGAGAATGTGTGTCATCTCTGCTCCAACTAGCAGCGCTGCCTTCGTTCATAATCAGGGGCTGTTTCTACACTAAGGAGAAGAATCAGACTCACAGACCAAGGATGTCTGGCGAAGGCTAGGCTTTCTCATCTCTATCCACCTGCTCACACACAGGGCTGCTCACCGTTTAAGGAGCATCTTCGGTGTTCTGAGCTCTGGAACATGTTTGTACTTCTAGATGAAGTTTCAAGAGTGGCATCATCTGACTGGAAGCTGAGTGGTCCAGATTCGAGACATTATTCCAGAGGTCAGTGTGTGAGCTGATGCAGTTGAGGTAGCAAGAAAGAACAGAGAGAAAAATTACAGTGACACATAAGGTGTTGTTACACGGCACTTTGTAAATCGTAAAGCCCTGTGCCGGGCTGAAAGATTATCATTTCCTTAAACTGTTTCAGCCCCAGGTTCAGGGTGTTTCTTCAGTGACTCTACTGAAATATAATCATAGCTGGAGAAACGGCACCTAAATTTCTCTCAGTGGCATGCTTCCTGAGGGAGTTAATATTTTCCCATTGTTTAATTGGGGTAAAATTTATAACGTAAAAGTGAATACTTTAAAGTATATAATTCAATGTCATTGGTATATTCACAGTGTTCTAAAATCCTAGTTCCAAGGTATCTTCATCACCTTAAATCAAAACTCATACTTAATAAGCAACATTTCTCCACTTACCATCCCTAACTTCTGACAACCCCTAGTTTGCTGACTGTCTGTATAAATTCTTCTGTTCTGCTTAGTTTAAACAAATCAAATAATTCAATGTGCCACCCTTGTGATTAGCTTCTCTTCCTTCACCCCATCTGCAATGCTTTTTTGGTTTACCCCTGCGTGATATAGCACAAATACATGAAGTAGTATTATATTTCCTTTGCAAAGATAAATGATATCCTGATATATGGATAAACCACAGTTTGGCTAGCCCTCTATCTGTTGGTGGACACTGGGGTTGGGTCTACCTTTTAATAGAAAGTGTTACTATAAACATTACAGGACTTTTCTGAGCACCTGTTTTCAGGTCTTTGGGTAAATGCCCAGGAGTGATGCTGTTGGATCTTTTCGGTAATTCTATATTTAACTACTAGAGGATTCTAAGGACTCTGCTGATCCTCTATCAGGAGGGGGGTATAAGACAGGATTGCTGTGATTGGAAGTAAAATGGCAAGCCAGGCCACTGGGAGTGATGAAAGGCAGCAGCCAGACCTGAGAGGAATTCCAGGGTGCGGGGGAAAAAGAGAGAGGAGTCCCGAAGGCCTCTGAGGAGGACCAGAGCAAAGACTGCGCTGCACCGAGAGCATTTGGAAACTGATCAGTGGAAGATTAAATGGCCGTTTACCAGTGTACTGATAAGAGGGAGGAGGAGGAAGATTGGCCTGGCTCCCTAACAAGCTGCC
>JAMJFZ010001366.1:0-245000 GCA_026225945.1 Cricetomys ansorgei
AGGTATAACCAGGGCAGCACTGAAGCCAGCAACCTAGCTCCTCAGGAGGAGTGGCAGCTGTCACTCTGCAGGCAGGGGCTGAAAAAGAAGATGGCAGACAGGGGAAGCTATCATCAAGTAAAGGTGGAGCTGGGCAACTGAGGTCCTTTGAGGGCCCAGAACTGAGGCCTCAGAACACTGGGGCAACATCACCTTTAGGTTCTGTGAATTTGTGGAATTGGCTTGTTTGGGATTTTATTGCATTTATTTATTTTGTGTATGTGTGTATGGGTGGGCAACGTGCTGTGGCATGCATGTGGAAGAGGTCAGATGACAACTTGCAGGAGTGAGTTCTCTCCTTTCACCACATGGCTTGCTGGGATTGAACTCTGGTTGTCCAGCTTGACAGAAAACACTCTTTACCCCCCCCTGAGCATCATATATATATATACATATATGTATATATCATCATGTATACATACATATATAGTTTTATTTCATTTTTAACAAAAGATTTAATTTCACATTTAGACATTAGATAAATGTGCTTAAATATATTAACAGTGCTTAGTGCTACAGCAAATGGGTGGGTTGGCAATGGACAACACACATTGACAAGGCTGTGGAGCCACTGGGACCCTCAGACCTTACTGGGAAGAACACGAGGTAGGACAGTTACTATGGGAAAGAGTTTGGGAGTTTCTCTAAAGGTTAAGTATAGAAATGCCATATTCTCCTCCTACATGTAAAGAGAGGAGAAATGAAAATACCTGTTCAAGTAAGTACTTGGGCTAGTGGTACCATTAACAGTGGCTGGAGGTAGAGACAGCTTGACTATCCATGAAGAATAAGTAAAGTATGGCACGTCCATTCAATGGAGTATTACTCAGCCATAAAAGAAATAGAGTCCAGATGTATGTTGTAACACGGAAGCATCTTGCTGGGTGAAGTAAGCCAGGTTGTCTGATGCCGTGAAATCAGGGAGCAGGTTAGCATTTGCTACAAGCTGGTGGGAAGATAAGGAGTGACTGACTACTACTGGGTGTTTCTTTTTGGGGTGAGGAGAATGTCCTGGATCTGAGTGATAGTAATGGTTCCATGCATTATGAATGCACTAAATGTCACCAGTGTTACACATACCAATGTCATACATATATTTTACCAATCTGAAAAAATAAATATACACAAACTTGGTCATTTCAATTCTAAGTTTTTTTTAAAACTACAAATGTGTTAAAACTTATTTAATTAAAAAACTAATTTTTAGTGTGTGTGTGTGTGTGTGTGTGTGTGTAGCACACAGACACATGTAGAGGTCAGAGGATAACCTCAGATGTCCATCTTGTTTGCCACTGCATATGTTAGGCTAGTTGGACTGTGAGGTTCTGGGCATTCTCCTGTCTCCACCTCCCATCTCACCACATGAGAACAGGGATTATAGACACACAGTGTGGTCCATCTTTACATGGGACCTGGGGATCTGAACTCAGATTCTTACACTTGTCCCCCATGCATTTCATCCACTGAACCATCTCCCCAGCCCCGTCCTACCCATAATTTCTAGGAGTCATCATTGTAGGGATGGAAGGTGGTTAAAAAAATGTGATTTTTTTTTGTCTAGGTTTTCTAGACCCTGCTCCCCCCCCCCCCCTCTTTGAGACATGGTTTGGAGTAGCCCAAGCTGACCTCCACTTTGTGTGTGGCAGAGGCTTGCCTTGAATTCCTGACCCTCTTGCCACCATCTCTCAACGGCTGGGATTATAAGTGTGTGCTGCTACGCCCACTTAAGTTGGGTAGACTTCCTGTGGAGCAGTGGTTCTGAACCTTCCTAATGCTGCAACCCTTTAATACAGCTCCTCATGCTGTGGAGACCCCCAACCACAAAGCTATTTTCATTGCTACCTCATAACTGTAATTTTGCTACTGTTATAAATCTAAATGTAAATATCTGATATGCAGATGGTCTTAGGCAGCCCAATCCCTATGAAGGTGTCATTCAACCCACGATGGAGTCGTGACCCACAGGTTGAGAACCATGCTGTAGCTGCTTTTAAAAATGAAAGAAAAATGGATGTGATGGGGAGGACTCTCAAATAAAGGAAAGCAAAGAGAAGTGACTGAATGTTAAAGGCACACTCCAAGAAAAATTCCCTCTGAGACCAAGGGTCCCATGAACTCCAGGCTTTGGAGGTGTGGGCTGTTTCTAGATGGGTATGGGCAGGGTGGGGGGAGAGCAATAAGAAGCCAGGTAGCCATAGCTAGAGGAGCCTCCTGTGGCCTCTCCATCCTCACCTTGCCCAGCCTCCTCATGTCTTCCTTCAGGATCCTTCCCTCCTTGTCCAGTGTCTCCAGGAGTTCTATCTGTGTCTCTTCCACCTAGAGTGAAGAGTGGGGCCAGGAGTGAGATTGGATGGGCTAAAGCACAATGACTCTCAACTGCTCACTACATTCAGCCTGGAGCTATCTGGAGCTGGGTGATCAGCACCCCACCTCCTGAAGGGAAGGATCAGTGGGGCTGGACAGTAGCCCTCTGAGACATAGGAGACCCCAAAGGTCCTGTCATCCTTAGGCTCCAATAAGTTATCAGAGGGCTGTCTAGGTAGAAAGAGTCTTGGGAGTCTCATTGCTGGTGGTCCACTGGGCAGGACAGGCCTCTGCTGGTCAACATGGAGCACCCTTCCTCCATTCACATGCTGCTCCAAACTCCAAGCTCCAGGTCACTTCTGTCTTCTGCTGCCAGGTCCCTGATCTGTCCTCTGACATCCCGTGAATCAGGAGATCCCCCTCACCCCAGGCAGGCCCATAGAGACCAGAGAACAGCAGCAGTTTCCGTCTCTTCAGGCTGACTACTCACAGCCAGTCTCACTGTCCCACACCTGAGATGTGTGGCAGTCCCACTGTACTCTGGGGGCAAGACTCAGGTGGCAGAGTTCTATCACAGCTGTCCCAGGAGAGCCCAGGTACCCTGGGGGCAGCTCCTTTCTCCTCGGGCACTGGTACCCCCCTCGTATGAACGAATCTCACAGTTAAGGATCCTGCAGATCAGGGGTGGGCCGGCAACATCAGGACAGTTGTGTTATCAAAACACACTTCAGCCCCACAGATGTGTACATCTGACTCACCTTCTCTGAAAAGGTGGGCTTCTGGAAAGTTCATCTAAGCAAACAATGCTCTGATGCATTAAGGGAGCTCCTGGAGGATGTGAATGCTTGTCTCCCTGGTGCTATCTGAGGCAGCACCCTGGTTGTCCACATTTCCCTCAAGCATGTCTGCCTAAACCAGCGGTTCTTAACCTGTGGGTTGCAACCCCTTTGGGGCTCAAATGACCCTTTCACGGGGTCATCATTTGCATATCAGATATTTCCATTATGATTCATAACAGTAGCAAAATTACATTTATGAATTAGCAACAAAATAATTGTATGGTGGGGGTCACCACAATGTGAGGAGCTGTATTAAAGGGCTATAGCATTAGAAGGTTGAGAACAACTGGCCTAAACCAACAGAGTCCAACAGAAATTCTTTTAAAAGAATCTTTGTGAGGCTGGAGAGATGGTTCAATGAAGTCCTCCCTGCTCTTCTAGAGGATCTGAGTTCTGATCCTAGCACCCACACTTGGCAGCTCACATCCACCTGTATCTCCAGCTCCAGACTGATACCTTCTTTTGGTCTCCACACACAGCTGCTCATCCCTGTTGCATCTGCCAGGCTTGCTGGCCTTCAAGATTTCAGGATTTCTCCTGTCTCTGCCTCCCACCTCTCCACAGGAGTGCTGGGGTTACAGATATGTGCCACCACTCTGTGTATGTGGTTCTCGGGATCTGAACTCAGGTCCTCATGATTATGTGGCAAGTACTTTATCTACTGAGTCCTTGCTCCAGCCCAAAATTACCTTAAATTTTAAAATAACTTACTTTAAGATATTTTAATTAATTTTTAAATTTTTGTTTTTGATTTATTTATTTTAAGATTTATTTTTTAAATATTTTATATTTGAATTTTTTATTATTTTTATATTATTTATTTTAAATATTTAAAATAATTTATTGGGCTATTGAGATGGTTCAGTGGGTAATTTGGTGGCTCCTGCCACCAAGCCTGACAACCTGAGTTTGATCCCTGGTACCCATATGGTGGAACGAGAGGCCAGCTCTTGCAGTCTGTGATTTAACTTCCACACATGTACTGTGGCATGCATGTACCCCTTCCCACACACTAATAAAATGTAGTTAAAATAATTCTTATTTATGTGTATGTGTGTGTCTGTGGGCCATGTATGGAGATCAGGAAGCAGCCTGTGGAATCAGTTCTCCCCTTCCAGCACTTGGGCTCTGGGAATCGAACTCAGGTCTTCTGTTTTGGTAGCAGTGCCTTACTGTGCACATGCTGTGCTCTCTTGTTGGCTCCCACAATTCTTTTGAAAAGCTACCATGGAGAGCAGGAGAGATAGCTAAGTGGTTAAGAGCATTGGTGGCTCTTCCAGAGAACCTGGGTTCAATTTCTAGTACCCACTTGGTTCCAGGGGATCTAATGCTCTCTTCTGGCCTCTGTGGACACCCACTGTTGTGGCGGCCCAGCAAGGAGACAAAGAGGCATATTCATACCTGGAGGCCCCGTCAGACCTCAGTAAAGTGAACCACCATCCTGGCCACTACCAACCTGGGCAGTGGAACCCTGAGCATCTGAGCTCAGGTGTTTTAGTAATTCAGAACTCCTCAGGTGCAGGTCATAAGCAATCAAACAACCACCACAGAAATCCAACACCTGCAAATAATACAAGAGGCCAAGGCCTATATACCCCTTTTTCTAACAGTGCACAAAAACAATTATTTAACCACAACTAAAAATAAACTCCCACAACAATTCCCCTTTTCTGTATTAAAAAAAAAGCTTTACCTTTACAACACAATTTAACCCTGCACCAGTAAAACCATTTAAAAGAGGAAAAATTATGAGGCTCCTTGTGCATGTGACCAAATGATTCCTAACATCTATCAAGCTTTTCACAATGTCTTTGGACAGCAGAAAAACATTATCTGGAATTCACTCACGATCTTCTGGGCTCCTCCAAAGGGCTTGGATCTTTTCTGGCTCTGCCTTCTGCAGCACACACAACCTGTCCTCCAGGCTCCGGCTGGTTCATACCACTGCTGCTGCTGTTCTTGGTGGTCATCCCATGGTACTGCCATCTTCATGGCACTGGGGTCCCTTACTGCAACTGGGCTTCACTTTCACCAATAGCCTCTCCTGGACTGTTTCCATGGTGCCAAGCCTCAACTTATTTGCATGACCCCTTCAATCTGGGCCTTCAACTACTACTGAGGCTGCACCCTCACCAATAGCCTCGCCTGACCTCTCACAGTTCCAAGCCTCAGCTGCTCTCTAAAAACCGCTTCATGCCTTCAAAACTAGCACCACCTGGGTGATTCTTACAGTACCAAGTTTAGCTGCCAACAGGAGATAAAACATTGGCCAGTTCTGGAAGACAGCTTCAGTGTGCTGACCCTGAGGAAACACTTTCCAGATTTTAAGATAGAGTCTGGTTTGCTGGAAAAATAACTGGTCACTTTGTCTGCAGGAAGGGTTCACACAGGGTGTGGAGTTACCGCTTGTAGACAAGTTTGTAGAAAAAAAAAATGCTTAGTTTAACTAAGCGGCTTTTTGGCTCTAAGTTGTGACTTCCACAACATGGGGTCCTGGGCTAGTGGGAAGAATCTCCTGTTGAAAAATTCTGACTGTTTGGAATTCTTTTTCACCACTACTAAGGGGAAATATATACCTTTCTTCATAGACCTCAAACACAAGATCTTGAGCTTCACACACATACAACACAGCTATCAGAAAACTCAGTTTTTCAAATAGAACGTTACCACCAGCTGCGGGAGGGAACATCAGCTCCATGATCAGGAAAAGCAGTAAGAACCTTGCTTTTTCCTGCTCCCAGCTGAATTCTTTATTTCTAAGGGCCTCCATTCTGTGGCTCTCACCTAGGAGCTTTCTTTATCATTTATTAGTTTCAAAGTCTTTTCTTTTCAAAGAGGCTTATTTCCTTTCTCTCCTCTTCCTTCAGGAGCCTTCTACTCATTATTTTTGAGTATATATTATATATATATATATATATATATATATAAATAAATATAAAATCTCTGTTCTCTAGGAGCTGCCCTGAGCGTATTTTACTGGATTCTGCAAGGTCTGGAGTTTCTTTCTCTTCTTAGTTGTCTCCACATTGGGTTAGCTGGCATAATGTCCTGCCCCATGTTGCAGGCACCATTTGTAGTAGTACCCCCACTGTGGTGACTCACAAAGGACTGACACTGGAGTCATATTCATATGTGTAAACCCTGCCAGACCTCAGCAAGTGCCAGACTGGACAGTGGAACCCCAAGCATCTGGCTCAGGTGTTTTATTGATCCAGAACTCCTCAGGTGCAGATCATAAGCAATCAAACATCCCCCATAGAAATCCAACACTTGCAGATAATACAAAAGGCCAAGGCCTATGTATTCCAACAGTGCACAAAAACAATTATTTTAAACACAACTAAAAATAAACTTCAACAACACATATGCATGTCGGCACCCTCCCCCATGATGAAAACAAAATACACATTTTTTTTAAGCCACCAATTTAAAGTAAAGCCAGACATGGTGACGTTTGTCTGTATCCCAGTACTGGGGCAATAGAGACAGGAGGTCCAGAAGTTTTAAGTCAGCTTTGGTTATATAGTGAGCTTGAGGCCAGATTAGGGTACATGAGACCCTCTCAAAGCAACAAGAACAAACAGAAGGCCTCCCAAAGTGATGAAGCAATATGTTTTGAACTATGCGGGCTCATTTGCAGAGATTCAAGATATCAGTTTGTTTGTTTGTTTTTGTTTTCCTCTTTGTAACTCTGGCTGTCCTGGAACTCACTCTGTAGACCAGACTGGCCTCTGCCTTCCAAGTGCTGGGATTAAAGCTGTGCACCACCATTGCCCAGCTAGATTTCAGAATTTTGAAGACCGAGTCTGAGTTTTTTTCCTATGTACAGTTAAAAACAGCAGATTCGATAATGGTGAGAAAACACTTGTCCACCTGTCTAAGGTTTTCCCCACTGCTGTAACAGCAAGGGAGGAAACTGAGGCAGAGAGAGAGAAAGGGCTGTGACAGAGCTGGGCAGGAGCAACAGGAAAATCCTGGACCGTGGCTGCTTGAGCTGGCTTTAATTAGAATCTCCTGTACCACTTTCCTCATGTGCTGCGACCCAGACCCGTGACCAACACAGCCTGGTCACTGCATAAAACTTCCTGCATGCTTTAATTCTAGATCATTTTCTCAGCCTCTTTCAGTGCCTCAGAGACCTCTGATCTCATACTTTCTATCTATTCTGGACTTTCAAAACCCTCTAAACATCCTCAGCTTGCCAGGCAAATGTTTTACCAGTAAGCTACACCCCCAAAGTGCTTTGTAAAATTGCCTTTCACTTCATTTATTTAGCAAGTGTGGGTATGCATGGGCCTCAAACATGTGTGGAGGCCAGAGGTCAACTTGTGGGACCTCTACCATGTGGGTCCTAGGGATTGAATTCAGGCCATCACCCTCAGCAGCAAGTGCCGATGACTGATGAGTCATCTGGTCAGACTGTTTTATTTTTATTTATGTATATGTGTGCATGTGTGCATATGCATGTGTATTGCATGCATATGAGTGCCTCTGAGGGCCAGAAGAGGGTATTTTATCTCCCAAGCTGGAGTTACTTACAGTTGTAAGCCTTGTGTTATGGATACTGGGATCCGAACTTGGATCCTCTGGAAGAGCAGCAAGGGCTCTTAGCTGGTAAACCATCTCTGTAGACCTATCCCTCTCCCTATTTTTTTAAGATATAGTCTCATGCTGCTCAGGCTGGTCTTGAACTCATGATCCTCCTGCCTCCCAAATGCTCAGATTACAGGTGAATACCTCCATGCTCAACTGTAGTTGTATTTAATATCTGATCTTTGTCTTAGCCAAAAGAGACTAAATGATATGGCCATGCCCACAGGCCATAACACTCATTTGCTGTAAATCCCCTTCGACTATGTTGGCATCATCATGGGTCACACAGTAAGGCAGGTGGATGGAGTGGCTGGGACTTTCAACAATGCCAGGCCCCTGCTTAGACTAAGAGACCTTGAATATTTTAAACCAACTACCAAATAATTAGTAGGAAGTCAACAGGCCAGAAATAAAGTGTCTGGAAGTGATTCTGGTCTCTCTCTCACAGTTCATCTTCTAGAATGAGTTCAACAAGCCATACCTTGGGCATGGAAGGGTACTGAATCCATCAGCACCAATGACTGGCTCTTGTTATCACTACTGTTAGTAAGAGTGGCTGCCTGCTTCTTGGGCAGCAGCCAATGTACCCCAAAGCACGTGCTCCAAGATCATGAGCTCCTTTCTTTTATATATATGTATTTATTTTTATTTGGTGGAGGGTTGTGGGGTTGTGGGGATGTGTATGCCACAGCGCATGTGTGAAGAACTGAAGACACCTTTGGGGAGTAGGTTCTCTCTACTGTGAATCCTTGGGGTAAAATTGACATCATTAGTCATGGAGGCAATCACCTTTACCTCCTAGCCCATCTCAGCACCCACAAAGGTTCCTTTTTTAAAAAAATTAATTAATTAATTTTATTTATTTAATATATATGAATGTTTTGTCTGGATATGTATGTATATCTGTGCACCATGTGAGTTCTTGGTGCCTGAGGAGGTCAGAGAGGAAATCAGATCCTCCCCCCTCCCCCAGGACTGGAGTTACAGACAGTTGTGAGCCGCCCTGATGGTTCTTGGAATTGAACCCAGGTCTTGTGGAAGAGCAGCCTGGGCACTTAACTGCTGCGTCATTTCTCTTACCCCAAAGGTTTTGACAAAAAGATTATTTGATGTTTATAAAAATAGTCAAAATAGGGTGAGAAGGCTCAGTGGGTAAAGTGCACCAAGCCTAACAACCTGAATACGATCCCAGGACCTGCATGGTAGAAGCAGAGAATGGGTTCCCACAGGTTGGGCTCAGTCCTCCACTTGTGTACCATGACACACAAGTGCACATGCACACAAAGGAAATAAACAAGAGCATTGTAAAGTTCTGGTTATGACAAACAAGAAAATTGAGGCCTCATGGGAGACATTTCAAATTAGGTGTCACCTTGACAGGGAGGTGATGTATGCCTGTAGTTCCAGCACTTAGGAGGCTAAAGCAGGAAGATTGCAGGTTTGAGGCCATCCTGAGCTACATGGAAAGTTCTAAACAAAAATAGGACCAGCCTAGGGCTGGGAAGAGGCTTTGTGGTTAAGAGTATTTGTTGCTCTGCCAGAGGGCCAGAGTTCAGACTCCAGCACCCACATCAATTGCCTGTAACACTGATGTCCTCTTCTGGTCTCCTTGGGAACCTGCACTCACATGGCATTCACTTATACAGACATACACTTACATATAAATGAAATAAATCTTAAAAATAAAACCAAACACCAAACAAAAGGCATTGTCAGAGCCACACAGACAAATATTAGCTAGTGTAAAGTGACAAAGAAGGCTTGGGTTCTAGAAGCATCCAGCTCTGGATACAAATCCTAAGCTCAGCACTGTGTTACTGCATGAGCTCCCTGACTTCAGTTCCCTCAGACTGGCAGAAAGCATCTGTAGTGTCTAGCACAACCCAAGAGCTCTGACTGCAGAAGGTTCTTGCTTTGTGTCAGAGAAACACGGCAGGAACAGGCCCCACAGAGCTGGGGTAGACCTCTCAGTCTGCCTCTAAATCTCACAGTTATTCATTTGAAACAAGATCACAAACTCAGAAGACACTGTGTCCTTCCACATGACAATCACTACAGAGAGAACTCTTCTCCAGGAACACCTGCTAGCTGCAGGAAGGTCGTAGTTTTTGGTGGGGGATGGGTCTGACAAAGCCCTTTCCAGGCTAGCACTGCACAGTGACACTGGAGGGTCCCCACAGTCAGTCCTAGGCTCCCCTCCCCATCCTTTGCATTCCTGCAATACTGGAAATCAAACCCAGGGCCTTGTGTGTGGTAAGCAGGCACTTTGCCACTGAGCCACATCATCCTTGAGGTCCCTGCCACTTTCTTACACTTAAACATCATGACGTAATGCAAATTGCTTTTCCAGTTTCACAGGAGTCAGCATTTGTTATAGAAATTAGGGAGAAAACATAAAAATGTAAAAGTAAAATTCTGTGATACAGAGATAAGCTTAGGGGTAGAGTATATTATATACCTGCATAACCATATATGTGTATCAATACACATATACATATATATGTATGTATACATATACACATACACATATACACACACACACACACATACACATACACACATATTTTTTAGACAGGGTTCCTTTGACACTCTGGCTGTCCTGGAACTCACTCTGTAGACCAGGCTGGCCTCGAACTCATAGAGATCCCCCTGTCTCTGTACTGGGATTAAAGGCATATGCCACCACCACCCGACATATCACTATATTTGTAATTGACATATTATGTATGATTTCTAATATCTTAATTTCTCAGACATTATGAATATTTATCATAGCACATTAATTGGTCTGTGACTATACTAATTATAATGATTTAAGCAAAACATTCTAGGGATAAACTTAGTTTTTTAATCTTACTGTGAGGCGTTTAGATTATTTCTTTAAAAATTATTTTCTAGGAGCTTAAGAGAAGGTTCCGTGGTTTAAAGCACTCGCTGCTCTTCCAGAGGGCAGGGTTGGATTCTCAGCACCCACATCGTGTCTCCAGCTCTTGGGGAAGCCACGAAATATCCTCTTCTGATCTCTTTGGATACAGACACATGTGTGGTACATATACATACACTCAGGCAAAGCACTCATACACATAAAATAAATAAATGTAAATATTTAAAAATTATATGTATATTAGTGTTTTGCCTGCATGTATGTCTAAGCACAATGCATATGTCTGGTGCATGAAGAGGCCAGCACAGGGCACTAGATCCTCTGAAAATGGAGTTACAGATGGTTGTGAGCTACCACACAAGTGCTCAGAATAAAATCTGGGTACTCTGGAAGAACACCTAGTACTCTCTTTAGTGAGCTATCTCTTCAGCTCTATTTCTATTTTTGATTTTTTTTTGTTTTATCTTAAAGCTAGGGTCTCATGTAGCCCAGGCTAGCCTTTAACTTGCTGTGTAGCTAAAGACAAACTTGAATTCCTGATCCTCTTTGCCTCTACCTCCCAAGTTTTGGTTTACAGGTGTGCCCAATTTTGTTTGTTTCTTTATGTCTATCTGTCTGTCTGTCTTTCATATTTTTCTTTCCTTTCTTTATTTCCTTCATTCCTTTCTTTCCTTCCTTCCTTCAACAGGTCCTGGCTAGCCTGGAACTCACTATGTAGACCAAGCTGGCCTCAAACTCATAGAGATCCACCTGCCTCTGTCTCCCAAGTACTGGAAGTAAAGTTGTATGCCACCACATCTGACATTATTTCTATTTTTTAAGATTCATTCTATTTTTGATTATGTTTATATATGCATGCATGTGTTAGCATGTAGACGTGAGTGCAGGTGCCCAGGGGGATCAGAAAAAGGTTTAGCTGGAGTTACAGGCAGTTGAAAGTCATTCAATCTGGGAGCTGGGAACTGAACTCCAGTCTTCTGGAAGAGCAGTACGTTCTTTCAATTACCTAGCCATCTCTCCAGCTCTCTTATTTCTATTTTTAATGACCAAATTATACTTTATGAACACACTGGTTTACAAAAGCTTGAGCAAGGATGGAGCATAGCTCAGTGGCAGGGTTTGTACAAAGCCCCGGATTCAACCCTTTCTTAGTGACTTTTCTTATCATTGTAACTAAATGCCTGACCTATATAGAAGTCATATAGAAGAGGATTTATTCTGGCTTAGAGCTTGAGGGGCACACCCATAATGGCAGGGACGACATGGTGGCAGGAGCCAGGGATGAATGGTTTGATTGCTTCTGAAATTAGGGAGCTGACATTGGACCACAGGAAACCTAAGAGCCCTATCTGGTTTGATGTGCTGTAGATAGGAATACGGGATAAAGTGAGGTTGTCGCTCCATCTTATCCATTATCAATCCTGTCCTGTGTTTGCTTTGAACAGGAAGGGGGCTGGAGGTTCAACACACTTGGCTGTTTGTGCACCATGGGAGAGATATCTCTGGAGTAGAGGAAAGGAAGACACTTGCTCATGGGGACAAGGTCAAACCTGGAGTCCTTCATACTACTCTGCTTCCCAGCACCATGCCAGGGCAATATAACAGTCACATGCCTAGGAGCAGAGGATGCCAGCACAACTGCCTCCTCCCATCAGTATGCTCCCTAGTCTCCTAGTTTCACTGCAAGTAGGGAGAAGTCTCTTTATTAAGAACACAGAAAAGACTATAGGATGCCCAAGCAAGACATTTGCAATCAGAAAATGTAGAAGCCAGCTTCATGGCCAGCATAAAGGATGGACTTGGTACCCTAATGGGGCTGATATCACACAAAGCCACTCACTCATCTAAAAGAAGTAGAGCCAGGTGTGGCAGTGCATGCCTGCCATCCCAGGCAGGAGAATCTCATGCTCTACACCAACCTGGACTACATAGTGAGACTCTGTGCCAAACAGAATCAAACTGTCTTGGAATATAACAGTGGCCAAGGCAGTCACCAAGCAGTGGGAGAAGCCTAAGGATCCAGAAGGGAAGAGCTGAAAAAGTGTCCCCACCCATCCTGGGAAGACAGCTCACCGTACTGAGGGTGGGACACACTGAAAGGAAAAATGCAGGCCTCGAGGATGGAAAGCCAAGTCCTTGTGAGAAGTCAGTTTTAGCAGCTGTCACTCAACTTTATAGCACATGATCCTGTGATCCTACTCTTCCTAAGGCAGGCTTTGTGTGTGTGTGTGTGTATACACACACACACACACACACATACATACACATTGAGACAAGTTCTCATGTAGACCAGGCTGGCCACCAATTTGCTAGAAAGGAAGGATGACATTAAATTCTTGATTCTCTTGCTCCCATCTCCCCAGTGCTATAACCATTGCCATGTGCCACCATGCCTGGGCTACCACGAGTGTCAACACTTGTAATTTTGAGACCCCCTAAACAGCTTGTTTCCAGGTAGATTACAGACTTCTTTTCGCTGTATGATCTATGAACACACATGTCAGGTGTAGTGCCTCCCACCCAACAATGCACAGCTGGACTCAAACAGCTCTCCTGTGCAGTTAACTTGAACTTTCACCATTTTAGGCTATTGCCATAGAATCTATGAGCCGACAGGAGACACAGGCTCAAACATGACATCAACAGAGGCAAATGTCTTATTTACAGGAGGCTGGAGCATGTCAGGCTCTTAGGGAAAGGTTCTAGTCTCCTGTAAATTCAACTGCAAATTTGAAAAACAGAATTAAAAACATACATGAGTTATGAAGGTACACCAGCAAGGTTGTGCCTCAAAGGCAATGATTCCCAGAATTTTTTTTTCTGAGTCAGATTATTACATAGTATATAGCCCAGGTTGCCCTCAAACTCACTATACAGCTGAAGATAACTTTGAATTCTTGATTCTCCTTCCTCTACCTCCCCAGTGCTGGGATTACAGGCATGTGCCACCACACAAAGTTTTATGCAGTGCTGGGGATGGAACCCAGGAACCTGTGCATGCTAGGCAAGCAATCCTTCAGCTGAGCTGTGTCCCTAGTTCCTAATTTCTAGGAATTTTTCTAGTGCAGTTTAGGTCTACGGGTCTATCTATCTCTTAACACAGAAATGGGGCTGGAACCTCATGAGTCTTTGAGAGTGCTCTGGATATGGAAGCTTACATTGCATTCATGCAGAATGGTTTATGGAGCATTATTTTCTGGGTAAAAACATTAGCTCAGAGGCCATGTGAGGGCCAGTGCTGCTTGACAGCTGGAACAGAGGCCATGTGCACACCGGTAGATGTATGTATCAGTGATGGCTGCTGCATGATCAGGCAGGCAGCCCCTCTCACCCTCCCTCATTAGCCTGCCTTTGGCAACCCCAGGGAAAAGATCAAATGTGTCCCGTATTTCTTCTACCTGGGTTACCCACCTATATATCCTGGTTATCCAGTGAAGGTCTCATTCTCATTCCTACCTACTCTCAAACCTCAGCCAAGATACTATTGCTTAGGTGACTCTCTCTGATCTAGGGCCAAAGTCACTGTGCTCTGGGCTAGGAGGAAAACACAGGAAGTTCATCACTAGCAAAGGTGGAGGGCTATAAAGAACCAATGCACACACGTGAACTGGCTAAACAAGAAGGACAATGGCCAGGACCTTAGGTAGTCATTTAAAAGTTTCTGTAGGCTATTTCATGTGGGAAAATGCCCCTGGCAGAGTACCAGAAGATAGCCATAGGCAATATATTCCCAGACTTAGGGATAGAGAGATGCTAGGTGGCTAAGAGCACTTGCTGGCCTCCCAGAGGAGTAGGATTCAATTCCCAGCACCCACGTTGGGTAGCTCACAACCTCCTGTAACTACAGCTTCTGGGGACTTGATAGATGTGTGCGAGGTGCCGGCACACAGGTGGCATGCATTTTTCTCTCCCCCTCACTCTCTCTTTTTCTCTCTCTCACACAACAAAACAGCAACAAAAATCTAAAACGAAAAATATGTTGCTAGATTTATAAAAATAGTCACCCTCCTCTATATGATAGATGTAGGAAAGTAAGACTATTTCTTTTTAAGGTTTTTTTAAAAAAAATATCTATTAGTTCTTTGAGAATTCCATCCAATATATTTTGTAGAGGCTATTTCTTAATAGTAAGCTTAGAAACAATTTTCAAATTTTTTCTTACCTTTCTAAATTTTAAACTTAATCTTAAGGTGCAATAATCAGAATAATTACATTTTCACAATTAGAATTGTAAATGCTTGCTATCTGGGGCTTGCATCACCTCTACTATTCTTGCCCCAAAGACCTCTGGCCTCTGTTGGAACTCCTCCAAAATGGGGAACTCACTATCTTCTTTTTTTTTTTTAACTACAAGAAATGGAAATCTAGCTCCCTTTTAGCTGCTCCTAGCAGACAAGATCCAGTTTTCTACACCCAGCAGAGAAAAGGCTGTTTTTTCCTCCTTGATAACAGGGTTCCCAAGGTCATGCCTGGGCTGCACATCCCAGAACCTGCCCACCTAAGTAGGCATTAATGTCAGTTGTCCTCATAGACTTCTTCACTGGTTCTTCAGTCACAACTTTCATTCCATTTCTCATTTGCCCCGTTTAAGCGCACACCACCTGTCAGTCAGACTGTTGGGGTTTTTTAGTACACTCGACCTTTCATCAACTTTGTAGAACAAGCCTAGACACAGAAGCCTATCCTGTGCCTATCTTACACTGAACCAGAAAAGCCAAGTCGCTGGCAAGGTTACTCAGTGGAACTTGTTCCCTGACCTCCACACATGAAGTGGCATGTGTGTGAACACAGACACATACACACAAAATACATGAAAAAAGAATGTGCACACAACATGAAAGAATGGAGCCAATGTGAGTGGGCAGAAAAAGTTTGTTATTGTTGCCTTTGCCTGTAGTTTTGAGCCAGGGCCTCATTGTGTAGCCTTGGCTGGCCTGAAACTCGCTATGTAGACCAGGCTGGCCTTGCACTTACTATAGCTGAGGATGACCCTGAGCTTCTCACCCTCCTACTTCACCTTCCAAGTTCTGGGATTAGAGACATGCACCACCATGCCCAGTTTATGTAGTGCTGGGGCTGGAAGAAGCCAGGTCTCTAACCACTGAGCTACATCCACAGCCCCTATTCCCAGGCTATCAGCATGACCTCAGCCAGGCTGCTTCTCGCCTGGTTAGCCAAGCCACAGGACACAGAGCTCATCAGATCCTCTGATCTGTGTTCTGGAGGCATTGGGGAAGTCCTAATCATTGAAAAATCCTGTCCCAAGCCTGGGGAGCTCTCATAAAGGCCCAGCTATCTGCACTGCCACCCTACTCTGAATAAGCCCCACATCCTGGGCTCTTTGCAGCTCAGACTCCCCTTAAGCCATCCCTTTGGCTTTGATTGGGGGAACTTTTGCCAAACTTTCCTACCCAAGAAGCCTTCCTCTCAGTCCAGGGAGGCTCTCCTGCTGCATGCCAGGCTAAGCCTTGGTCTGGCTCCCAGTTGGCCCTTACTGCATTGCTCAGCACCTGCTCCATGCTCTGCACAAGACACTGGGGGTTGGGAGTGGGACAGCTAGATGGCATGTGAAGAAAACCAATCATATACATATATTTAACTTGGAAACAGGGTCTCTCCCATGTAGTCCTGGTTGTCCTGGAACTTGCTATGTAGATCAAGCTGGCCTCAATCTCACAAACATCCACCTGCCTCTACCTCTGGATTGCTAGGATTAAAGTTGTGTGCCACCACACCTGGTGAGTCTTTTAAAGTTTTTAATTAAAGAAATTGTTTTAAAATTTTGTGTGTATGGGTGTTTTGCCTGCATGCCAGTTGCCCTCAGGGGTCAGATTTCATGGTACTGAAATCATAGATGGTTATGAGCAGTCATATGGGTGCTGGGAATTGAACCAGAGTCTTCTGGAAGAACAACTCTTAACAGTGCTCTTAACCACTGAGCCATTTCTCCATAGCTACCTATAAGCATTCATTGCTACCTTCTTTCTCTCTCTCTCTCATTTACTTATGTATGTATGTATTTATTTATTTATTTTTGAGACAGAGTTTCTCTATTGTTAACTCTGGCTGTCCTGGAACTCACATTGTAGAAATCTGCCTCCCTCTGCCCCTTTCCCCCCAAGAGCTGGGATTAAAAGCATGTACCACCACCACCTGGTTTCTCATGGCTCCTTTCTGGGCCTTAGTATCCACACCTGTAATGTGGAAGCTTCATCCCACAGCTTAGACTGGTTCCTAGGGCCTTCATGAGGCTGATCAGGAAGTGAAAGTGTTCAGGGTGAATGAGTCATTACTGTGGTCTGACCCTTCCTGGGCCTCTGTTCTGGAGACCCCATCCCCTAGGGTCATTGACAGCCTCCTTGTGGGGGGGGGGGGAGCTGGATGCTCAAGACTTGACACCTGTAAGGGCAATTATGCAAAAGCACTGAACAGGAAGGGTAGGAACAGGGGTAAGATTAGTCAAAAAGCAGCCCATAGACCTGCTAACAGGTGTCATGGAGTAACATAACCTTGCAAACACACACAGGGCCAGGGCAGACATGCCAGGCTATTTGAGGCAACAAGGACTTTGTAGCCATTAAGAAGCCACTGGAAGGCAGGTATGATAGCCCATGCCTATAATTTCAACATTGGGGAGGCTAAGTAAAATTGAAAGTTTGGGGCCTACATATTAAGATCTTGTTTCAAAAACTAAACAAAAACTTGGGAGGGAGAGGCAGGTAGATTAGTAGTTTAAGGCCAGCCTTGGCTACAGATCCAATTTGAGAATAGCCTGGACTACTTAAGACTTTGTCTCAAAAAAGGGGAGGGGCAAGAAAAATAAAGAATGAAGTCATTAGAAGTGTAAGGGAGGGGAGAGAGAGGGGTGGGGAGGGAGAGAGAAGAGAGAAGAGAGGAAGACGGAAGAGCTGAAGTTCATTGTAAAATTAGTCATTTTCACAATGGGGACCAATCAAGTTCAAGGGCTGTCCATTCCCACCTGGCTGGAGTGGATGAACTGGCAGAGAGTAATAGGAAAAAGGACCAGGACTTCAGGGTCCCAGTTCCCTTCTCTGGGCCTCCTGCTATACTCTGTGGACAGGACCCTGCATCCAGGCTCCAACCTCCTGGGCTTCTCAGACCACAAGGGTCAGAAACCGGAGTCAGTCTCCTGGCCCCTAACCCAGCTTCAGGCCCCTGGGGGGAGGGACAGGAAGGGAGGAATGAGCACTAAGAGACTACAGATCGCCTCCCTCTTTGGCCCCTCCCAGCTACCCTAAGGGCAGCCCTTGCACCACCGCTCTGAGCCTGCAGGAGGCCCTGACCCACTTCCCAGGCTCTAAAGGGTGCAAGGATCCGAGGAGGGGCAGACTGTGTCTAGCAGTCCTTGGGCTGACCTGGGAGTTCAGCTTTCCAACAGGTCTCAGGTGATGCAGGCAGCTGCAAGGTGGTGGTCCACTCGTAGATTGCGGGCCTTAGACCTTAGCTCAAGGCTCAGAGAGTTCAAAGAGTCCTGTCCTCGACCACACAGTGACAGCCCCACACTTAAGACCACCTGCCACAGACATATCAGTCACCTCTTAGCCCGGACAGCAGGGGTGGGGTGGGGTGGTGGATCAGCTGTAATCTGTCGGGGGCTCAGTGTGTCAACTCGGCTGCTGCGTTGGCTCTCCGCGGGTGGGAACAGAGTATCCCACTCTCCTCTCCTCATCCCTGTCTCTGTGCCAGTCCCCAACTGTTGCCCATCTGGTGTTCTCTGCCGTCCCTCTGAGTGTCCCCCAATGCAGACCTCCGTATCCCGGCCCTCGGTACCTTTTCTGCGCGCTTGCGGCGGCTGGTTCCGATGTGCCTACAGAACATCCTTCCTGCGTCTGGCTGGCTGGGACCTCAACTGCCCTGAACTGTGCGCCTTAAATGCCAGAAGAGCAGAGCCTGCGTGTGGCCGGGGCTGGGCCGGGACCAGGCCAGGGCAGTTGCCAGCGGTGCTCCAACACCAGAAACACCTGCGGCAGGGGCCAGAGGGATCTGGAGGAGCAACAGAAGGGTCTCAGGGCTCTCTGATGAGAAAGAGCCGAGAGGGAAAAGAACAAAAACAATTAAACAATTAAACCAGGCGTGATGGGGATTGCCAGTATCCTAGTTCTGGAGAGGTGGGGGCAGGAGGATCACAAGTTCGAGACCAATCTGGGGATATAATGGGTTGGACGCCAGGCTGGGCTACATGAGACCCTGCCACTGAGCTGTAGCCAGGTTGTTTGTGCCAAGCAAACAGGGGTTGGAGTGGTTAAGAACGCATACTGCTCTTCAGAAAATTATGATTCAACTCCCAGCACCCACATCAGGTGGCTCACAACTGTCTGTAACTCCAGGGGATCTGACACCCTCTCTTGATCTCTGCAGGCACTGGTGGTGTGCCAGGGCGGGCCTGGCAAGTGGGAAAGTACCTAGATGGGGAGTGAAACTGAGAGCCTTATGAGGAGACGGGAAAAGAACCCTGAAGGAAAGGGAATAGACCAGACACACACAGCATCGTTGAGCTCAGATGGAATGGAGCTGTGATTTTATTTTTCTCTCCAATCTTTTACCCCTTTCATCAGGAGGCTACATGCAGCTACAGGGGTTAGAACCAAGGTGTTAATTACAGGGTGAGACAGTGCATAGGTAAAACATCCTGAAGGAGATAGGTATCAGAACAAAACATCCTCCCTGCTGAGGTGATGTTTACCTAGGGGAGACAGCCTCTCTCCAGTGGAGTCAGATGCTTAGGGCAATAGCGTCTCTGGATGAAGTTAAATGTTTAGCCAGAGAAGAAGCACCCCCTCAGAGGGCTTTGGCTTCCCTGTAAACAAGCCGCTCTCTGGGGAAATCATTAATTATTCATGACTCAGTTTTGCTCAGAAGATCTCCCAATAAAGGAACTAGACAATTTTAGCCAGAGGCTCACAGCAGGGTCCAGGCCCAGAGTCTGAAGGGCTCTCCACAGTGATGGGTGTCTGTAACCCCAGCACTCAGAAGGCTGAGGCTGGAGAATTTCTCTGAGTTCCAGGCTTAGGTCACAGAGTAAGATCTTATCTCAAAAAAGCAGGCTAGAGGCTCAATTCTTATAGGCAGATGCCTCCGGACCTGACCTGAACTCCATCCCCAGGACCCACATGGTGAAAGGAGAGAAAGAACTTGCATGACACATACACTGACCCCCCCCCCCAATAAATAAACAAATCTAACCACACACACACACACACACACACACACACACACTGAAAAAGTCAATCAAGGTGGCTTACTTTCTGGTTCCAGCATTCAGGAGGCTTGGCAAGAGGATAGCCACAAGTTGGGGTCCAACTGGGATACAGAGTGAGACATTTTCTCAAATGAAAATTAATAAAATTAAAAAGTGGGCTGACAAGATGGCCCGGTGAGTTAGGCTGCTTGTTACTAAGCCAATGCCCAAGTCCACTCTCCAGGACCCACATCGTGCAAAGAGGGAACCCAACTTCTGAAATTTGTCTTCTGAGGTCCATATGTGGGCCATGGCGCGCGCGCGCGCACACACACACACACACACACACACACACACACACACCAGATAGACAAATGAAATAAAAATATACTTCAAAGAATGGCAATGCTAGCAGTGAGGCCCAGAGCCCAGGGAGAATGTTCTCCCATACCTGATTTTTGTAATGTCCCTGCGAATAAGTAACACCCACTTTCACTGTAAGGCTTCCACAAGGCTGGGTCAATAGCTTTCCCCAACTCACAAGATCTGTGACATATTCTTCTCTCCTCGGGACAGAGACAGCAACCTTGCCAGCAGACAAGTCAGATGCAGCAGGAAATGGGACAACAGGGCCTGTATCTGGGACAAGGAACTCTTATCTGCCATCCTGACACTTGCTGAGGCTTCTGAGAGCTGCATGTGAGAAGAAGATAACAGCTTTGAAAATCAGTGTGCCAGAGTACTGGGAGCTGGTTAGAAAACTAATGTCTGGGCCACAAACTCTTTGAATTGTGTATTGACGAAAGAGACTCAGCACAATGAATAACAAAAGACCTCCCAAGGCAATGCCCCTTCGCAGAGCACAAAGCAATAGCAACCTGGGTGTGGTAGCTCATGCATGTGGTCCAAACACCAAGAAGATCACTGTGAGTTCCAGGCAAGCCTGGGGTACATAATGAAACCCTGTGTCTGTGTCACTGTTCTTTTGGTGTGAAGAGACACCATGACCAAAGCAACTCTTATAAAAGAATGCATTTAATTGAGGGCTTGCTTACAGTTTCAGAGGGTTTTCATTATCATCATGCCAGGGACCATGCAAGGGCACTAGAGCAATAGCTGAGTGTGCTACATCTGGTCCACAGGCAGAGAGGGGACAGGGGAGAGGGAAAGGGAGAGGGAGAGGGAGATGGAGAGAAAGAGAGAGAGAGAGAGAGAGAGAGAGAGAGAGAGAGACTGTGCCTGACATGGACTTTTAAAATCACAAAGCCCACCCTCAGTGACATGCCTCCTCCAACAAGGCCACGCCTCCTAATCCTCCCCAAACAGTTCCACCAAACATTCTACTATATGAGCCTGTGGGGACCATTCTCATTCAAACCACCACAGAGATTGTATTTATCATTATACTTTTAGTAAATGTAATAGTAATTATTATAGTGTGTGTGTGTATTTATGTGTGTGTGTGTGTGTGTGTGTGTGTGTGTCTGTGTGTATGTGTGTGTGTTTGTGTGTTTGTAGCTCATGGAACAACTTGAGGGAGTCAGTCAATTCTTTCTTTCTGCCATGTGGGTACTGGGGATTGAACTCAGGTCATCAGACTTGGTGGCAGGCTCCATTACCCAGAAAGCCATCTCACTGGCCCAATTTTTGTTATTTTGAGACCCATATCCCAGGCTGGCCTCAAAACCACTATGTAGCCAAAGATGACCTTGAACTTCTGATCCCCCTGCCTCTACCCTCTTGAGTTCCAGGATGACAGGCATGTACCATCACATTTGACTCCCAAGTCTTTTAAGTTTTCAACAGAAGCTGGGAATTTTTCATGTAAAATGTAAAACAGTGGTCTCTCTGTCTCTGGCTCTGTTTATCCGTTTGTCTTTCACATGCACACCCCCATCCCAACCTCCACCCTCACCATGAAAGCTGGTATACTCAGAGGTGGTATCATCACATCTGGTCCAGGTAGACAGATGATGGATCAGGGCATGGAAAAATACCATGAAAGTAGGAGTGACTAAGTCTGTCTGGGAGCTCGAAGGTTGGGCGGCCGCCCCAGCATGTGATGGCTGCACTAGGCTCTGCAGATTGAGCATGGCCTCTTCTCATCCATATGGGAAAGAGCATTTCTCAGCTGTTTCTCAGCTGTGAGGCATTTTCAGGGGCCTCAGTGACTTGGTGTGGCCAGAGTGCTGGGTGAACAAAGTATATGGAGAAGCCACATGCAGACTCCTAGTTGCCTTGATGAGCTGGGCAAGCTGTTCTGACTTTATCTTGTAGGCAAGGGCAAAATGTGTCAGATGGGTATTATGCAAGGTCACTGGGGAGGAGGGGACAGAAAGCGCTGACCCTGAGTGATGGAGCACTTACTTGAATGGTTCTAGAAGGAGCTGGTGAGGGGGCAGAAGACTGTCTCTCCTAGATCCCCCTCAGACCCTCTCCTGGCTACCGAGTTCCCATTGTGCAGAGTACAGAGCACTCTCTTGGTTTTCAGCCTGGGAGGCAGTCAGACAGGATATTGTGGTTACCAGGGCCTCTGGTTACAACACATTTATTTTTAAAGAAACATTGCAATACCTGTTAAATCAGGGCCCTAGACAGGATCTAAGGACAGTAGCAGGGACCAGCCCCCTGGGGGTGATTCTTAATGAAGCAACTGTACAGGGAGGGAGCCTTGGCGTCTTGGGTAACTGGAGGGCTCTGAGCTCAGGAATGATTTGAAAGCTGGGCAGGGTTGCAAGGAGATGAAGTTCCCCACCCTGCTGCTTCAAGGCACTTTGTATGTGTCTGTGCATGTGTGTGCCCATGTGTAGAAACCAGAGGGCAACTTCGACTGTCATTCCTCAGGCACTTTCCACCTTGCTTTCTGAAACAGGGTCTCTCCCTGGCCTGGAATTGGCCACGGAGGCTGGGCCAGCTAGGATCCACCTATCTCCATCCCTTCAGTGCTAGGATTATAATATAACCCATCATACCAAACTAGAGATGGAATTCAAGTTCTCGCTCTTGTGTGGAAAACTTTACTGCCTAGTCTATCTCCTTGCACCCACTTCCCCCCTCTTTTTAGACAGGGTCTTGCAGCCTTGGATGGCCTAGAATACGCTATGTGGACCAGGCTTTCTCTGCTTCAGAGGGCTGGGATAACAGTCATGCACCGCCACAAGCACCTTTGAGCCGGGGACATTTGCTGGCAATACAGCATCTTCCAAGCTGTCTGGAAAATCTAGGAGCAGAGGGTAGAAGGGGTGGGGTGCCCTTCCCCCACGTGAGACTGTCCAACCTGTTATTGATTCAGGGGTGTGACTTCACAGCGAGTGAGTATGCATTGTGGGAGATGTGCAAGCATTGTTTGTAAAACTGTGCAAGGGGCTACCTGGGGAGGGGTCCTCAGGGAATGAATAATCAGAGCTATTTAATTGGGATTGGACAGAATTTTGTGTTTGGTCCCTTTTCAGAGGTAGATATCCTCCTTAAATGAATCAGAACTCGGCTTCTAGAGAACTTCATTCTTAGGCTCAATGTGGAAGGACTTATTGTACAAGTGTAAGGAGGACTGGGGTTTAGATTTCCCAGAACTCATGTTGTTCTGGTTTGCTTTCTATTGCTGTGACAAGCACCATCACCAAAAGCAGCCTAGGGAGGAAAGGGTTTATTTGGCTTACATTACCAGGTAACAGACATAAAGAGAAGTCTGGGCAGGAACCTGGAGGCAGGAACTGAAACAGAAGTCATGGAGGCACACTGCTGACATGGCTTGCTAGTTTTCTTTCTTATACAACCTAGGACCATCTGCACTGGGCTGGGCCCTCCTACATCAATCATTAACCAAAAAAATGTCCTCCATAGACTTGGCTACTAGCCAATCTGATGGACAGATTTTCTCAATTGAGGTTCCCTCTTCCAGATGACCCTAGTTTGTGTTAAATTGACAAAAATTACCCAGCAGACATGTAAATGCCTGGTGAGCATAGTAGCTTGCCTGTAACTTCAGTGCTTAGAGTCTAAGTGGTTCTCAACCTTCCTAATGCTGCCACCCTTTAATAGAGTTCCTTATATTGTGGTGACCCCCGATAATAAAATTATTTTTGTTGTTACTTCATAACTGTAATTTTGCTACTGTTGTGAATCATAATATAAATGTGTGATATGCAGATGGTCTTAGGTGGCCCTTGTGAAAGGATCGATTGACCCTCAAAAGGGTCACGACCCTCAGGTTGAGAACCGCTGGTAGAGCATGGAGCCAAGGGATCCCCAGAACAAGCTGGCAAGCCAGATTAGCTGACTCAGTGTGCTCTGGGTTCAAGTGACAGACACCCCTTCAGTATATAAGGTGGAGAGTGAACAAAGAAGATACCTGGTGTCTACCTTTGACCTCCACATGCCTGTGCACTGACATACATGTCATTGGAACATGCATCCACACTGTACATGCACACACACACACACACACACACACATACACACACACAGTGAAAGATGAATGAGTCCTAGAAATCTGCTGTACAGCAGAGACGAGTAAATAGCAATTTATTGTACACTTAATTTATACAGTCTCGCATGTCAAGTGTCCTTGCTGTAAATCCAAACCAAAACCAAAACAAAACAGGAAAACCAAAATAAAAGGATACAAGGGAACTCGGAGGTCTCTGAGTGCTGATTTGAGTGTGGGTTTGAGTGTGGGTTTATGTGATTGATGGAATCTATCAAGTTGCCGTATATTAGATGTATCCAGCATTTTGTGTGCCAATTATACCCCAAAGAGACTGTTTTTCTGTTGGGTGAGGTAGCACACATCTTTGATCTCAGTACCCCAGAGGCAGAGACAGGTAGATCTCTGAGTTCGAGGCCAGTATGATCTACAGAGCCAGTTCCAGGGCAACCAGAGCTACACAGAGAAACCCTGTCTTGAAAACCACAACAAAAGTTTTTCTTTTCTTTTCTTAATTTTGAGATTTAGTTCACTTATTTTATGTATACGAGTGTTTTGCCTACATGTATGTCTGTGCACCACGTGCATGCCCGGTGCCCTCAGAAGCCAGAAGAGGGTATCAGATCCCCTGGAACTGGAGTTACAGGTATTGTGAGCCGCCACGTGCTTACTAGAAATCAAACCCCAGTCCTCTGAAAGGGCAGCCAGTGATTTTGCCCACTAAGCCGTCTCTCTCGCCCCTTCCTTTTAGACAATGCTGGTGATGGAATTTACCATACCCAGGAAAGCACAACAGAGCTCATGATGCAGATTTCATGGAGGCCATGATCCTCACATGGGGACTGACCAGGAAGCATAGACAGCTCCTGTGAGAGGTAGAGCCAGGCTATAACCCTCAAGGCCCGTCACCTGGCTAGCCACTTCCTCCAGGCCTCACATCCTGAGGGTCCCACAACATCCCAAAACAGGGCTACCACCTGGCAAACAAGCATACAAACATTTGACCCAGTGGAGCACATTTCATATTCAAAGCATAGCAGCCTCCAAGGACTCACTCCCTTCAATTAGGTACCACCTTCCATGTCCACTGCCTCCCAAAAGGCAGGTTAAGAACCCATCAGTGAATTTTATCACTGATGAGGTCAGAGCCTCATGCTGTAAACACTCCCCAAACCCCCTTCTCTACACATTGCCACATGAATACCTGAGGCTTTGAAGAACATTCCAGATATACACTGTAACAAGGTCCATGGCTTTAAATCTCCATCACCATCACTGACTGAGGCTCTGCCATGACAGGCTATATTCTTCATCTAATCAGTCACTTTTAATCTTCAGCACCAACATGTGAGATGAGTTGGGTCTACTATTTCTATTGCTCTGAAATAGCAGCTTAGGCCCTGGAGCTATAGCTCAGTTGGCAGAGTGCTTCCCTAGCATGTGTGAGGCCCTACTATGTTCGATGTCCAGCAGTGTCTGTCTAATAACAAGAAAGAAAGAAAGAAAGAAAGAAAGAAAGAAAGAAAGAAAGAAAGAAAGAAAAAAAGAAAGAAAGAAAGAGAGAGAGGAAGGAAGGAAGGAAGGAAGGAAGGAAGGAAGGAAGGAAGGAAGAAAGAAGAAAGGAAAGAAAGAAAGAAAGAAAGAAAGAAAGAAAGAAAGAAAGAAAGAGACAAATTAAATAGGAGTAGGGTGGTGTCAGCCTGGGTTTCAAGAGTTTACATTGCTTAGAATCATCCAGGATACTTGAACCCAGATCTGTAGTATTCCATGAGTTGAGCTCTAAACCACCAGAATAAGAAGGGAGAGCACTCTGTGGTCCTCTGAGTGTTTCTTTGAGGGATCCTCAGGTGAAAGAGAGGCAGGTGTCAGAAGAAGCAAGCCAGGCTTCAGAGCATCATGGCACTGAGGAAGCCAGCAAAGGGTGCTATTTCTGGCCTCCAGAAAGGACAGTAAGTGGGGGTGGACAGGGCAGAGCGATAGTGAGAAGAGCTGGAGACCCCTCCAGCCCATGGCCTCCAGCTCACCCTGTCGCCTGATGTCTAAATAAGGTTGAGGCTCACTGGAGGCAGCTAAAGATAAACTCTGCTCCCACTCCGCCTGGAGACCTCCCAGCCCACAGGGCTCCCTGCAGTAGTGTTAATCCCAAATATTTGAGGAGAAAGACCAATTCCATGACTGACCAACTAAAGCAAGCTTTGTTTTAGAGTTGTACCCGGGACTGGTCAGCAGGCTGTATCACCCGAGTAGCCCTGGGCTAGCTTTTTGAGGTCCCTTTTATGGGAAAGAGTCATAAGATTAAGAGAAAACTACTGTAAATGTGTTTTACAGGGGTGAGATAATTGACTGTTAGGAAAAATACAGTAAAGAAGTAAGAATATACATCATGTATATGTATGGGGAGTCATTCATCCTGAAGTAGGTGGCCATGGGTATAGCTCAAGGTACCGAAGAATATATATTGCAAGGCAAAGGGCAGCTACACATCATGGGGTTGAAAGGAAGTAGCCAAACTTTAGTCAGGCTTCTAAGAGCACCAAAATTGTGTAGGCCCAAGCTAGGAGCACCGTGACCCAAAACAGTTCCTAGAGTTAAAGAAAAACACTTTCTAAGACAATCAAGATGGCCTTGTGCTAAAAGAGTTTCCCCACGTAGACAGCCCATGGCCTTGGGCTAAGAGTCTTCCCCCCACCCACATTGACTGACACCCTAAAAGTTTACATTTTCTAGGAGCCCGCAACCTTGCTATATGCCAGCACCAATCAGTTTAAAGGTTAACTGGCCCCTACCTATCAAAATGGGAAAACAATTTGGGGACCAATCGACTTGCCCCAGCTTGGTTTGTGCCTATTAATCGCTTGAACAGTAAATAAAAAGGCTTATTTTTTGTTCCTCGGGGCCGCTTCTATCCTGTGTGTTAGAACGGTCCCAGTATACTGGAATAAATCCTCTTGCTATTTGCATTGATATCCCGTTTGTGAGTCTCTGTGGGGGTGCGGCATTCCGGTTTGGGCCCTGGGGGGGGTCCCAGTTTGGATCTCTGAGGTCCAACAGGGTCAGGAGTTCATATATGTTTAAAAACGTGTTTGGCAGAGTACATCAGGTTTAGGAAACAGAAATTTATTTTTATAATTCCAAGACAAGTTTTCTCTGTGTAGCCCTGGCTGTTCTGGAACTCACACTGTAGACTAGGCTGGCCACTGACTCAGAGATCTGCTGGCCTCTGCCTTCTGAGTGCTGGGATTAAAGGCAAGCGCCACCACAGCTGGCTCAGAAACTTATCTTTAACTGGAAATAGAAGCCTGTTCTTGTAGGGTGTGGGGCTTTAACAATAATGTGGTTCCTTAACAACACTGTGGCTCCTATTCTGGTTTCACAGCAGGACTGGCTCTCTAAGGCTGGTCTTTGCCAGAGGTGTAGAGCCTGGTCTCCTTGGATACCACAGAGGCAAGAGGACCATATAGGTCCAGGACCTAAAGTCAGGAGTGGAGGGTTTCTTCCCAAACCTGGGAAAGTATCTTTTTCCTTCACTAGGATTTTTAGGGTCCGTCTGTCCTACTGATCTATTTTTGGTTTATGAAATCTTCCATAAAGATTGCAGTTAGCTGTTCACCCATATTGAGAGTTCAGGTAGGAACCCGGATTTCCTCTTTATTTAGTCTTTAAAAATCAATCCCCTAGGCCAGCTTGCTTCTGCTGAGAAGGCACGAGTTGGGCCGCGGCCGCCCCCTGCTGGAACACGGCGTGCCCTGCAGGTGGCTGTGAGCTGTTTTGAATCCGGACAGCCCCTAGGTCAACAGTAAATGAGGCTGCTGAGGTGCTGTCTGTAATTGGGTAATCTCTGAGCCCGATGCCCTAGTATTACCCTGCCTGGCAAATGCGTGTGGAATGAACGAATGAGACGGGCTGTATAGTGTTCTGGAAACTGTAGAGGGCTCGCAAAGGATTTATGACTATGGGTTGGTAAATTGATGCGGTCCATCTTGGAATCCAGCTCTCAAGGCTTAAGAAGGGACTTCTTAACGCTCAGCCCAGCTTCTTGTAAAAACAATTGGGCAATTGTCTGGGAAGACGTCTCAGTAGGTAAGAATGAGAGCTGAAAAAAATGGGGAAAATGATGACTACTGCCCAGGGGCTTATGCACTCCGGGACATGTACACACACACATTCTCTCCCTCTCCCACTCCTCCCCCCTCTCTCTGTCTGTCTCTCTGTCTCTGTCTGCCCCTCTCTCTCTCTCTTTCTCTCTCTCTCTCTCTCACACACACACACACACACACACGCACACACACACATTCTCTCCCCCTCCTCCCCCCTCTCTCTGTCTGTCTCTCTGTCTCTCTCTCTCTCTCTCTCTCACACACACACACACACACACACACACACACACACACACACGGTGAGGGGGAGTCCCAGACCCTATTAGAACCCAGCAGGAAGGCAGAGTGGAAGGAAGGAATACTAGGACACTCACCTCTTCTTGAGTAATTTGTCTGAGCTAGATCCTTGAGCAGATTTAACAACGCTGAACAGGACCACTCCCGAGGCCCGGTTCTCCTCACCAGGCAGAGAGCTGGGAGAGAGGCATCATCCTTCCTGTCCTGGAATAGCAAGCAGAGGGGAGAGGGAGAGTTGCCTAGTGGCTTTCTTTGGGGGAAGAAATATGGATTTACCGAAGAATGGGGAAGTCAATCTAACCTTGACAGATAGTACTGCAGTGGCAGAATATGCTCTATCTAAGCCTAGTCCACCATTAAGGTCACAGTCTACACTCTTAAATCAAAGGATGCTGATAGCCATGTAGCACAGTGGGTAGAGGGCCAGCAAATCACACCCGAAGGCCTGGGTTTGATCCCAAGCTTTGTCTAAAATGGAGTGCAGGAAGAACCCAGGTATGTCAGTCACTCTAGGCCACCCCAGAGGTGGAAGCTGGGCATAAGGGAGCTTTCTCAGACAATCCCAGTCCCACCTGGACTACATTAGACCGTATCTCAAAATAACAAAAGAAAAAGTTAAATCTCATGTTGAAGATGCTAACAAGAGAAAAGCATAAGATAGGGGTATAACTCAGAGGGTAGAGTGCTCGCTTACCAGGGATGAAACCCTGGGTTCAATCCCTGGCACAGCGTAATTGAGGGATGCATGAGACATTGTTTAAAAACAAACAAACAAACAGAAAAACATAACGAATTTATTTAATCAAAATCTTACATGACTCCAGAACCTTCAGATTGAAGACCCAAAGTTTAGTCAGGTATGGTGGTATAGGCCTGTGATCCCAGTTACTCCAGAGACTTGGGCAGGAAGACAGCAAGTTCAAAAATCCACCAGGGCTACAGAGTGAGTTCAAGGCCAGCCTGGACAACATCCTGAGACCACATTAGGTGCTTAGAATCTGCTTCCTCTAAGAAGAACTAGTAAGAAGCAGTAACTTCTCACATGGGCCATAGTAACCAGTAAGCTTGACATCCCTTCCTTTCCTGTCTGTCTCCTTTACTTTGGCTAAGGGCACAGAACTACATCATTCTCCTTAATCTTGCCTCAAGGTCACCTTGGATTCCTGGATGAGGGCAACCATCCATCCAGGCAAGGCAGTACCCTGAAGCAGAGGTGGTCACCTTGCGGGAGTCAGACTGACAGCCCCAAGGGTGACAGTTTGGGGCCACCTTGAAGAACCAGAGCTGAGACAATGACAACACCTTATCCAGGATGCTGCCCACTTCCTCTTCCTCTACTTATACCTGAAGCTCTTCTAAGTATCCCCCAAATGGACTTGGGGCCACTGAACCCATCTATCTTTTCCTCTTCCTAGTGTGGCCACACTGAATAAATCTGTTTTTCACTTTTACTCTTTTCTAGGGAGTTGGGGCTTCTAGAGTTGGGTTTTTGCCCTACAAACACTGGCTACAGGACCCTGTCTCTGGGCTGGAGTGATGGCTCAGTGATTGAGAGCACTTGCTGTTCTTCTAAGGGCCAGAATTCAGTTCCCTGCATTCCCATTGTGAAGCTCACAAGTACCTATAACTGCAGTTCCAGGGATCTGGACAACCTCCTCTGTCTGCTTGGGTCCCTGCCTATAGGTGGCACTCCCACCCCTATACACACACCAATTGCACAAATAAAAATAAGTCTTAAAAGCAAAACTCTGTCTTTTTTTTTTTAATGGTCAGAGAGACAGCTATGGGTGCTGGGAACCAAATTTTTATTTTTTTGGTTGTGAGCCTAGCCTTTAACAGCTGAGCCATTTCTCCAGCCTCAAACCCTGCCTTACACCAAAAATTAAAAACAAAACAAACAGAGAAAAGGGCAGAGTGTGGGAGTATCTCAGTAGTAGAGTCCTCATCTAGCATGTGAGGCCTGATTTCAATTTCTGGCACCAAAACTCCTCATCCTCTATAAAAGGGTCCAGGGATAACTGTCCTTCCTTTGCTTTGCCTGGGGTAAAGAATGGAGAGCCGTGTAGCCATAGAGAGATGTGACTAAACAAAAATGGAACCTCTTAACTGGAATGTCATCAGGACCTTGCTCTGGCCTCTTCAGCTTTCTGTTCTGCGGCAAGCATTCAGATGAAACCCATGGCACAGAGTACTCATGGCACACACGCAGTTTATCACAGCAAAGCGAGGCACCTTCAAGAGCCGAGAGTGGAAAGTGGCCTTATGGGCAGCACCACAGAGAACACTGTAATTGGAGTTTTTGGAACGGGTACCTTCAGGGGTGTCTGGGTGATTGACAGGCCCATTTGGATTAACTCTCATGAGAGGGGACAATGGCATGTCCTTATTCATTACCAGAGAGGCTTGGCTAGATAGCAATCTTCGGAAACAGTTTAGAATGTCATGCCTCCACTCAGAGCCCGTAGTCAAAGTCCTGTAGTTTGACTCCTGGCTTTACAAGCTGCTGATTATGAGGAGAAGGGTCCATCTTCATGACCTTCAGGCCTCACCTATCTGCCTAGCTACTTATCAGTGATAGATTGAGATGGGAGACTCTGCAAGGCCTGCTCAGATATCAGATCTCTCTCTGTCTCTGTCTCTGTCTCTCTGTGTGTGTGTGTGTGTGTGTGTGTCTGAATGAGGGTCTTATGATCCATTGTCAAAGAAGGTAGGTCAGAGAACTGTGTGTGCTGAGCTGCTCCCCAGGAAGGCAGGGGAAGAGGAAGATTGCATTTCTAGGTTTTAAGGCTGGCTTTGGGGAAGATGAGTTCTGGCTTGTAAGGTGAGCCTTGGATAAGAGGTTATGCTTAGGCTCCATTGCTTGGCTTTAGGCAAGATGCTGAGCAGAAGGAGGGCAGGAGAGGGTCATAGGCAGATCTCAAGTTCTTTCTGTGTCCTTTAACTCAAAGTGCCCAGCATGCCAAAGTGCGATACTGTGAGGTACTATTTCCTGCGCCCCAACACTACTGAAACCATGGTGTTTATTATTGGCCAGGTGGCACTGGATCATGGGGGAGCTATTTATACATTTTTTTATTTATGTATTTATGTATTTATGTATTTATGTATGTATGTATGTATGTATGTATGTATTTATTTATTTATTTTGAGATAAGGTCTCATGTAGCCCAGGTTGGCCTCAATTTCAAAATGTAAGTCAAAGATATTCTGAACTTGGGATCCTCCTAGCTTCCTGCTTCTACCTACTAAGTGCTGGGATTACAGGTGTGAGCCATGGGCTGGGCCTAGGGAAACTATGTTTCTTTTTAAATGCAAATTATTGGGCTCCATCCAGATTGCTGGACGCCTGGCTGCATTTTTAATGAGATCATGAGTGCTCTGTACACACTTTAGTTCTGTAGAACCGTGGATTTTTAAAAGTTTATTCTTTTCTCATACAATACATCCCTAATGCAGTTCCCCCTCCCTTCACTCCCCCTAGTCCCCCAACTACACACCTCTGCTCTCCCCCAGATCCACTCTGCTCCTGTTTCTCTTCAGAAAAGAGCAGACCTCCCAGGGATATCAATGGAACACAGCATAACAAGATACATTAGGACTAGGCACAGAACCCCTCATATCAAGACTGGATGAGACAACCCAGTAGGAGGAAAAGGGCCCCAAGAGCAGACAAAAGAGTCAGGGATCCCCTTCCCACTCCCACTGTTAGGAGTCTCACAAGAACATCAAGCAAAACAAGCATAACATATATGCAGAGGACCTAGTACACACCCATGTAGGCTCTGTGGTTGCTGCTTCAGCCCCTGTGAGCCCCTGTTAGCCCTGCTTTGTTGATTCTGTGGGCCATGTTCTTCTGTTGTCCTCAACCCCTCTGGTTTCTACAATTCTTCCTCTCCTTCTTCTGAAGTGTTTCCCCAAGCTCTGCCTAATGGTTGGCTGTGAATCTCTGCATCTACTCCCATCAGCTCCTGGAAGAAGCCCCTCTGATGACGTTTGGGCCAGGCACCAATCTATGAGAACAACAGAATATCATTAGAAATGATTAAATTATTATTATTATTATTATTATTATTATTATTATTATTATTATTATTATTATTATTGTTTTTTGGCCAGTCATGCTTGGTTCTGGGATATCCAGCCTCTGGTTACTGGTCATCCAGGCAGTGTCGGTCATGGGCTCCTTCTCATGGCATGGGCCTCGGGTTAGACCAGTCAATGGTTGGCCTCCCCACAAGTTCTGTTCTCACATTGCCCCAGCAAACTTGTTACATAGGGTAGATTGTACATTGAAGGTTTTGTGATTGGGTTGGTGTCCCAGTCCTACCACTTGAAATCTTGCCTGGTTACAGAAGATGGCTGGTGTAGGCTCTGTATCCCCATTTCTAGGAGTCCTTGCTAGGATCACCCTCATAGATTTCAGGGAGTTTCCACTGTGCTAGGTTTCCACATCACTCCCTAGATATCCCCTAATTCTAGTTGTCTCTCCCCAATTCTCTCCCTCCATCTCTCCCCTAACTTGATCCCTCTTGTTCCCAACACCACCTGCTCCCAGCCCACCCAAAAAATCTATTCTATTTCCCCTTCCCAGGGAGATCCATGTGTCCCCACTAGAGCCCTCCTTGTTACTTAGCCTCTCTGGGTCTGTGGACTGTGGCACAATTATTCTTTACTTAAGAGCTAATGTTCACGTATAAGTGAGTACATACCATGTTTGTCTTTCTGGGTCTGGGTTACCTCACTCAGATTATTTTTTTTTCCTGGTTCAATCCATTTGCCTGCAAATTTCATGATGTCATTTCTTTAACAGCTGAGCAATACTCCATTGTGTAAATGTACCACATTTTTCTTTATCCATTCTTCAGTTGGGAGACCTCTAGGTTGTTTCCAGTTTCTGTTATTATGAATAAAGCCACTGTGAACATAGTTGAACAAGTGTCCTTGTGGTAGGATGGAGCATATTTTGGGTATATGCCCAATAGTGGTATAGCTTGGCCTTGAAGTAGATTGATTCCCAATTTCCTGAGGAACTGCCCTATTGATTCCAATACTGGCTGTACAAGTTTGCCCTCCCACCAGCAATGAAGGAGTGTTCCCTTTGCTCCACATCCTCACTAGCATGAGCTGTCACTTGTGTTATTGATCATAGTCATTCTGACAGGTGTAAGATGGAATCTTGAAGTAGTTTTGATTTGCATTTCCCTGCTCGCTAAGGTTGTTGAACATTTCTGTAAATGTTTCTCAGCCATTTGAGATTCCTCTAATGAAAACTCTTGTTCAGATCTGTACTCCATTTTTTAAATTGGATTTTTTGGTTTGTTAATGTCTAGTTTCTTGAGTTCTTTATATATTTTGGATATTAGACCTTTATCAGATGTGAGGTTAGTGAAATTCTTTTCCCATTCTGTTGGCTGCCATTTTGTCCTATTGACGGTGTCCTTTGCCTTACAGAAGCTGTTCCTTTCATAAGGCCCCATTTGTTAATTGTAGATCTTAGTGCCTGAGCTATTGGTGTTTGTTCAGGAAGTTGTCTCCTGTGCCAATGCATTCAAGGCTATTGCACACTTTTGCTTCTATCGGGTTCAGTGTATCTGGTTTTATGTTGAGGTCTTGGACTTGATTTTTGTGCAGGGTGATAAATATAGATCTGTAAGTATTCTTTTACACTCAGATCCAGTTAGACCAGCACCATTTTTTGAAGATGCTTTCTTTTTCCACTGTGTATTTCTAGATTCTTTATAAAAAATCAGGTACTTTCAGAGGTGTGTGGATTTATGTCTGGGTCTTCCATTCCATTCTATTGACCAACTTCTCTGGTTTTATGCCAATACCATGTAGTTTTTATTACTATAGCTCTGTGATACAGCTTGAAATCAGGGATGGTGATACCTCCAGAAGTTCTTTTATTGTTTAGGATTGTTTTAGCTATCCTGTTTTTTTCCTCCCATATGAAGTCGAGCATTGTCCTTTCAGAGATCAAGGGGTGCTGAGACCAAAGGCTCCTTCCATACCCTGTCTGGCCTGCGCAACCAGTCCTAACCCTGCTCCCAGGGACACTGCCAGGCCTCCAGTTGCTCTCAGGTTTCAAAAAAAATACACACACACACACACACACACACACACATACATATGAAGAGGGGCTGGTTCTCTGCTTTTCTGTGGCCCCTGGTGTGGCTGAGCTGGGAGACCAGAACCTTGGGCCCTACTGTTGAGTGACCTTGGGCAAGGCTATCTCTGTTTCTGAGCCTCTGTCTTTTTTTCTCTCAGACTGGATAGTTAGAGGCTATCCCATCAAAATAAATCCTAGTAGTCCCCCCACCCCCAAACCCAGGACTTGCTCATGCCATGAAAATCCTCTACCACTGAGTTGATTACACTTTAACTCCCTTTAGTGTTATAAACACACACACACACAGACACACACGGACACACACACACACACACACACAGATGTACACCCCGATACACAAATAAATAAATGAATGAATAAATGTAACAGGAACTCCAGAAAAAAATAACCAAAACAAAAAAAAAAAAAGATTAGGTAACTACATGTGGTGTCTCCTGTCTGTAATTCAGTGTTTGGGAGGTTGAGGCAGGAGGATTGCTTCAAGTACCAGGCCAGCTTGAGCTATGTATTGCGTTCTAAGCTAGCCAGAACTATATAGTAAGAACCTGCCTTAAAAGTGGGGGTAGGGGGGGAAACAAGATGGTTCAGTGGTTAGAAGTGCTGGCTGCCAAACCTGACAGCATGAGTTGGTTTCCAAAACCCCTCTGGTGTAGAGGACTCTCACAAGTTGTTCTCAGACTTCCACATGTGTACTTTGGCACACAAGAGCCCTGGCCCCTGCCAATAAATAAAGGAGAGGTGGAAACACCCTTTGGGTTTTCCCAGTTATAAGAGGATAACTATAATCAACATTGTTGAGAAAGAAACAATAAAATCCTAAAGCAACAACAACAATAAAACAAAACACGAGGGCACTGGCCTCTCTTGCAGAGGATCAGGGTTCAGTTTCAAGTATCCATATGGTGGCTCACAAACATCTGTGATTCCAGTTCAGGGGATCTATTGGCCTTTTCTGTACAGGTATCTGGTGTACGCATAGATATACAAGCAAAGCTCTCATGCACACAAATAAAAAAGAAAACAAACAAAACCAATAACAATAACACTTTCCCTGAGTTTGCTTAAAGTCAGAGACATTGTTACTATGGAAAGAACAATTTTGACTTGGAGAAGTGCCCATTGTCTAAAACCTGGAACTTACTACATAGCCCAGACTGGCTTCAAATTCCTGGCAATCCGCCCAAGCCTCTAGAATGCTAGGATTATAAAAGTATACTAACACATGACTTAGAGATTGGAGCCATTATCTAATCTTAAAAGATTAAGTAAAAATGTTGAATAAAAATAAAAGGAGCTGAGAATGGTGGTGAATGCATTTGATCCCAGCACTTGAGAGACAGAGGCAGGTGGATCTCTATGAGTTCAGGGCCAGCCTGGTCTACAGAGTGGGTTCTAGGCCAGCTAGAGTTACATGGAGATGGATCCTGTTTCAGAAAACCAAAACCAGACCAAAACAAAAAAAATACTCAAGATGAAGTAAAAATTTGGGAAAGTGGAGGCAGGAGGCTCCAGAGTGCTGGGGTTACAGGCAGACACCACCACAACCAGCATATACATTTGTGTCTTTCTTTTTTGTGGGACTGTGGATTGAACCTAGGGCTTCAGGCAAGTTTGTTACCACCTATCCATATCCCCAGCCCCATTTTTTATGATTGTTTGTTTTTGTAGTAGTCAGGATCAAATCTAGGTTTTCAGGCCTGCTAGGTAAGCGCTTTACCATTGAGCTACATTTCCAAGTTCCATGTGTGTTAATGAGTAAGTCCCACCTCCGAAGATGTCGATGTCTGGAGTCTGTCCTGGAGTGACACCCTGAGAATTACATTGTGCAGTCCTGGCTGGAAGCCACGGCCTGACTCAGATTGGTTATTCTTTCAATGTTTCTCATTTTCCTCAAGAGAAGGCAAGTCAACCTCCTGAGAATCGTCTCCTCTGACTCAGGAAGGTAAGTGCCCCCACTTTGTATTCCTTTAATGGGAGGTTTTGTCTTTGGGGATCCTTGCTTTGTGACCTCTTTATTTCTTTACTTACTACTAAGACTCCAGACTTGATGAGGATGGGACATGCCTTGGGGGTTATGGACAGAGCCTTCATCTGGTCCGGTTGTCAAAGCTGTCAGTGAATAGAGAGCTTCTCACTGAATCATCTTCCATATAGTTGTATTTATTTATCTACTTATTTATTTAGTTGAATTAAGGTCTCATGCATTCCAAACTGGCCTAGAACTCCACAGGGAATTGAGGTTGACCTTGAACTTCTGATCCTCCTTCTACTTCACAAGTGCTGGGATTACAGGCATACAGCACCAGGCCTAGCTTATGTGGTGGATAAAGGGGATTTATTTGGGTCTCATCAGTTTTCCATGAATATCCTCTCTGTTCCAGCACCTGATGTTGCTGTTAATGTAGAGCCTGGGAGTTGCTAGCTCAATTCCTGATAGGACAGAGATTAGTGATCTAGACCATACAGCAATGAAGGACCAAGGACGACAGAACTCCAAAGCCTGACCGGGAAGAAAAAAGGAATCTGACCATTCCTCCAGCACAGGGAGCCTTTTAAGAGGAATTTGAGAAAGGAGCAGGTAGGGAGGGTGGCTAAGGGTATGAGATTTAAAGTATGACTGATTAAAGCTGGGTGTGGTGACTCATGTCTAGAATCCTAACACTTGGGAGGCTGAGACAGGAGTAATGCTGTGAGTCTTGTGCCAGCTTAGGCTACAGAGTGAGCCTGCCTTACAAACAGGCAGGCCAAGACTCAAGAGGAATCAAAAGTCAGGTGCCCCTACTGCAAAAGTCTGGGGGCCTAGTGGTGGAGGTGTAGCTCCCTGGGCATGGCAGTGCAAGCCTGAAACCCCAGCACTTGGAGGAGTTCGAGGTCATCCTTAGTGATATACAAAGTTTTTAGGCTGGGAAAGAAAGTCCCAACTTGGAATTTTTCCCTCCCAATGACCTTGTCCTCTGGATCAACTTCACATTTGTCTTAAAGACATAGTAAATTGAGGCTGGGGATGTAGCTCAGTTGGTAGAGTGCCTGTCTTGATGGAACACGGCCCTGGGTTTGATCCCCAGCACTGCATAAACTGGGCATGGTGACACACCCCTGTAATCCCAGCACTGGAAAGGTAGAGGTGGGATAATCAGAAGTTCAAGGTCATCCCTGGCTACAGAGTGAGTGCTACATGAGATCCTGTCTTAAGAAAGAGAGAAAGAGAAATGGGGGAGAGATGGAAAAGCAGAAAGAAAGGGGAAGGAAGGGAAAAAAGAAAGAAGAGAAGAAATTGTGAGACGAAGGGTACTGCTCAGCAGCAGAGCACTAGCCCAGCGTGTTCAAGGCCCTGGGCATGATCCCGAACACTGTAGGTAAACAGTAACAGAAGGAGTGGGAGTTCTTTGCTTTAGTTTGGTTTTTATTGGGTTATGGGTCATGCCATTCCCCAGACTTAATGTCCTGGGCTAAGAAGAAAAGAAAACACCTCTCTGGAGACCAATGCCCACATGACCCACATCACAGACACTTTTTTTCCTGTCTGCTTTCCCTCCTTTTCTGGGAGTACAGTTCTGTCTCTGCTGCAACTTAGGACATCAGATTGATCTCCGGGCCTCAGTTTCCTGTGATGACTCAGGGCTCGACCTTTTCTCTTTTGTCCCTGGTCTGCCTCCTAGAGTTCAGAAGACGTAAAGAACAGAGCTGTGAAACTTTGGCTCTGGCTTCCAGCCCCAACTCCCCAGTGTATCCATGGACAAGTCATCTTAGTACTTTTGTGCTTCTATTTCCCACCTGTAAACTAAAGCCCACACCACTGTCTACTTTATCATCTTGCCAAGAAGATTAAATGAGATGTTATATATAAACTACTTAGCACAGTGTCTCAGACAGTGTACACTCATGGCACAGACTCTAAGCATGAGTCGCTAATGCTGGGACAATTCTAAACAATTTGAGATGAGTGGTGGCCTTCCAGGAGACCCACGAGTGCTGGGCAAAGATGCAGGAACATCAAGATGGCCTTGAACTTACCTGTCCAGTTTAATTGAGGTGTTGACATGCTGTGAGGTAACGGCTGTTACAGTCTCTCCCATCACAACTCCGTTCTCTGCTGTAGAGGGTTCCAGACATTGGTTCATCTGGTCAAAGGCAACATGGGCACGGGGATCCTGGGACTCCCCCTGGCTGTGAAGAATGCAGGCATCCTGGTAAGAGGAATGGCTAAGTGGGGCCATTATGGGATGGGGGAAGAGTCAATAATGGTTTAAAATACCCTGTAGCAGACAGTGTTTGCGGGGGTGGGGGGTTGGGGGGGCGGTAACAGACATGGACCTAGAATCCAAACGTCAAGCCCGGGTCTAAGTTTTGCCTCAGTCACAGGCGCCAGGAGTCAGGTCAACACTTTTTATCCACTCTCAGGCCTCAGTTTCCTCCATTGTAGAATGTAAGGGTTGGAGTAGGACCAGTTATTCAGTCTCACTCTACAGAGCATAGATGCCCTTGGTAACACGTCAGAGGCCACCAAAGGGACGTATGGCCAGGAATCTGGGTCCCCTACTCCATCACAAACTCCATCATGATTGCTGTGTGTTGTTTTTGGACATTACTTGAAATGTCTTTTGGAAAGAATAGCAAAATGGCCTTCAACTCACTTTTCTAGAAAGTTCTTTGAGGGCTAGCAAATTGCTCAGTGGCTAAAGGCACTGGTCATCAAGACCACAGGGCCTGAGTATGATCCCTGGAATCCACATGATGGAAGGGGAAGACCCCCCTCTGACCACTGTCCTCTAACCTGCACACAAGTGCTGTGGCATGCTAGAGCCCCTCCCCCCACAGTGAGAGAGAGAGAGAGAGAGAGAAAAGAGAAAGAGAGAGAGATCGATCCTTGAGTCCCCGGTATCTGCACACTAAGTTGAGCGATTCACACCGCTCCTGTCTTCCCTGCCTGCAGATGGGCCCACTCAGCTTGCTGGTGATGGGCCTCATCGCCTGCCACCGTATGCACATCCTGGTCAGGTGTGCCCAACGCTTCTGTCACAGGTGAGGAGATAGTATCCCACGTGTGGGTCTTGGGGACACATCCCCAAAACATCCTATACAGCAGAAGACCTTCCTTCTTCATGGTCCCCATGATTGCCAAGAAAAAGAGCCTTCAGAAATGGGGAGACCTCACGGGGCCTGACATATGGCTCCTTAGATGACCTCAATCATGCCTTTGAGCTGGTCTAGTCAGCCTGCCTGTGTACTAGATGTAAATAACCCTTGCCCATCCCTGCCTGTGAGAGTCGTCCCCAGCTCAGTGAGAGCCACGGGTCTGGGCAGCACTACACCCACGCCAGGCGTGTGCATTACTCGTGCTGTGTGGTAACTCCTCAATTCACAGGTGAGAACAAAGCACAGTGGAACTATAATCAGGCATCACAGCCTCAACTAGAACCTGGCTGTGTGGGCTCCATGTTATCACCACCCTGTACCTGTGTGGCCAACATCTGAATGACTTTTTTTTAACCTGTGAGTTGGAGAGTGGAGGAATCCCTGAGTGTGTATTTTTGACATGAGCACAGCCATGTCAAGCACCCCAATGCCTCCCTCCAAACTTTCCCAAGGTGAGGCTCAGAGAGATGGCAAAACCTTCCTTTGCTTCTAGAGTGACCATTGATAGTGTGTATAGACACTACCAACCACAGCTTCACCCCTCAGGGATGACTGCAGCCTGAGGCTGCTCCTCTACAAAGACCTCCTACCAATATTAGCTAAGCCTGCCTCCTTGTTCAGCCTCCTCAAGTCTGATGTATAAAATAAATGCACTGGGGTCCTATGCTGTTATAGTTGCCCCCTCCCCCATCAGAGTGAGCGCAGCCCCACTGGATCCCAGCTCTACTGTCCATCCCTTCCCATTCTTTATCTCCTCACCACCCCAGTTAGGTCAGTCCCTGGAGCAGTGCAGAGAGCATGACGGGGAGTGTATGTGTGTGTACATGTGTAGGCGAGTCTTCCATCTCCATGTAAGAGAACAGGGATTACAGACCGGTGCTACTGTGCCTGGCTTTTACCTAGGCTCTAGGATTTGGAGTTAGGTCCTCATGCTTACATGGCAAGTACTTTAACCACTGAGCTATCTCCCCCGTTTGGCCTCTTGACTCTTTTAAAAACACAATCTTCCATTGTTCATCTGTCTCTTACAGTTCCATATGTGTTTGTCCTACAGACTCAACAAGCCTTTCATGGACTATGGGGACCCAGTGCTGCACAGACTGGCTTCCAGTCCCAACACCTGGCTGCAAAACCATGCCCACTGGGGAAGGTCCCTTGTTCTTGTTTTATTCAGTGAGTTGATCTGAAAGGAGAAAATGATACTGTCAGGGAATGTCTTCTTCCCTGACAAGGTGGCTCAAGGATCAGACTCTCCACAGGGAGGAGGTTCACTGCCAAAATCATCTATCTAGATCTTATGTATCTCTGGCAACAGGTGTTCATTCACCATGCAGCTTTAAAACCCATTCACTCTCAGGAAACCACACTTCTCCCTGCAAATAACACGGGGAAAGAGATAGACAGCCAGGCTTTGCTCTTGCATGACCCCTGGTCTATTGGGAAGGAGGTACAGCCTAGAGTTTGATTATGCAATACCCACTGGGATACACATGACAGACTCTGACTACTACCAACCGAGGCCCAGGGTGTCTGGGCCATAACAGTTCACTGGAACGGCTGAGATGAGTTCTGCAGAAAGTAGCCTTGAGCGATGAGGAGTCACTTAGAGGGAGGAAGGCAGGACCTGACGGACCTTCCAGGAAGGGGCAGAGCTGGAGTGATGGCACAAGCCACGTGGGGATGGTGACAGGTTCAACTATGAAAGACCAGGTGGCATGAAGGCAGACTCAGAGTGGGGAGACTGAGGAAGGGACAAGGCACCCAGTCACACTGCCTACTTTATTTTCCGCTGTTTAATGTGCATTTATTTGTTTGGGGGAGGGGGTCATGTGGAGGTCAGAAGACAGTCCATGGGAGTTGATTCTCTCCTCCTACCACATGAGTCCCGAGGATCAAACTCAGGTCATCAGGTTTGGCAGCAAGCATCTTGATTTGTTGAGACATTTCACTGGTCCATATTATATACTTGAAACCCTCTTTAAGGTTTTGTTATTTTCTTTTTTAAAATACTTAGTTTTATTACTTTTATTTATGAGTATGGGGGGGGTATGTTCATGTGATGCCCCCAAAGGCCAGACGCATTGGATCCCGTGGAGCTAGAGCCTGTTCAGCTGGGAACTGAACTCTGGTACTCTCCTAACCATTGAGTCTTCTCTCCACCATTTTATTAAAGACAACCAGAAAGCCAAGAGAGTTTTTAATTGGGGAAGTGAGTGTTGTGCATTCTTGAAAGGTTCATCTAGCTTCTGTGAAGAGAAGAGATTATAAGGGAACATAGTGCAGACTTCCACAGACCCATGAGAGGTCTTAGTGTAAATAATGTCCGTTTGGATGGTGTCAAAGACCAAGACCAAGCTGGTGGCAAGGCAAGGATGAAAAGCTGCCTTGGTAAGAGATTCACTGAAAGAAAAGAGTTGGGGTTAGGGAGATGGCTCATTAGTCAAATAATTTGTTGTACAAGCATAAGGACCAGAGTTCAGATCTACAGAACCCACATAAATGTCAGGTGGGTGTGGAGGTCCACTTATGATTCCAGCCTCAGAAACTGGAAGCAGGAGATTCCCAAGGCAAGCTGGCTAGCGAATCTAACCATATAGGTTGCTCTGGGTTTGATTGAGAGCTCCTACCTCAATGAATTAGGTGGGAGAACAACGGAGAATGATTCTGACATCTACCTCAGACCTCTACATGCATGCACACACATGTAAAACATGCACATCACACACACACACACACACACACACACACACACACACACACACACACACAGATAAGTAAACAAAAAAACAGGAAAGAAAGAAGAGTCAGATTGAGGGTCTGAGGTGACATTTGAGAGGAGCCCTCGCTGGGTATAAGTGCCAGATGAACAGAATCAAAGTCACCAGTCTTGAGGTCAGGGATAGAAGAGGTCTTGAGGAGAGAATGGAGAACAAAAAGGCAGAAAGTTCTAGACTTCAGGACACTTGGTTGAGCCGAACTGTTCCTTCCTGAAACCCACCTGTTAGCTCTCAAGGACGACATACTGCCATCCCCTTCTGTCCTTGGTGCCTGCGTTTAAGTTCACTCCTCTGTCTCCATTTTCAGGCCTGTTTCACCCCATCTCCCCCTCCCCCGTGTCTCTCTCTCTCTGTTTTGTTTTTTGAAACAGGGTTTCTCTGTGTATACCTGGCTGTCCAGGAACTCACTCTATAGACTAGGCTTGTCTGGAACTTGCAGAGATCCACCTGTCTCCAGTGTTTGGGATTAAAGGCATGGGCCACTACAGCCCAGTTCTCTTCACTTTTCTGATGACCAATTAATTGCTCTTGTACACGTATATTCGCTGCTATGGGCCCATTCTCTCCACATTTAAATATGGCCATGTATTACTTTCTTACAAATAATGAAATTGGTGAATCAAGCTTTGTAGACTTAACACCATCCCATAGCCATAATCTGAGCATTAAATACAGAGTTATCCACAGGATATCTATGGAATACCTGCAGTGGGTCAGGTGGAACTTTTGATAACACATCTAAACTTTGAACCAGATGTGTACCACTGCTTGGGACTTCACTGTCTGGCTTCAAAAAAGACTAGGCCAGGGACTGGGGAGATGATTCAGTGGATAAAGTGTTTGCCACACAAACATGAGGACCTGAGTTCAGATCCACCAGGCAGACATGGTGGCCCACCCTGGAATCCCAACACTTGGGAGACAGAGACAGGATCCTTGGGGTGAGCTAGATAACAAGATTAGTGAAATCACTGCATTCTGGGTTTAATAACAGACCTTACCTCAATAAAAATAAGGTGGAAAGTGATGGAGGAAGACACCTGACATCAACCCTTGCACTCTCTCTCTGTCTCTGTCTCTCTCTCTGTGAGAGAGACAGAGACAGAGAGAGACAGAGAGAGACAGAGAGAGTGCATACATATACACATAAGCCAAAAAAGAAGAAGAGGAGGAGGAGGGGAGGAGGGGGAAGAGGAAAGAAAGAGAGAGAGAATGAACTTACCTCTTGGCATTTCATTCACTCTTTTTTCTACTGTCTATTTGTACTGAGATTTCTTCCCTCATGGTCTTAAAAGACCTTCTCTTTGAGCCTTCCCTACCCTAAGGACATTGCAGTAGATAAGGTGCGGGTGGGGCAATCAGATCTTTTTCTCTTGCCTCTTTTGGCCTTTTTCCCAGCTTCCTTCCCTGTTCTCTATCACATCCACTGTAGATCTCTGTGTCTATCAACCAGTGTTCTGCAAGGTTGGTATATGTGAGGGTTTCAGTATCAGATTCTTTACTGCTCCCCTGCAGTAAAGAAACTGTAGACATCACTGCTCCACAGTATGGTTAAGGGTAAGGTTTTTATCATAGGTATGAAAGAAAGAACAGCCAGAGGCATCTGGAAGAGTCCAGAGCAGAAAGAGAAAGAAATAGACTTCCTGGCCAGCAGATGGGACATGGCCAGGCTATCTGGAGAGAGTGGAGAATAGCCAGAGATAGAGAATAGAGAGCATAGGGAGAATAGAGGAGCAGAGAATTGTGAGGATATCTGGCTTTTAAGAAGGATGAGTAGCTGGGGGAGAAGCTGGGAGTGTTTATGGTAGAGGAGGGGGTGAGAAGGGCTGGGATTAGCATGGACTTTGAAATGTACAGCAGGTACATGTGATACTGAGGGAGCCTGGAGGCCAGCATGGGCTTTGATATGCAACCACAGGTGCATGTCAGTGGAGAGCCTTATGTCCCTTCTGCCAGAGGTAAGGGAAATGACTCCTTTTGTCGGATTGAATCCTAGTTCCTGGGGAATGCTGGCTTCTTTCTCGCCTCCAGAAATGTTATAATACAGCTTCAGCTCTTTTCTGGATATATGGACTGCCTTTTGGAGTTTAGGGAATTGGAGTTTCCTTTGGACCTTACGGTTGGTACCTCTGTCCTTTCCTCTTCAGACTGCATAAACTTGATCTGCCCCCTCAACGCTTTGTCTATTGGTACAACTCAGCATCCAAGCCACTGGGACACAGCTGTATCCTGCACAGTGTTCAGCTTCAGATATCAAATGTGTATATCCTGCCCCCTTCTCCTCAGGCCTTCCTTCTTCTGAGTGGTCCAAGTCAAAACCAGATACATCATGTAATATTATCTACCCCCTACCCAGTGGTCAGGGTCTGTAAGTTCAGCTTTGAGCATTCATTCATCCTTCCAACCTAGTGACCACAGCTTCATGCAGATGACTGCCCTCTCACTCAGTATGAGGAGAATCTGTTATCACACCCTCTGGCTAAGCCCTGCTCTCCCAATAAATGCTGCACTTGGAAAGTAGGGAAACCTACCCACTCCCTCCCTCTGCACAATGCTTCCTCATTTCTCTTCCTAGTTTTCCTCTCCTTCCTCCTCCTCTTTCTCTTCCTCCATCTCCTCCTCTTCTTTCCTCCTCCATCTCTTCCTCTCCTCCCTCTCTTCTCCTCCTTCCAAAGGTACTTTTTCTCATATGTTGTTTTTTCCATTTTCATATGTATGTATGGTGTGCATGCTTTTGCGTTTGTAGAACTGTACATAGTGCATGTGTGTGCTCACACATGAGCAGGTCTGAGGTTAATGTCTGGAATCATCCTTTACCACTCTTCCATCTTCCTTATTGAAGCAGGGTTTCTCAATCAAACTTGGAGCTGCTGATATGGCTAATTTCATTAGCCACCTTGCTGTGGAGATCCCACCTCCATCTTCCATGGCTGGAAGCACTGGAAGAGCAACATACATGCCTGACATTTATGTAGATTCTGGGGATCTGGACTGAATTGACTACTGAGCCATTTCTCCAGCCCATACTGGTCTATCTAAGAAGGTTTCTTTCTTTCTGTCTCCACAATTCATTAGTATTCTATCTACTTAGCTTTCTATCTCTCCTTCCCTTCTTCTCTCCGTCTCTCCCTTATTCTCTCCTTTAGGATTAAATATTAAGAGAGTGAGGACAGATTAGATAAATGATTGGGATTTACACATTTATTAAAACTTTTCTCACCAGACAACCTCTGCTGTAGATGTTTTTTGAGTGCATTTATTCAAAATGATAAGTTTCATTATAACACAATGCAGTAGTACTCCTACTATGGCTCAGCAAGGAGACACAGAAGTATTTTTCATAGATGCAAACCTTTCCAGACCTCAGCAGAGGGAACCGCCATCATGGCAACAGCCATACTCAACAGTAGAACCCTGAGTGTCTGAGCTCAGGTGTTTTTATTGATCCAAAACTCCTCAGGTGTTCCTCTGATAGCACGTGCAGATGATAAGCAATTAAACATCCCCCACATAAATCCAATACCTGCAGACAATACAAAATACCAAGACCTAGGCAGTCCCTCATCCAACAGTGCACAAAATAAGTAAACTTACCTAAAAATAAACTTACACGACACAATGTCCCTTTTCACTATGGCCCCTAGAGCCACAGTATAATGCAAATTTATTTGTGCATATGTGTGAATGCATATCTATGTGTATGTGATGCACACATAGTGTGCACACTGTGCACACTGTGGTGTGAATGCTTTTGAACATATATGTGCATATGCTTGTGCATGTGGAGGTCAGAAGTCAATATCTGGTGTTTTTCTCATTCACTTTACATACAAGTGTGTATGTGTGTGTGTGTGTATGTGTATGTGTGTGTGTGTGTGCAAGATCTCTCACTGAAGCTAGAACTCACTGATTTGGCTACCCTGACCAGCCAGCAAGCTCCAGGAATACTTCTGTCTCAACCTTCCCAGAACTGGGATTAGAGGCATACACCACCACCTGACTTTTTAAATGGGTCCTAGGAATCTGAATGAAGGTCCTCATGCTTGTTAGCAAACACTTGGCCAATTGCAAAATTTCTTCAGCCCCAGTAATGCTAATTTCTTCCCATCTTACAAACCGTTCTATTATAAACCACCAGAGCAAGAGCCCCTGAGTTGTCTCTATCTTCAATACCCAATAAGGTGTCATCTTCAGTCACACAGTAAGTTTGAGGCCAACCTGGGCTACATGAGACTTCCTTGCCTCGAAAAAATAAAAGCAAAGGCCAATCCAAGAAACTCAGTGGTTATGGTGCTTACTCTGCTCTACATGTTTTATGTGCTGTGAGCAGATAATAAAGGCTATGTGCTTGCTGTCACTCACAGTGGGAGGCAGGGGTCTTAGAAGAACGTCATGGAGCCAGGTGGGACACAGGCTCCCTTCCCTGGAGACTTGATTACTCTCCCTGCTGTGAGTGTGCAACTTCTGTTTACAAAGAGCTGTTGTTACCTCCCTCCTTCCTGCTCTCTTGATTGTGGTAGAAGGATGGAGGGTATTGGTGAAGGGCCACCAACCCTTGAGGACAGAGGGCAGAATGCGAGAAATGGAACAGAAAAATCAGCTTCTTTTGTAACAAGTCTCTCTCTCCTCCTTCTTCCTCCAGGCACATCATGAGTTTCTTCCTCATTGTCACCCAGCTGGGCTTCTGCTGTGTGTACATTGTGTTTCTGGCAGACAATTTAAAACAGGTATGCTAGATAAGGTGGGGAGGAGAGCACGCAGAAGGAAGCTTCTCTTCCAGTTGTTTGCCTAACACATCACTGCATGTTAGTCCTCTAAATCTCATCAGCACAACAGGGAAGTGATAGCCGTGCTATCAGGTAGCTTGGCCTCCCCAATTCTTCATGTGTCTACAGATTTCTGAGCCACTACTCTCTGTCTTTGTCTCTGTCTCTCTGTCTGTCTCTCTGTCACTCTCTCTCTCTCTCTCTCTCTCTCTGTGTGTGTGTGTGTGTGTGTGTGTGTGTGTGTGTACATGCTCACACCATCTAAGGAGCCCATACTTTTTCTCTTTAAAAGTTAATTGCCTCAGGTGTTTTATTAAAGCAATGGAAAGCTGTCTACCACAACTGACTTACATTTTGTCACATCCTTACATTTTAATAGTTCGAACCAGTCCATCACTAAGAATGATCATAGCATGATCTGTAGTCTATTGCTGAGTATTTTCACTATTTCTTTTTTTTTTTTTTCTGTTTTGATTTTTGAGTTAGGGTCTCATGTAGCCCAGGCTGACCTCAAACTTATTATGTAGCCAAAGATGATGTTGAATTCCTGACCCCCCAGCCCCTGCCTACCAAGTGTTGGGATTTCAGGTGTGTGTCACCATGCCTGGTTTATGCAATGCTTGAAATCAAACCTAGAACCTCATATATGCCCAGCAAGCACACTAGTAGCTAAGCCACATCCCACCCTGAGGATGTTATTATTTGTATTGTCTTTAATTTATTGTTTTGTTTTATTGTTTGAGGCACGGTCTCATGTAGCCCAAGCTGGCCTCAAACTCACTATGTAGCTGAGCATGATCTTAAACTTCTGATCTTTCTGCCTCTGCCTCCCAATTGCTAGGAGTGTGTGTCCCCAGAGCGGATTCATTGTTTCTTAGTGTTTTCCCACTGTTACTAGCTGCAGGGACACAGGTCTTTGTGCAAGTCCTTTACTTCCTGAGTAAGTGTACAAGTCAAAGAGTGAGGTTGTCTGGAAGTCTCTGTCCGAGGTTCTTCAGAAAGCAAGCTGCTATTTGCAAACTTTTAATTATGGTCTATTGCAATGATCTGAATTTTAGCAGCTGCCTATCAAGGCAAGCACTGTCTTGAGGGGGCTGCAAGCTAAGTGGGGTGGTTCTAAAACACGGTGGGCAAACTTCCATGTGATTTCTGGGAGAAAGCTCAGGTGCTGGGAAAGCATTCTGTCAAGAAGCATCATTGTGAAACCCCTGGTGGCCGAAAAGGCTTCTCCCAGGAGGCGAATGTGCACTGGGCATGCTCAGACAGCTTGCAGAGTGGTAGTAGCCAAGTCAGGGAGATAGACCAGGCAAAACCATTGAGTTGGGAATACATGAGACGGGCCCAAGAGAAGCAATTCTGCTGGTTATAGAAAACCAGGTAGCCACAGTGAGCAAGAGCCTCAACACTGACCTTTATGGAGGGCTGTAAGTGCCTAGCTGATCTTCTGGGGTTGTTTCCTACTGTAGGAAGGAATCTTTTTTTCTTTTTTCTTTTAAATAAGGGAAAGAAGAGCTGGAATGTAGTTCATTTGGTAGACTGATTGTCTAAATATTCTCAAAACTCTGGTTCAATCTCCAGAACCACACAAACTGGGATGGTAGTGACAGGAGGATCAGAAGTTCAAGGTCATCTTCAGTCACACAGTAAGTTTGAGGCCAACCTGGGCTACATGAGACCTCCTTGCCTCGAAAAAACAAAAGCAAAGGCCAATCCAGAAAACTCAGTGGTTATGGTGCTTGCTCTGCTCTACATGTCCAAGCCCCGGTGCTTCATCCCAGCAACACACACACAAGTATAGAAAAACTCAAAAGATAATGGATCACGTTCATAAATCCATGCTGTGTGCTTAAGTTAAAATAAGGTTTCAAAATAAGGATGGATACAGTGATTGCCATCTTACACAATAAAGTGAATCTTCATCATGTAATTTGTGACATTGTATAGAAAATACAAGGGTGGCTATATTGGAGACTACTTCATGCTTCTCCACCAGTATTGATGTCAGCAACAGCTTTACACTTTCTTCTTATGTGATTCTAGATTCTAATTGTTCTGCTGTGAATTCCTATTTCCTGAAGTAATTGTATTGCTTATATAAGGGTTATGCTGATTTTAAACATAGGGTAGACCATTCATTCACCCCTAATCTTATAGGGAAGGGACATGTATACTGTGTGTGTTGGAAGATTATTTTAGTCTTTTTTCTGTAATAAAATACTTAAACAAAAAGAAACTTAAGGAAGAATGGGTCTGTTTTAACTTGCTACTCCAGGTAACAGTGCATTATTGTGGGGAAGTCAAGGTGGCAGAAACCCAAAGTAGCTGGTCTTATCACATCCACAGTCAAGAATAGAAAGAAATGAATGCTGCATGCTTACTATTTAGCTCACTTTCTCCATGATTACATAGTCTAGGACCCAATCCTAGGGAATGGTGTGGCCCACAGTGAACTGGATCTTCCCATATCAGTTAACAATCAAGACAATCCCCCACAGACATGCCCACAAGTCAACTTGATCTCCACAATTCTTCACTGAGATTCTTACCAAGTAATTCAAGAGTGTAGCAAGTTGACAATTAAAACTAATCACCATTGGAATCTTGTTTAAAACATATTTGGGGTTGTCAATAGCTTTCACTAAGTAGAGTTCAAGGATGTCCAGTGTTCTTTTGTAAGTGGTCCGGTCCACGCAAAAGAAAAAAAAGAACACTAACATTCAAAATGCTAGTACTATTCCAGTCAAGAAAGAATAACTGGGGCTGGAGAGATGGCTCAGTGGTTAGGAGCATTTGTTGCTCCTGCAGGACCCAGGCAGATCATGATCAGACCTTAGTGATTGTGGAGAGCTGGTATATTGTGGGTCCTGAATCAAATATTATAGGGTCACTTCGGACTTGTAAACAGCCACTTTGGCCATTTTTCTTTATGATCCCTTTCGCCATGAACAGATGTCAGTGTTCTTTCCAACTCAACGCTGATCCCCTCAGGATGTGGTGTTCATTTCTGACTTTTTTCCTGTAACTCTAGAAACGCCATGCATAGTTCCCACCATGGAATACACTATTTCGGGCAAACCGACTGTGTGTCCCTGAGATACAGTCATGCGAATGGCTTCAAAAATGTCTCCAGTCCCCTGTGAAGCGAGGGTTCAGCTTTCAGACCAGCTTGAGACCAATGCAGTAACTATCAATTGGGGCTTAAATGTCACCATGTGGCTCCTGACTACCTCTGTGGAGGCAGGCAACTTCCATGGAGGTTCCTTCACACCTGTACTCTGAACCATTCTGCCCCAGCAGTGAGCAAGTGCTACATTATATTTTTGCTACAAAAATATAATATAATGTAAAAACTGATACATGCATCGAAAGGGAGACACATTCACCATAAATCATGAATTCAAAATGGTAAGCAAAGTAAAGAGGTTCATTTATAGGTATATGGGAAAAATGTAATGGTAGAATATTCAATCCCTGAAGGAAAGATGTGTAGTGAGTAAGTAACTATGACTGGAGGGTTTTTAAAAATTTCTCAGTATTGTCCTTTGGTAGAGGGGGATTTTTCATTTTAATGATGTGATGTCCAATTTTTCATGCTTTCTGTTATTTTTTATTCTCATATTGTATTAAAGAAATAGTTTTATTAAAAAAATTCAACGGGACTATCAATTTAGAACCTATACTATCTCTTAATGTGTTACTGTGTGAGCTGTTACACTTAGACTATATTGGTTTTATAACAATGTTTTTTTTGTTTAGTTTTTGTCTGGATGACCTGTCAGTTGGTGAGAGTGGGGTATTGAAAAGCCGTACTACCAGGACATGGATCAATGTGTGCTTTTAGCTTTAGTAATGTTTCTTTTACAAAGGAGGGAAAATTGAAAGTTTTGAAGGATATAGTAGTCTGGGCTGGCATCTGTGTCACTTTGATTCTGTAGCACATCTATCTGTCCAGGCCCTTCCTGCTTTTGGAGTCTTAGTTGAGAAGTACAGGGTAATTCTAAAAGGTTTCCCATGATAAGTTACATGCGCTATTTCTCTTGTAGCTATGACACACTCGGATTCAGGAGATGTCTGCACAAGTTGGTGTCTGGGACTCATGTTTACAGGGGTGGATGGAAAGTTTCAGGTTAGGGGTGAGAAAATGGTATTGGATTAGTTCTTGCCTGGCTGGTCTGGTCTTGTGAGAGGGTAAAACAAGCAGATTTCTTCCTTGTTCTGGCTGGCTGCCAGAATGTATTGAGAGTCACACATTGGGAGTTTTGGCCAATAGAGAGACATGGGCAGGGAATTCCCCTGGAGACTTAGATTTCTTCCTAGTATTGTCTCCTACAGAGAGTTTTCCTCCTAGCACCCTTCAACTAGTACACTCCCTCAGAAGGCCTCTGGAAAGAGGACTTGGGAAAGGAGGAAACCTGGGTAGATGCAGGGTGCTGATCCACCTCCAACCCTTGCCTATGCTAGCATTGCTCCAGCCCATCCCTTCCCACACTGAGATATCTAAAACTCCATGATGCTAGAGTCCCTCCTCTGACTCTCAGGCAAGGCATTTGTGAAATTCTGTAGTCTCTGCTGGACTCACAAGGTACCTCAGCCTCCTGCTGGCTTCACCTTCTCTTTTCCTTCTATGATTTACTTTTGCCCATTACTCCCTGCCAGTGGTCTTTTATGCAGGACCTTATTTGTACCTTTAGAAGTGCTTGGAATATGCCTCAGCAGTTCTCTTGTTCGGGAAAAAAGACCATACTCTCATTCCTGTGAGGAAACCAAGGACTACACCAAACATCTATATTTTAAGGAGAATCATTTGAAATAGCTCAGGTAACCATTGAAAAGATTTCTCCCAACAGAATTGAAATTATGTCTGGTTCTGGAAATCTAGTCAGCTTCATGGAGCTTGTGATGTCAGAGACCCTAGAAAAGAATTTCTATAGCACTTTACTAGGGCAGCACAATTATACAAGGAATTCTAAATCTCACCCTTCTACCTACAGTTAAGTGTCACCATCACTCTTCGTCAAGGAAGCCTTACTTTACAGCAGATGAACATCTTCACAGAAATCCAAAACTGGACACAATGAACATATCCATGGATTGTGGTGAACCCAGCCTCAATGGCTACATCTACAGCATAGCTCACGCGTCTACAGCCTAGGTATCCTTGCAGAGGAGGTTTTGGAAAGAGAGTAAGAGCCAGGAAACCTGGAAGTCTCTTGTGAAATTGTCTCTCACAGACATGACTGCAAAACCACAATGAGGACAGTATCATTACATATGAGCAAGCAAAGGTAAATATTTTATGTGGTCCAAATCCTAAACCAAGAGCTACAGGGGACTAATGACTGCTGGGAGAATTATCCTCTTTCAGGAAGGAAAACCTAATCGATCGTCCAATACAAGTGTTCAACCCTGAAAGCATATACATAAAAAATAAAATAGACTCAGCAAATAGTATATATATATTTGTACATAAAATATACACATACACAGAAACACAAACATGTATCAGTAATAATGAAAAAGAGCCCATCAGTTAGAGAATAAGGGGCATAAGGTGGACTAGAGGTAGGAAGGGAGGGCAAAGTTATATAATTTTATTTTCATTAAAATGTGAAATAATAATAATAAAACATTTAGGACATAAATTGATGGGAATTCATGGATGTTCAAGAAACACTAATGTGGACATTATGTGCTTCTTTTCTGGAGGTGTCATCTTAGATCTTCATACCTCTAATTTGTATTATGGGCCCTTTGTAGGAAGACAAGACATGAATAAGTAATTCCTAGTGTTGAGAGAAATGTCTCAGTTTCTTAAGAGAGATACAACAAAAATGTGTTTGTAGGTATATTTGATATGTGTGTGAATGATTATGATGTATGTCTCAAAATGTGTGTGTGATCTGTGTGTAGTGTGCATGTGCGTGTGTGTATAGGGATTCAGATATCTTTGAACAAATGTAGACCGTTGGGATTTTTAGGTTAGAGAGCAGTCTCTAGTGTTGCTCATTCCTCCCATCATTTTTGAGACAGGATCTCTTCTGTTCTCTACTGAGTAACATGAGAGGAATATCCGGCCTCAGAAGCTTCTGCTGATTCGTCAATGTCTACCATCCATAGACTGGTAAAGGGCCCTGATTTAGAGATGCTTGTCCTACAAAAACAATTTTGTTTTGTTTTTGTTTTGTTTTTAATGTAAGTTGTGATGATCTGAACTCATGTCACAAGGCTTAAATCTCAATTGTTTTAGATACTGAGCCATTTTTCCATTTTTTTTCAGGCCCCTGTGAATATTCTTACAATTAGTAACACTTCTAGTTTCATCTTGTATGATGATTAATTTTCATTGTCAATGGGATTTTATTTGAAATATCTGAGACACAGGATTCTAGGCACAACTTTGGAGGATTGTTTTAATTTCATTAGCTGCTGTCCATTCTTCTGAGGAATTATCTGGATTACATAATTGAAATGTGAAAACTAACATTAGAAATGGGTTTTTCTCTTCCTTTAGCATGGACATATAAAAGACATCTTATTGAATATGAACATTTGTTGTCTGCTGCTTCTGAACTACATAAGCAACTTGATTATCTGCAAGCTCCAGACATCAAAATTGCCCTACAATGATGCATTGAGCCATCAAACACTGAGCCATTGATTTTCTCATGTAAATAAGGAGCTAGAAGATTATTTCAAAGCAATAGGGAAAGAAACTAAAATAAAAACAAATATGTTACAATGCCCAGGTGTGAGGCTGTTATTTTAAACTGCAACTAATTACTTAGTTCTTAGCGATTGGGACTGTTTTGTACCTAGAATCCAGAAGAATTTGGTCAAGAAATTCCCTATCTTTCATTTACTTAAGGAAATTCAATATGCATTCTGATGGCAATATGGAAGAATAGACTAATAAAATGATTCCAGTGGATCTGCCAAGTGACTGCAGGGCACTGAGCACCTGCAGAAAACTGCCAAGGGAACCATTCCAGAGACTATGGAGAATCATGAACAAGGGATACTAGAGTCCAGGCAATCAATTTATTGAATGAAATTTATTATAACAACAAAATATGTTCACCCTAAAACATAAAATAGAATAAATAGAATACATGAAAAATATTTGTAACTAGTAAAATGTTAACATAGAAAAAACAGAAGAATAATTTAGGTAAATTTCTGTGAAGTAGAGATAAGTAAGTTTGAAAGAATCGTTCATATGGTGTAAACAGGGCTGAAGCCTAAAGCCCCTAATCGAAAACTGTCATCTTCCTCTGTTGGTAAATGCAAGTGGTTTCCAAAAAAAAAATAGTTTGCATGTTTGCAAAAATAAAAAAAATAGTTTGCAACCAAAATCTCTTTTCATTGTAGATTCACATGTAAAATATAGATTCAAATCTCTTGTCATTAAGAAAATAATATCCTTCAGGAAGCTGGCATGGTCAGTCTAACAGCATTAGCCATCATCTTCTAGTTATGGTTTTGGTAGAACACAGTAACGTTCTGAGATGCTGGACGAAGATGGTCCTTTTAAATGGCTAAATAAAGCATGAAATGTCACCTTAATACATTGAAAGGTTAAATAGGTTATAGTAAAGCCAAATAAAATGTGTTTTTCTGTATAATTCTTCAAATAAATTAGAGGAACACTATCAAACCATGAAAAGCAAGAAAAGAAACGGGAAATCAAGAGAAAATTTGTAGTAACTTTTTTGGGAACTGTAGATAAGTGAGAGTAAGTATGAATCATTCAGATGGAATGAACTGGGCTGAAGCCTCAAGCCCCTAATCGAAAATTGTAATTTTCTTCTGTTTGTAAATGCAAGTGATTTGAAAAAAAATAGAAAAAGAAAAAGAAAAAAGAAAACAAATAGTTTGCAGGTTTGCAGTTAATAAAAAAAAAGAGATGGACATGAAAATCTCATTTCACTGTAGATTCCAGTGTAAAATGTAGAGATAAGAAAATAATATCCTTCAGGAAGCTGGCTTGGGCAATCTAGCAGCTTCAGTCATCGTCTTCAAATTGTTGTTTTGTAGAACACAGTAATGTTCTGAGATGTTGGATGAAGATGGTCTTTTTAAATGGCTAAATGAAACGTAAAACATCACCTTAATACATTGACAGATAAAAGTGATTCACATCAAATCAAATAAAATGTGTTTCTCTGTATATTAGGTCAAATAAATGAGATAAACACTATCAGACCACGAATAAACATGGGATCTCATCTCAACTCTACACAGTGATTTACTTATGTTAACAATATACCTAATTTTAAATACTTCAAACTGTTGTTTCTGGTATGTTTTAACCTCTTTATCATTCTTCACGTTTGTTGCGGTGGATCCTGCATCAGTTTAACATTTACACCAATGTTAAGCATTTGATAAGATATATTGATTGTATGAAATCAAACCAACAACACTGTAATTGCACAATGATAGCAGTTTGTAGACATTCACCCAGAGCTTTATCTTCCAAAATGTTTGATGGTTTTTAAACCATTGTTCCTAAATGATCTTTTCAAATTCATAATTTCAGTATCTGAGATATACTATGTGACTCATAGACCAGGGGGAAGAAAATTAAGAAATATATCAGATAATATTCTGGGACCCTTACAGGGTCTAAAGTAGGAGCACAATTGTCACATACAGTTATATGTATATACTTTCCTGCTTTAACATGCTAAGCATTGAGATTATAGGCATGAGGCCTCACACATCATTTACTCTCATCATAAACAAAAAATTACTAATTATATCTTCTCATATATACATCTGTTTATATATATGTATATGAGACTGTGTGTATATGTATTGTGTGTATATGTAGGTATATATGTTTATATTTATATGCAATTCAATAAAATTGTGGGTTAAAAACCTTCTCCTATGCTCTAAGATGATGATGTGTCCCAATGCCTCTGTGATCTGTGATGTAATTTACAGCTTTCTGACATCAGGGAATAATGCTGCTATGATGTTACTTTAGACTTTGTACAAACAGGGAACAGTGCTGGGTGGCATTGGAACAAGACTTTAATCTCAGCTCTTGGGAAGCAGAGGTAGGTGGCTCTCTGTGAGTTCTAGGCCAGCCTGGTCTACAGAGAGGGTTTCAGAACAGCCAGAGTTTCAACAAAGAAACCCTGTCTTGAAATAAATAAATCAATAAACAAACAAACAAACAAATAAATAAATAACAAAGCAAGGAAAGATGCCATCCTTCCACTAATTTGATGACTATTTCACATTTTCACTTACCTGCCATACCGTCCTTGTGAGGAGGAAGAGACAGACTCTGGAATTCCTCACCATCACTTTTAGTGCAGGTGGTTTCAGTAGGACAGCCTCTGTGGTCAACACTGCCATCATACTTATCAAATTTGGTAACAATTTTAATAAAATCAGAAGCATTTCCTTTGTGACTTAAAGTGTTTGAACTCTTGCTATAAACACATTCCACAGTTGCATCTCCCCCACATAAATCCATAAAATCTTCAAAGATTACTTCCATAATAGAAATCTGTAACATCACAAGGCAAAATCATGTGTCTCTGTTATTTCACATAGTTTGCAATCAAATTTGACATTAGAGACTCAAAAGGAAAAAAAATTGAAATCCAGTATTATGATCAAAATTGCAGTTTTTACAGAGAGATTAGCCCATGAAATGACTAACAGTATTGTAAGCATGCATTTATTTATATGATCAGTATAATACATTATAGTAAAAGAGGAAACATTTTCAGTATTTTTACTGCAATCTCTAATGTCTTATGTTTACATTTTAATGGTGTGTGTATGTGTGTGAGTGTGTGAGTTACAATGCAATATCTTCCCCTACTCGGGCCTTATGCCTAGAAATAACTAGCTAAAATACACCCTTGCTTCCTTAAAATGGTTTTCTGGGTTATTTGAATCAAAAGAAGTAAGTGGCTTATATCTACAACTATATATTATGTTTTTATATTAAAAAATCATTGTTTTCTGAATTTAGTTCAGGATGTTTTAATAATATTTAACTCTCAGAACTCTTCCTAAATATAGGTCCTAATACTACTAAATTTTACACCTTTCCCTATTTTCAACCCATCCTGTCCAATTTGTTAGTTACTGCCTTCCTCAAGAAATTTTTTATGTTAATGATCTAATCTTTAAACTTTCTAGTGGGAATTGTGCTTTAAGTAGCAAGCCCTACTGTGATGCACATGGATCATCTGGCTGTGGCATTAAGGGGAATGTAAGACCCAATTTTTCTCTGTGGCTGTCTTACATTAGTTTTGTTCCTATTAGAGGAGTTTTTGTTTGTTTTGTTTTTATTTTTGTTTTTTTTTTCTGCTGGGAATTTTCCCCCACTACATCAAGTATTTCTCTCAGGCTATAAATTAAGGAAGCATGATAGTAATAAATAGGAAACATAAATAAAGGAAATTAAAATAAAGTATTAGATAGAATGCTGGATCATAAATCCTAGTCATTGGCAGTTATTTCAGAGGATCAAGGTTTGGTTCCCAGCACCAATATTGTGGATCACAACATGACCCAAATAAAATGAAATAATGCTATTTGCTCTAGAGCCACTGTTTGTAGACAACTCCATTGCAAGTTCTAGGGTGTAAACTATTCTTGAGTAGGTCAGGCTAATTCTTGATTATCTGTCAAGGGATTAGGAAGATAATTAGGAAGATAATATCTGGTAAATGTGAAAATATTTGCTTGTTTTTTTATAGATTCGGAAAACTATTTCATGTATGCACTGGTCAGACATCAACGTGCAAATCTCTGTGAAACTATTACATGTCAGTGGTAGACTAGCCATTTTGAACTGTTGTAATTTATGAAGTGCATTGTGATTTATGAAATGTGTTTTGTAAACCACACTTTTACCATTGTTAATACTGGTTCTGATATTACAACACATGTTTTGGTCAGAGGAGAAGTTAGTGGGGTGGTTTGAAATGAAAAACCAATGTGCATTTGACATATAGGGAGGGAAACTGCCAACAGAAGTTCTTCAACAGTGTCTTTGTGATGAATCCTTTACATTTTCAGAGTTTTATCTATTGTGTCTCTTATCCTCTGATCATCACATTGAAGGAAATATCATTAGTTTATCTCAAGGAAAGGAATTGCTTATGTATCTCTAGAGGGATACTGAGCGTGGAGGATGCTAAGATTTTTTCTACCTTTAACACAGATGCAACAATATGGCCAGAACCTTCATTCCAGTTGACCTCTTTTTCAGAATCAAACTCTTCTTTTAGCACAATGCATGGATCCTTCGCTAAGGTTATGAAGAGACTTTCAGCATCTTGCCCCTTTCTCTTAATTGCAGACAGGATATCCTGTATGGGATAAAGATAAGCTTCTATTATAACAGATCCACACTTTGAAGAACCAGTGCATCTCTTATTGTGAAATAGAGAAATTGCAAGCAAGGTGCAAAGCTACAACTGGGAAGTATGGCGAAGATTTAGATTTTTTTTTCTTTTTGCTTCCAAATATGTTTTTTCCACTAATCCATTTTTCCAATTTGAAACACTGGGGTATTGTTTGAACCAACCAACCTTGGCACTGAATCACAATTCTGCTCCCAAGCATTTTGGTGAATGGTTCTCTCTTACTTTCTCCTTCTCTGCTGTGAATTTACTTCCCAAGCACTCCATTCTCAGTTACTATTTCCCTTTCAGAGACCCAAACACTATTATTTCTTCTTGTATGTCCCAGGTTCTGGTGTTAGTATTAAAATATGTGTTTTAAAGAAAGTTTTTCTCATTATACTTTCTTTGGCAGAAACATTCATTTCCTTCTCTTTGACTTCTTATTTTCAACTATCAATGTTGAAAGATGCTGTTACTCTCAAAATCCCAAGGGAATATCAATCCCACTCCCATGTTTTCACTAGGTAATAACGACTACCATACACAACCTTACTGAGGATTTTCTCTGTTTGCGATGTTGGGATGATTACAATCATGATTACCATAACATTTTGCTATAAAATCCTTAAGAAAAACAATATCATGTATCAATCAGGATAAACTTCTTCACCCATAGCTCGAACTACCCCTCTGAGAATAGTGCTAAAACAGACACCCAAGAGTAAATAGTATGTCCAATGGAAATGTAGTAACTTATTTAAAATAACTCATGGGTGAAACCTTAGGATGTAATGATGAAGGTATAGCATTACATAATGTTGATGTCTAATTCATAGACAATATAAAACTAATTGCCAGATATTTAGAATTGTAAGGTTGAGTAATCTCAGAGGCAATGATATTAATGGAGACCACAGAGTAATATGGAGACAAGAAGGAAGCTGGAAAAAATTGATCATAGGAGATTTAGAAGGTCAGATTCATGGATCCATTTTGTCTAACAAGCTGATGGGTTTGGATTTCTGCTGAAATATGTGGAAGTCATACCAATACCATTTTGTTCACATTTCTTTGGTCACATGACTCAAACTTCAGCGGGATTTTACTTCTTTGAGACACTACTTCAAAAGTGTCTCACCCTCATGAACATGTTATCTAAGCATTCATCAGTTTATGAAGAGAACGGAGTGAGAACACAGAATCCTCAAAAATTATGTGGATCGGAGCAGCTGGAGAAACCAAAAATGACACTCACCTGAATCGGCATGGGAAGATTCCCGTCTTCAAAGATAGTCAGTAGATATTGCCTAAGTTGGTCTGTCATGATGGGTGGTGGGGAGTGCAGATTTTCACCACAGTTTCCCTTGACTGGTGGTTCTTGTGTAATGCACACATTGTCCTGGCACGGGTCAGTGCCCCACGCAATCATTGCTTTTGTATTGAAAGGTTTTTCACAGAGTTTTCAGAATCTAAGAAAGAAGGGAGATCATTGATTGTAGTAGATGAACTCATTTAACCCTTGGATGCTATTTTCATTTTGTAGCATGCATGCGGTCTGCATCACCATGAATACATACAAAAGATAATATTATAATATTAATAACATTTAGATATTGGCTAAAATGTTCTCATGTTAACCTTTTTATCTCCCTGAAATTCTGGACATAGGGAAAGGAAAGGCCAGATCTGACACAGGTTCAGTTCATCCACTGTGATTCCTGGACAGTGCTCTACAACACATTGCACTGCATCATGAGGCACTGGATATATATTTATATATGATCCTTGCTGTAGTTATAATAAGTAGATTCTGGTGTTTAATTTGAATGTATTCATTTAGAAATAAGAATCAACCAGTGATGTAGTATGCAATATTTGAGTCCTCCTGTGTGTTTTTATGACTGAACAGCTATGGCCAACTCTAATCTAACAGCAGCATTTGCACTTCATCACACAGCTTGCTTGATTGCAGTTCTCTGACAGCCTTTGACTTCTTGCCCTTAAATGATGAGCTCAAATCTGAGATCACAGTGTCTATTTCTCTTGTACAGGTGTATTATGGTATACTCAAAATTACAAAAGGAAAAGGCATGTTTGCATAGGCTTTAAATTCCAGCACTCAGGAAGCAGAGACAGGAGGATGTCTGTGAGTTCAGGGCCAGCTGATCTACAAAGTAAGTTACAGGATAACAAGGGTTGTTAGACAGAGAAACAATGTCTTTGGGGGGAAAAGATTTTCAATATTGAGTTTACTATTATGAGTATTATGAAAATCAATGCAGGTATCAGTAGAAAAGACATTTCTCTGCATATTCTTAACTAGTAGTGTGCTTGGCACCTCTGTGATCACTGATTATATATAAAACTCTGGAATACTTGGCTGAGAGAATAAAATCTACATGCAGTTGTTAACAATGTAAACACCAATAATGTACAGGTGAAGTATGACTTCACAATTCTTTTAGTAATCTCCCCATCGCTGCTTGTTGTTATGACATTATCAGATGTGAAATAATTATAACTTTCAGTTATGATAATAGAATATCGATACATACCCATAAGCCCCTCATTGTGAAGAGGTGCAGGTGTATTTCTGTGCATGACATAGTTGTCGGTGGGACTCATCGTCCCACTTGCACAGCCTTTGTCATGATGATATTCTTTCTCCATTATCTCAATAGTATTGGTGGCATTTTCCAGTGACCCTAAATCCTGTTCCCCATCAGGGAAACATGTGGTGGTCTCACACCAACATATAACAGGGTCTTCTACAAATAGTTTTTCTGAGTTTCTAATCAGAAATGTTTCCAGTGCGATCTGTGAAAACAAAGGGTAAACAGAGAGGGTCTCTATCATTTTGCATGGCTATAAATCTCATTTGATATATGAGACTTGGAAGCAAAAAATATGTAATTCAAACTTCTGAGAGAAAATCTGCTGTTTGAAAATATAGAAGAGAGTATTCTTTTTGAAATATGAAAGTCTATTTTGAGATCAGAAGTTAAAATGTAAGCATCACAGTGCAATATTATATAAGAAAATGACTTCCAGTATTCACCTTGGCATAGCTCATATACATTGTCAATTTGACTAAGCCTGGTTCCATTTATCACTCACATGGCTGAGCCCGTTTGTAAGGGTGACTATAGAAATGCACAACTAAGAGGGAAGACTACTTCTGTAGGAGACCACCCCCCTAATAACTCAGGCAGGCTGACAAAAAGGAGCTCAATGCCCCATAAGTTGGCCCCTCTGCAATTTCCTTGTTCCTTCTGCTTGCTTCAGTGCTTAAGAAATTAATGACCTTCTGCTTGCTTCAGTGACTGCGAAATTAATAACTTTTCATAGTATTATGAACTAGACAATTAAGGGACTTTCCGAGAGAAACCACACAATGTATCAAGATCGTTTCACTCCGTGCCCTCAGGTTCACCCCACTGCAGCTGCTTCTTTGTCCCTGCCCTTTAAAACCTCCTGTAAAACGTTCAATAAACGAAGCCTAGACAATTGCTTGGCCTCCGTCTCTCTCTCCCCATCCCATCTCTTTCAGGATTGGATGGTCCTCCTCGAGACCCACTAATTACTGGCCCCGCGGGTCGGGGCAGGGTGGCGCCCAGACTTGGGGCTCGAGGCCAGGACCCCAGATCGAACAAGGACCCCAAAAGGTCATGCGCACGGCAGGAGACGCAATCGGCAGGAACCGACAGTGAAAAAAGACTTCGGCTTCACCGATCCCGGGGCTGATCTTGTGACCTGCGAGAAGACGCCTTCGTCGGGTAAGAGATAGTCCTCGTTCCAAGATGGGTCAAGGTTTGTCTAAAGAAGTCTTGTTTATTAAGGATGTCAAGACTTGTCTTAGGGAGAGAGGGGTAAAGGTAAAAAAGAAAGATTTGATTAATTTCTTTATTTTCGTGGGTGAAGTTTGCCCGTGGTTCGTTATAGAGTCATCTTCTATAAACCTTAAGAAATGGCAAAAGGTTAAAGATTATCTTAACTCCTTTTATATAACAAAGGGACCAGAGCGTGTCCCAATTCAGGCATTTAGTTATTGGAATCTTATTAATGACCTCCTTCAGTCCCCTAATTCTTCAGGTATAGTTGCCTCTGCTGAAGATTGTATAAAACCCTTGTCACGTTCCGCTTCCCTTATCTCTCTTCATTCACAGGAACTGGAAGCCTCTGATAATTCAGTCATTCTTCTGCCCCCCTCTGACAAGCCATTAACGGACCTGGGCGCCCGCCCTAAAGAAAAGCCACAACCCTCTCCGCCGAGCCCTTGTGAGGTTCCCCATAACAAACTATATCCATCCCTCAAAGATTTAAATACGATTGTAGAAAAGAAAAAGGGATCCGTAGGACCCTCAGCCACACAAAAAATAAAAAAAAGGTTTAAAAGGCCTACAAAAATCAGTTTTCTCTTTCCCTGTCATGGATCCAAAAGACCAAGATTGTCATTCTCTTACTCCTTCAGAGGAGGAAGACCTGGAGGAGGAGGCAGCACATCTTAATGCTCCTCAAAGACCATACAGAAATTCCAGTCCACCTCCACCCCTATCTAGCTCTGACTGCCGCCCATACAGGAATTTGCGGTTGCTGTCTACACAGCCGCTCCAGCTGCTGCCAGTTCAGTTCCGGCACGGCCACAGCTGATAGCATGATCTCAGTCCTTGATGCAGCTAAGCTGCCAGCAGAGCCCTAGCTGCCTGTGCGGTCACAGCAGCTGATGGAGCCTCAGTTACATTCCAGCCGCTGGTGGAGTCCTCACCTCTGCCGCTTATGCAAAGCTAAGGTAACAATCTAGCTCCTGCTTCTACCAAGAAGGCACAATTAAAATCTGTTCCACCTGAACTAATTAGTAAATTGTTTAAAAATGCTTCGAAGTTTACAGGTCTGAGGATGTCAAAGTCCAAGTGATTGGTAAGGGTCAGAAGAAGTGATTTAAAATGTATATACATGTTTTTGTGGAATTCTGATAAACTGATCCTACTATTAGCAGGAACAAACTCAAGAAAATTTCTTTTAGTTATCGATTTTAAGTACTTCACATTGGCAATATATCTGATTTTTTGGATAATGGAAAGTGCTTCCAGTTTCACTTCCAATACCATAGAAAAAAAACTGAAGGTTATACTTCATTAACACTGGCATGCATGCTGTCCTGAAACTTCAGAGAGCTCTGCCTTTTTTCCTGGGTGCACCTTACTTTAAAACTCATTTCCTTTTTCTCGGGCCTAATTCATTTTTGTTTTGATGATCATCAATTGTCAATGTCTTGATTTTGTTGTTCTGTCTGTTCTTATTTGTGTATGGATGGTGTCTAAATGTGTGGAAATGTATGTATGTTCTGTGTTCATTTGAATATCACTGTCCAGAATGCTGGATGGTCAAAATCTCGGGCAGGTTTACCTTGGAAATGGTTCATGCTGCAAGCTCAAAAGAGAGACTTGTAACAGTTTCTGCTACTAGCCAAAATTCCAGAATGGTTTATGCACTGTCCCTGTCGTCTCTGTGTCCATTTGTGCACATGGCTATAGAGATAGACCTTTTTGAAAGGCACGGGCTGAACTGTTTCAGATTTCTGCTTAAGCAGACAGACTGTACAAAAGCAGCAGGTTATCCCCAGGGAAGTGCTGAGGTTTCTCTGGGCTTGATTTTATATGTCTCTGAAAAGTTTCTGTGTGTGTGTGTGTGTGTGTGTGTGTGTGTGTGGATTGCGATACATTTTTCTGGTGTAAATCTAAAAAGAGAACATTGAATTAAAACTTATTACATGTGGTTGATAATAATCTCGACTACCACATGTGTGATGTGGACTACATGTGACTTCCTGACAAAGGAAGGAACCATGAAATTACAGACTTGACTAAAATTAGGTGAGGAATTACAACAGTACCATGAAAAAGGTGATGGACAGAATGTACCTGTTGATATTTTTTATATATGGAGATTGATTAAGAAAAGCTTGGACAATGGAGAATCTGCAGACTGACAATAGAAAAGAAAAAAGGCTAAAAATACTGAAGAAGTTATGTTTTTTAAAGAAGACATAGATGATCATAAATCAGATTTAAGAGATGAATCTGAGACAGAGAGTGAGTTTGTCAGAGATCACAATTTGGTTTCTGATCTAGATGGTGGAAACGGTTTGAATTACACAGCTCTGCTAGCTATGCCTAGAAATATGGAAAGGATGTTTCAAGGAATATCTTTAACAGAACAGTCTTTGCTTCATAAGACTATAGAAATCAAGAAAGTGGCCGTGTGGCTGGCAGGATAGCCACGTGGATGCTGCCATTTCTTCCAGAGTCAAAGAAGACAAATGCTATGTGACTTCACCACCACTTAAATGGAGGTAGTCGCATGTTGCCATTCAAGGAGACAACAAATCTCAAATATTTTAAATTAAATTGGATTTTGTATGTTTTTTTCTATACTAAGAATAAGACAGGATTTTTAAGAACAATGTTTAATGAGATCACAGCCAAATTTTCTCAGTGAGAGTTACGGGATTAAAACAAAGTAAATCAAGGCAGGTGAGTTTTGAGTAAACAGCCTGGCTGTCTTTAGAGATTGAGATGTCATGTGATGGTTTTTTCTATACTAAAAATAAGAGAGGATTTTTAAGATAGCTGAACTGCCGCTGCACCGACAGGCCTGGAAGGCAGACTGCCTCTGAGGGTGTGACAGAAGGAATGTACATTACAATAGAGGAACTTTATTTGTTGTGCTGCAGGCACACAGCTGAAAGGCTTTAAACTACTTTTAAAATTTGGAATCTTGCAAGGATAGAGTTTAAGGAAACAGACTTTTTAAGGTATTTTAAATTTGTGACTGGAAGTCACTGCAAAATGAGGACTGTGTTATAAGTGTCATAACATCAGAAAGATTAAGAACCTCTGGCTTAATTTGTCCCTGCAAAGATGTGTGTTTTATCTGCTTGTCTTTGCTAGCTTTGTTAAGCCTTAGCTATTTTGATAATTAAAGTAAAAAAAAAAAAATTTTTTTTTTACAATATTCTGGAATGATAGATTCTCAAAAGCCCAGAAAAGGAAAATTCCCAGTCTCTCTATAAATTATAAATTATAAATTATAGTTATAAGTTAAAAGTTTTGTTTTTAACAGGAGTTTTCAATTCAGAAATTATTTTTAAAAGTTAATATCTAACAAGGAATAGGACAGAACCAAAACCTGGAATAAAGTAATATTCTAAATTAGAAGGATGCTAAAGGGAACTCTTTATACTTGCATAATTAAAGATTACCTATAAATTTATAGAAAAGAGATGTTACAATAGAAATGAGAGTATGCCTATATAGCCTCGGTGATAAAATAATGTTTATCTATCAAGGTTTGAGTCTTAAGGGACAAACTATACAGTAACCTTTGATTCCTGCTCAAATGCCTTTATGAGATGGCTTAAGGATATTTTTAGCAGAAGCTACCAACCAACCTGTACTATGCAGACGCTACACTCCTGTGGGAGTAGAACAGTGACCTCTAAATACAGACAGATGGGATTCTCCTATTTTTGTTATTAAAAAAGAAATCTGGGATACAGAGATTATAACAGGATTTGAAAAAGGTAAATGAGACCATAGAATTAATGGGAGCCTTACTACCTGGGCTGCTCACTCTTTCTGTTATTCCTATAGATACTTATAAAATTATTAGAGATCTTAAAAAAATTATTTTTACACTATTCCTCTTGCTCCTGATAATTGTAAAAGATTTGCTTTTTAGCATACCTTATATTAATTTTAAAGAGCTTATGTAAAGATATCTTTGGGAAGTTCTTCCTCAAGGTATGGCTAATAGTCCTACATTATGTCAGAAGTTTATAACACAAACAGTTGAAAAAACTAGAAAACAATTCCTGATTTTCTATTAGCTTTTGAACAAGAAGGAGTTTTACTTACAGCATAAGCTCATTTACAGCAAGATTTAAAAAAATCAAGGTTCAGTTATTGCTCCTGAAAAGATACAACAAGAATTACTTTATTCATATTTGGGGCATAAATTATATCCTCTAATTATACTGCCTCAGAAAATACAGATCAGAAAATATAAAAATTCTATATGATCTTTCAAAAATTATTAAGAGATATTAATTGGCTTAGGCCTCATTTAAAAAATTTCTATAGGAGAATTAGAACCATTATTTTCTATCTTTACTAAGAAATGTTTCACTTACATCCCCTAGGTAGTTAACAGTATATGGACAGGCCATTGAAAAACAACTAGTTCAATATATAGATTATAATCAAGAATGGGCTGCAAATATCTTATCTACCAACTGCAGTTCTACCCAATTGGAACTTGGACTAAAATAGTCAAAGTCTTCAAAAACAATTTAATGTTATCAGAGATGAAACTCTCAAATTGTTAAACAATGCATCTCATGCCCACAACACCATACAGTACCTCAGTATGGAGTAAATCCTGGAAGCTTAAAGCCTAGTCAGATGGATGTTACTCATGTTCCTGAATTTGGTAATTTAAAGTTTCTACATATGACTATTGATTTTTACATTTTCAAATTACAAATATTACTGGCATCCCCTACAATCCTCAAGGACAGGGGATTGTTGAAAGAGCATACTGCACGCTCAAAAATATGTTTGAATAAATAAAAAAGGGGGAGATCAACCCTCTTAAAGGATCCCCAAGAAGTATCGTTAATCATTTTAAATTTTTTGATTTTGGATGATAAAGGCAAAACAGCGGCGGATTTCCCGCGACCCCCCAACCCACAAAAGCCGAATGAGCTTTCATGATTTTTTTATCAAGCCAAAAGCAATAGGCGGCCGACAGGTCCATAGTGCTAGAAGCTGTGTCAAACAGTGTTTGGGGCCAAGTGGCTGAGGCCACACCCTAGTCAGCCTCTGCTTTCCATTTCAAGAGTATACTGCATTGAGGCTATGACAAGTTAACAATTCTCCCTAGCATGGGACCCAAAAAATGACCACGGCCTCTTAAGAACAAAAAGAGAGCCTATTTCTGCCCTCTTGCAGTTCTCCTAGGCCTGGGAGCCATGGGACCCGGGGTGAGAATAACCTCTCTTGTTTTATCCAGCAAGCATTACTCAGATCTCCGCCTGTCAATTGAGGAAGACCTGGAACACCTGGAATCCGCCATCTCCCATCCTCTGCTTTGCTGAGGTGGTCCTGCAGAAGAGGCGAGGCTTAGAATTCCTTAGAATTCTCCAGCAGGGCAGGCTTTGTGCTGCCCTCAGGGAGGAATGCTGTTTTTATGGCTGAAGTCAGGGAGAGTCTTAGAAAAGCCCAAAAGGCAAAGGCAGCAAGAGCAGAAATGGTTCCAAAACTGGTATTTCACCTCCCCTTTACTAACAACTCTCCTACCTTCTCTGCTAGGATCTGACAGGCTTACTCCTTTTAATATCTTTTGGGCCCTGGGCTTTAAGAAACTGACCAATTTTATAAAACAACAGGTGGTGCCATCCCCTCAACATAACCTTTACTAAACAGGGGAGACAAACTCATTTGCTTAGAAATTGGCAAGGGGGCCAAGAATGGGGCCTGAGGCTCTATAAGGATCGTAGAGATTATGGCCTCACCTTTAAAATCAAATTGGTCAAAACCCTTCCAAATCAACAAAAGGTCTCAGTGGGGCCTAATGCCCAGATTGCCAGAGCCCTTGCTAAACCCCAAACAAGACAACACCCCTCAAGACCTAGTGTGTCACCTCCAACTAGCACCTTGTTTCAGCCTACCTTGCCTAATGGCCCTCCGTCATCCGCCGACATGATTACCACCATGGTAAATGAGTCTTGGCAGTTCCTAACATCTCGCAACACCACTCCTTCAGGAGAGTGCTGGATTTGCTATCATTCCTCCCCGCCTTTCTATGAGGGGGTAGCTCAGCTTGCCTCATATAGCTACACAAATAACACCTCCAGTCTCAGACCTGCTCCCAATAAGGTGGGAATCACCCTTTCCGAGGTCTCAGGCATAGGAACTTGTCTTGTTGGCCCTCGTATGAAGGCCCCCAGTCAGCTTGAACAGATTTGCAATCAAACTGAGATTGTCTTGAACTCAGCCACCTATTTGGCTGCCCCTGAGAGCCTGTACCTTATGTGCTCCGGTGGATTAACCCCCTATATAGTAATTGACACCTTCCTAAAAAATAAGGAAATTTGCATCTTTGTTGCCCTGCTTCCCAAACTAACTGTTTTTCAGGAGGATGAGTTCCTACACTTTTGGGACAAAGGACTGTAACTTCTTATCTAGCAGGTGCTCAGGCAGTGTTCATCTCCTCCTAGCTGCAGGCTTCTTATCTTCAAGGTTAGTTCTAGTGGGTAGCCTTAACACAATAGTCTATTAATGAATAGCTGAATTTTAGGTCTGTATGCTTGCTACAAATAAAGGGAGGGCAGGCATTCAGGGGTGAATTATCTATTTGCTATTTCAAGCTTGCTAACATACTGTTGAGACTTAGTTTCTGTTCTTGACTATGGCTGTGTCTCTGTGGGAAGGTCAGTTACCAAGAATAATTTTTTATATCTCTACAGAAAGCATGAATAGTATTCACACATGCCAAAAAACTTGAAGGCCAGTAAGACTGTTACAATTACTTTGAGATGGCAGTGCTCCTCTCCCAGCCAGCCCAGGAATAGATTTGAGTTTAACTATAAGGCCAAAAATAGACAATATTATTGATGAGAGGCTTTTGTCACCATACAGTAAAGATGAGAAAGGGGCAAGGCAGTTGGTGGGCTTCAGACTCCTAGCTAAGGGAAAAACCAGGATCCTTGTCAAGCTGGTTACGTCCACAGCCTGGGTATCATCAGCCTCCTACAGCCACTTAGTTAAATGGAACATTTTTTTCCCTGCAAACCTGACTACAACTGATCCAAGTCCTGGTGATGGTGAAGAGAACTCCACCCATGAGGGAACCCTTCTTGCAGAAAAGGACTAGTTTTTTTTCCTGTAAACCAGACTATATCTTAAAATATGGGCAAGTGTTTCTTCAGGGTCAGCACACAGAAGCCGTCTTCCAGAACTGGCAGAGGTTCTATCTCTTGCTGGTAGCTGAATTTGATACTGTAAGAGCCACACAGGTGGACTGGTTTCAAAGGCATAAAGAGGTCATTGGAGAGCAGCTGAAGCTTGGCTCAGGAAGAAACCAAAACCATCCATAGCAATGGAGCCATCATCCAGCCTTCTGGTGGAAGGAAAACCTATCGTGTTTGTGATCTGGTTCCTTCTTTTCTCTCAGGGTTATCTGAAGTCCCCTGCCTAGCCAGTAAAAAGTAGCTTCAGTTCACCAGCCCTCAAGTCCCTGTGGGACAGGGAAATCACTCCACTGCGAGTTGTGTAAAGGGCTGTGCAAGCTAGTCACCTTGTTTCCTAGGGGAAGTGGCTACTGAGTGCAGGACTGTGGGGGTCGGGACCCTCGCCCCAGGCCTAAGATTCAGGTCCCTAGTATAGAAAAAAAAGACCAAAACAGCCAAACTTTAGTTAGGCTTCTAAGAGCACCAAAATTGTATAGGCCTAAGCCAGGTGCACCGTGACCCTGGAAAGTTCCCAGAGTTAAAGAAAAAAAAACTTTTCTTGGACAAACGAGACGGCCTTGGGCTAGAGAGCTCCCCCTTCCCCCATAGACCACCCATGGCCTTGGGCAAAAGAGTTTCCTCCACCCAGTTGCCCAGAACCTTGAGCATGTATTTGTTTTAGGAGCCCGTGACCTTGCTATATGCTAGCGCCAATCAGTTTAGAGGTTAACTGGCCCCTACCTATCAAAATGGGAAAGCAATTTGGGTACCAATCAACTTGTACCAACTTGGTCAGTGCCCAGCAACTGTACAGCCCCCTAGCAACCACTTGGACAGTAAATAAAAAGGCTTGCTTTCTGCCCCTGGGTACTGCTTCTATCTTGCGTATTAGAGCAGTCCCAGTATACTGGAATAAAAATCCTCCTGCTATTTGCATCGATATCCCATCTCTGAGTCTCTGTGGGGGTATGGTGTCCTGGTTTGGGCCCGTGGGGTCCAACAGGACGACAGAAAGGTCAGCTACAGAGGACAGGCATAAGTGCTACAGAAATGCACATCAAAGATGGAAAAGTCTAGCCCTGGGTGGAAGCATGGGCTAGGTAGCCCTGTGCTGTGTCCCTTGAGCACACCCTAATCCTGAGGAAGGTGCTCCTGTCACTCAGGCCTCACTAGCCAATCAGAGTCTTCAGGTGGACCCGCCAGTCACAGGGGTGGAGAGATCGTCTAGGCGCCATGCTGCAGGTCAGCTCCGGGGCTGCTCAGGTGCCAGTGGTGTGGTGTGTTGTGCTGAGAGCGTTTCTCTCAGGAGTTGGGAGAAGAGCGCGGGAAGTCTCTGAAGCAGCAAAATGGTGAGCAAGGGGCCCGCTGTCCCCAAACAAGGAGGAGCGGAAGGCTGAACTGCCGGAGCTGGGGTGTGGGTCCTCTGCGGGGCGCATTGCCAACCCGCAGCCAACATGGCTTCAGGAGAGGTCCTTGCAACTCCCTCCCAGGCCTGAGGCCTCTTCCAGATGGAGCCCTGCGGGCTGCATCTGCGCAGAACTTTGGGAGCAGGGTACCGTGTGCAGAAACATCCTTGTAGTCAACATCACCAAGCTTTTGGGGCATCCGACCAAATGCAGGTTGCCAGTCCGGGTTGCCGAGGTTCTCGAGTATCGCCTAGAATTTCCAAACTCCCGGTTTAACGGTTAGGTGTAAGATCCGTTCGCAGTTAATTTTGTGGAGGTTGTGAATGGCGTCTCATGTGTTGGGTAGCGCTCCTCTACCGAGATGTGATGTAACAGAGTGGAATTGATGATAGAAAGGATTTACTAATGCTTAGGAGATACTAAGTCACACAAAGTAAACTTTCGCCGAGGCAGGCCGCCTCTAAAACACTCAAATTTGCGTGGCATGCTGTAACCATGCCTGTGAGAAATTAAGATGCTAGGGTACCCTTGCTTGTTCACCCCCAGACCCTGTCTCTGAAGAATGACCTGTTTGGTTTTTTGTTTGTTTGTTTCTTTTTTGTTTTTTCCTTTTTAGATGACTGGTATACTTTAAAAAATTATTCTGTAATATCTTTGTGGAGTAAATCTCCCATCGGCCTAAGTGGCTAGACTTGCAGTCTCCTGTCCCTATTTGCATTGTTCAAAGTATAACTTGGGTCCTGAGTCTCAAAGTCCTTAGTGTTGACAGCATTTGCGGAATTGGAAATTTGTTCTAGGCTAGCTTTTCTTTGATCATTACCCAGAGACAGATGCATGGTATTAAAGAGATTATTATTATTATTATTATTATTATTGTTACAATTATTAGTATCTCAAGTGTGTGGAGTGATTTCTCCCTGGGAAGGCATATAAGTTCTAGAATAATTGAATGCATTTCCAGTCTTTTAGAAAATTGTGAAAGTGACAAGTTTTTTTTTTTTTTTGAGACAGGGTTTCTCTCTTATAAGTCTGAGTGTCCTGGAACTCGGTCTTTAGAGCAGGCTGGCCTTGAACTCAGAGATCCACCTGCCTCTGTGTCTTGAGTGCTGGGCTTAAAGGCATGTGACAACACTTCGCAGCTCAGAGACAAGCTCTCTTATGTTGAGTCAGGTGGCTTGATCTGAGTCTAAATTCTTAAATGAGAGAGCTGTACCATCACAGAGTCAACCATCCATTGCAGTAAAAGGAGAAGGATTTGCAGGTGGAGCATGACTTCTGCCTTCAGACCAGAATAGGATAAATATTTTATTGTGTATACTTCTGGGGAACCAGGGTAGGAAGTAGTTAGTGTTAAAGTAAGGTTCTGTCACTTAATATGAGTCCAGCGTTGAATTTTCCAATGCTTTTTATTAATCACAAACCATGTCAAATCTAGGGAATTCTGTACCCTGGCGGATAGTCTTCATCTTTTTTCCCCTATTCTCCTTCATTCCTCTCTTCTCCAAAAACTCTCCTGCCTTAGCCCTTTTAACTTTTTTTCCTCACCCCCTCTATTAGGCATTCATTACAACACAATGATCCTAGGCTGGGAGTGATCACAGTCTTTGTTGGTGATCTGCATGTGATCTGCTCGTGACCTGCTCGTGACTTGTCACCTTCAATTGTCTATCTGTTGGGAATCTCAAGGCTAGCACAGGGTGTGACTATGTAGGCAGCAAGGCCTGCACTGCTGCAAGGCATCTGGCTTCCCAGCTACAAGGCATCAAAACCCTTTTACAAACTGAAACAGCACACAATAGTACAATATCCCACAACAAGTTAGACCACTGACTGAATTTTAAGGCAGTCAGCTGCAGGGGTCTCTCTTAACCCAGTAGGGTAGCTACCACCATACTGAGGCCTAGCTGGGTGGCCCTAGCTAATAAGGGATTCTGGTCAGGCCTGGCAATCAGGAGAAACTGTCCAAGGTAGAATGTGGGTTCTTTCCAGGATTCTCCTCTAACGCTGCTGTAGGGAGCCTTGAGAGAGACCACAAGGCCTGCCATGGTGAGTGGGCCTGGGGGCGCTGACCCTGATGAGGAGGAGCAGTTCCTCTGAACTGCCAGAATCGATGGGACTGGGATAGACTGTGAGCTAGACTGTGGTTCTGTTGGTCCATGTGTGACCTGGGCACATGCCCTTGCCTCTGAGCCTCTTTGAGTGTGGATGCCCTGGGGAGCAAAAGGATCTGCAGCTTTGGCTGCATAACTGTGTTGCTTGTGACATTGCTGTCCACTGTGCACACACAGGGATTGCTTTCGGTGTGCAGTTAGAAAACAGGTTGGAAAACTGAAGATGCTGATTCTAGAGGTTCTAAACGCTGCCTTCCACTCTAAGGTTTATTTTATAAATGTTAGAAATAGTTAGGAAGCTGGTTAAAGAGTGGATGGGATCATGTTTCGTCAATATGTGACTAGCATATTTTTAACTTTCAGCTACACCAGCAACAATAGTGAGATTCAGGGCAATTCTCTTGAGAGAAATTCTAGGGCACAGAAAGCATTTCTGAGCTAGAGGGATTCCTCAGGTGTTCCTGGTGGGTGGGGCAGATTCCATATCTTGTGCCGTGGTCCATGTGGCAGGAAGCAGGCACTAAAGTACCTTTAACAGTGTTTTGGGTGCAGGCATCAGCGGGGCTGGATTTGCCTGACATGACAATAGGGACTGAGAAGCTTCGAAGCCATGGCAGAGCTGTGTAACCCTTTTACAAACTGAAACAGCACACAATAGTAAAATATCCCACAACAAGTTAGACCACCTCCTTTCTAGTGAGGGTTCTACCACATGAGGCCTCTATGTTTGGAAGAAATATCAGTTGCAGAAAGGTAGTAACATAGCAGTTTTCGGGTCACTTGGAGTCAATTTTGTGGGAGTTGTGAAGTGTGTGTTTATTTTATTTCTATACATGAAGGATCACAGGCGGTCGGGTGCCATTGGTCAAGATCACACTTTTCCTGGCACATTCTCCTTAGGTCATTTATTTAAAACTTGACTATATTTCTGTGCTTTTGTTCTCGGCCTTTTCTTTCTGTCCCTTTTTTCTTTCACAAATAACGTGCACATTGTTGTGACTTTGTGGAAAGTTCAGAAGTCACATGTGTCAATGTGTGTACTTTTTATTCATAATCCCACATAGAATTTTGAATTCCTCTACTTTGCATGTAAGTTTGGAATCAGCTTTCCTGTTCTAAACTGTTCTGAATTTTCTTTGGATCGCGTTGAAGTCATACTGCTAATTATACATACCCAGTGTCTTAATATTGGTACCTCATATTCCTGAGTTCCACCCACCTTTCTTTCCTTCTTCCTTTCTTTCTTTCTTTCTTTCATTCTTTCTTTCTTTCTTTCTTTCTTTCTTTCTTTCTTTCTTTCTCTCTCTCTCTCTCTCTCTCTCTCTCTCTTTCTTTTTCTTTCATTTATTTTAGTTTTATTGGTGCTATTAATCTGTGAACGACTTTGAGCTTATTTGATAAAAATTTAGACAGCAAATGTTTGATTGGACCTAAGGCCCACTCCATGAAAAGGGTACCATACCTGATAGTGCTTACTAACATTGTAAACAAAAACCAGAGACTAGATATCCCCGAGACCTAGGGTAAAAACAAACAGTATTGGCTTAAAAAATAAATCAATAAAATGATTCCTAATGATATTCTGCCATATTCATACGTGGGCACCTTATGGATTCACCAGCAGAGAGGCTTCTTCCAGCAGCAGAGTAGCTTTTCCTAAAACCATGTACATACACCCAACAAAAACGGACTCAGCAGGTTATATTCATGTATTTGGAGATACTCATTTATACAGATTTAACAAGTAAGAAGTTGGAAGGGCAGATGTTGAGAAGGGATGGAGGCAGGACAAGGAAGGTGGGAAGTGATGTAATCTATTTTAATCAAAATGTATAAAAGTACATTTTAAATTAAAAAGAGGTGCTAGATATTGCTCAGCTGTTAAGAGCACTGGGTGTTTGTCCAGAAGACCTAGGTTATGTTCCCAGAAAGCAGCTAAGTAACTGCTGTAACTACAGCCCCAGGCCTCTGCTGACCTCTTGTAACCACTAGAGGGATTGCACACAGACATATAGAGGCAAAAAGTCATGTAACACAAATATAAATAAATGTTAAAAAATAGAATGGAGTTCTCTACAGTGATGTGACGGGTCTGACATTGACAGCAGCCAGGAGTTAAAACAAATTCTCGTCCTGCATAGAATCAGCTCTGGCCTTCCTCTGAGCCACCCTGCTCAGAGGCAAAAGCAGCTTTGTTCTGAGGATAAAATAGCTCAGCATAGCCATGCATCTAAGAATAGTGTTCACAGTGCTGATAGGTGACTTTCTTAGATTGCGTCAGTATTCGTGGTTTCTATCTTTTGTATTTGTAAGAATCGGAGCATTGATAAATCAGTCTTTGAGATCATACATGATGATTGCCATGTAGCATCCATCTGCTCCTAAGCAATGTATTTCTCAGTAATATTTACTTGATTTCCAGCAGTATCTTATTCTACATTGTGAACATGGCAGAGGGGTTTCTTTCCATCATTTTCATGATTTACATATGGCTCTGCAGGAGTTTGAGCTAGCAGTGCCCTCAGATATTTTTGCTTTTACATTGTGACCATGTTCAGAACTGGATTTTTCAGCTGAGCATGCTTAGGAAAAGCAAGTTCCTACATAAACTTGTCCAGACTTTGTAAATGAAATCCGCATACTACTTTGTTGAGGAAAATTATTGCTTTGGAAATGAGGCCAATGCACTCTTTGCCTGCTACAGGGAAGAAATCTTCCTCAGATCTTCTGTCTTGGCTGTTGCAATGACTATTCTTGGGAGTCATATTGACTAAGTCTGAAATTTACTAAAACCCAAACAGTTGTGTACACCTGTGGTCTCCTTTTTTTCTTTCGATTAAAGCTTTTGGAGTGTAAAAACCCTTCTTTTATCTGGACCTTTTAAAATAATAAGATCCATTTTTAATCTGAGCCAGACTTCCGGTGTCAGCCTACATGTAAAAAGGACATTGAGGAAGGATGAACTCTTCTAGACTGCCCTGGCTCTGGCTAGCAAGTTCACTCCTGTCCTGGTATTAGAGCCTACTTCTTCAGAATTCTGGTGGGAACTGAAGACCAACTGAGACATTAGCCTCAGGGACTGAACAACTACAGGATACTTCTACTTTCTGTTGGTAGACAGCCATTGTTGGAGTAGCTAGTTCACAGTTGTGAGACATTCTGATTAACTCACTTTCTGCACACATATAGAGAGATTCATTATTTTTTCGTTCTGTTTATGTAGAAAACCTTGAGTAATACTGCTAAGTGTTTTTTCACCATTGCAGTCAGGAAGATGTGACAGCTAACAATTGTACTTCTAAATACATTCTTCCCTGACCCGTTTCTCTCTGGGTATTCAACTTAACACGGAGGCTACACTTTTTATTATTTATTATTCGTTTGTCAGAGGTTGGCTTGAATTTCAGGGAGAAAACTCTTATAGGAACGGAGACATCATCCAGCCTTCTGGTAGAAGAAGGATCTACTGTTGTGTTTGTGATCTGGTTCCTGCTTTTCTCTCAGGTTTGTCAGAATTCCCTCTGTTTACCAGGTAAAAATTAGGAGTAGTGTAATCCATGGGGGGGAATAAAAACCTTGTTCACCAAAATCTCTCTTTAATCATTAATATTCTGGGCACCTTTCCACCTTTGTAACAGTGGGATCACTCCACTGCGTGTTGAGTAATGCGATATACAAGCCAGCCACCTTACATGCAGGAGGAAGGAGGGGAAGTGTCTACTGATTGCAGAAAGATGAGATGAGTCAACTGTTGGAGGCCACTAAAAGGACTACTAAAAAGCAAGTCATTGAAGAGCTGGGTAAAGTCTGGGCCTAGAATGGAAACCAGGGCCAGGAAACAATTGTGTTCCTTCAGCACAGTGTAACCCTAGGCAGGGACTCTTGTCAATCAACCCTCACTAGCCAATCAGAGCTTCAAGTCAGGGCCATAGTCATTAGGGGCACAGGTCTCCTCTGGGCAATGGGCTGCAGCCTGGTCTCAGCAGGTGCCAGTGATACCTTGAGCTGAGGGTGATTCTGCTGTCCTGCGAGGGGAACATGTGTGATCTCTGAATCCACAGCATGGCAGGAGAGTGTGTGCCACCTCCAGGCAGGGAGGAGTAGCTGGCAGAGCCCTGGGATCCAGTGGGGTGGGTCCTCTTCAAGGCGGTGTGGGGAGCGGCTGCCAAATTCCGTGTACTGTGAGTTCCTTTTGGGCCTTCCCACTCCCTGGATTAAGGTGGTAACCTTTGAGTAATTTCAGTCTGTGCGCTGTGTCTGCACAGAGCTTTGGGAACAGGGGATTGTGTGTAGAAATATGCTTATTGATGTCACCATGCTTTTGGTAAATCCATGGAAGGCAGGTTGCACAACTTGCAGAGGCCTTATTTCTCTAGTGTCTTCTGGAACTCCTTCACTTCAAACTGAAATGTAGATGTAAGATTCATTTGGAGTTAATCATGTGGAGGTTTTAAATGGCATCTGTTTGGCGGCACTCCACTACTAGTCTGTGATGAAGAGGGGTAGAACTGATGGTATAAGGGACTTCTCTTGCTTAGGAGATAGTAAGAGACACAAAGTAGAATTAGTTAAGGGAGAGCTGCCTCTAAATACCCCAAAAATAGGTAGATGCTAACCAGGCCTGTTAGAGGTTGGGATGCTAGAATGTAAACGTTTCTTCACCAGGATTAACCAGACATGTGACTCCAAGCCTTAACAAAAGAGAACCTTATTTATAACAGGCCACTAAGCCCATCCCCATATCAGCCAACAGCTGCTCAGTGGGGCATTATGGGGTCACAACCAACGTTATACCTGTTTGCCATAAAAGACAAATTTTCTTATTGAGAAAAAGCATAGTCCTGCCAGAAGGGATAACAGTTTGAAATTGGAAAAACATTGATGCTTTGAGGGCTGGCCTGATGAAGCAAGGCTTTCCCTAAGGCCCCCATATAGAGAAATAACTGAGCTCCCGCTCCAACCCAGGAGCATGCTTTGCAGAGTCAGTAACAATCTGGGGCCTACTTCTTGAGAGTTTTCCCTAAGCTCTGATGGATAGAGAAAAAAACAGAACTCCTCTACAACCAGAAATATGCTTTGGAGAGCTGGCAATGGTCTGGGGCCAGCACCTTCAGGGAGGGCTTGTTTCAGATCCTGAGAAACCAGCTCCTCCCACTGTATGGGACTGTGGTTATCTGTCTCAAGTCCACTGTGGCTTGGTCAGTAAATCATGAGATCTCCTGTTTATGCCATTGCAGCATTGTTTGGTTAGACTCCTGCTGAGTTTGTCCCATTGTATGATAGTTTCTGCTGATTCACCCCCCATTTGCTTCCACTTTTCTCCCGGAAGTAGTATGCATGGTGCTATTCTTCCTAAGATGCTTGCTTGGCATAAGACATAGTTTGTGTGAGACCTTCTGACCCCAGTCTTTATCTATTCCATCTCCTACTTTTCCTATCTTACTCATCCCCTGGAAGCTCCCATTCAGGACACTGTCACTAAAACCTTCTGTTTCCGGTGACTGGTGCAATTAATAAATAATTCTGGGAATATCTTTGCTGTATACATCTCCCATTTACCTAAGTGGTTAGACTGGATGCCTCCTTTCCTATTTACATGGTCCAAAGTGTATTCTGGGGCCTGAAACCTCCCAAAAAATTAAGGATGTCAGCATATGTGAAATGTAAAATAAGTTCTAGGTTGACACATCTTTGAGCAGTAGCCAGAGCAGGTGCATGCTATTATTAATGAGATTTTTTTTATTAATCTCTTTAGTAGAGTGATTTATCTCTGGGAAGACACATTAATTCTAGAACAGATGTACTTATAGCCTTGTAGAAAAATGTTTCTGAGATAAGCCCTTTTATGTTGACTTAGGACGGTTGCCTTGATATCAGTCTTTAGCTCCACAGGGCAATGAACTTGCTCTCCCACTGAAGACATTCCTAAAATTTGACATTAAAGGACTATAACACCACAGAGTTTTAAAATTAACCCTTTGAGTCACATAGTAATCTGTTCACTACAGTCATAGTGAAAGGATTTCCATGTGGAACATCACTTCTTTCTGACCAGGGTAGGAAGAATTGGATAATATGTACTCTGCAGGGTGGATCAGATTTGGCAATAGCTAGATCTCTGACTGAGCTTAAGGCAGTCAACAGCAGGGGTCATCATTGTGAAGACGCAGGGAGAATGATTGTGTCATTTCGCAGCATGTATTAATCCATGCCATGTGCATGAGGACAGACCAGATTGGTGGGTATGCATTTTCAGGAGCTTAGCTTGAACCAGTTAATATTGAATTTCCAATTAGGAAACTCTCCTATGCTTATGTGTGCAATCCTGGTTGACATAGTTAAGTCAGATCAGAGGCTTGAGACACCGGCTGTGGGCTGTATCTGTGTGTGTCGGGTTTCAGTCTGAGAAGCTAACATTGTGCATAGGGCCACGGTCAATCAGGATTTTACTAATGGCATCCTCTGTACCAGGGAAGGGCCTAGTCTTTTTCAAAGTCAACATAGCTAAATCTGTTTCCAATTATATTTATCGTTCTAAGGAATCAGTTGTTGATAACACTTTTTAAATTTCATTTTCTTTAATGCATCACCTCTTTAGTTGTCGTTACTGTTTCCATTTGACCTAAGTTTGCCTGCAGGAGTTCCTATACATAAGGCAAAGGGATGGATTTCTTAGACCCTATGCCTAGGAGCAAACAGGAAGTGCAAGTGGAGACTGGGAGAATCAATACTAAAATATGAATTTCCCAAACTGGGGCCCTGATCACCCCTAAAGTGGAAGGGCAGATCTGGGAAGTCCTGTGCTATCATAGGAGAGCTTCAATATTCGTGGGGCCCAGCTGGGTGGCCCTAGATAATGAGAGACTCCGGGAAGGCATGGCAATCAGGAGAATATATAAACGGTAACTTGTGGGTTTTTTCTGGATTCTCCATTATTGCTGCTTTAGGGAGCTGTGAGTTATACCATAAGGCATGCCATGGTGAAACTGGGGGCCACTTTCCACTGACCAGGAGGAACAGGTCCATTGAGTGTCAGAACTGCTGACACTTGGATGGACTGTAAGCTAGACTGTAGTTCTTTTGCTGCATGTGGTACCTGGGGAGATGACCTTGGCCTCTGAGCCTCCCTGGGTGTAGAATCCCAGGTAAGTGGTGGATGTGCAGCTTTGGCTGTGGGAAGCTGTGGTGCTTGTAACATCACCGTCCAGTGTGTACATGTAGGCTTTGCTTTGGGTGTGCAGTTAGAAGACACGCTGGAAAACTGAAGGTGTCGATTCTAGAAAGTCTGAATGCTGCATTCCATTTTTAGGTTTGTGTTACAAATCACACAGTACTTGATTAGAAATCTTTCTGATGCGTGTGTGTATTTCAAGACATGTTTTTTCTATTGTAACTCTGGTTGTCCTGGAACTCATTCTGTAGACCAAGGTGATCCGAACTCATAGAGATCTACCTGCCTCTGCCTCCCAAATGCTTCAATCAAAGGCATGAGCAACCACTGCCTGGTTGATTAGAATCCTTTTAAGTTTCTGCTGCACTTGCCACAATGTAGTGATTCAGGGAAATTCAAGAACAAGGTATGAAAGGCATTTCTGAGCTGGAGAGACTTCTGGGATGTGTTGAATGGGTGGATAGTTTAGTTTCCATATATCGTGGCAGGAAACGAAGATTCAATTATTCTTCAACATTGTTTTATGTGTGGACATCAATTGGATTGGGTTTTCCAGAAACCATAGGGAGTGTGAGGGGCTACAGAGCAAAAGAAGACCTTCTGACTCTTTTCTTTCCAGAGACAGCTCTAGAAAATGAGGCCTCTCTTTGGATTAAAATGTCAATAGTTGCTGGAACAGTAATATTTCTGTTTAGTGGTCAATTCAAGATAATTTGTGGAGTTGTGTAGTCTGTGTTTATTTAGTTTCTATATGAGTAGACTCATACCTAGTTGGCTAATATTGGTCAAGATCACACTTTCCTAGCAGAGTTTCCTTAGGTCTTTTGTTTAAAACTTGATTACATTTTTTTGGTTCTTTACTCTTGAATTTTTCTTTTTATTCACTCCTTTTCTCTGACACATTGTACACGTTTGATTGTTAAGCTCTGTGGTAAGTTCAGAAGTCACGTGTCTTTTGTACTTTTGTACTTTTTATTCATAATCCTATTGAGGATTCTGAATTTTTCCAGTTTGTATGTAGCTTTGAAATTAGCTTTCCTTTTGTAAGTGTTGGGAATTTTCTTTGGGTTGTATTGAATTCCTGTTGCAAATTAAACATACCCAACATATCAATATTGATGCATCATGTTTCCAGAGATTATTTATTCATTTGAGGTGTCAGACTGTCTCCTTAAATAACTTAAGATACAATATAAGCAATTGATTTTCAGTGATAAGGTATTTTGCTAATTTTGCTAATATTTTCACTTTTTTGTTTTTGTTCTTCAAGACAGGGTTTCTCTGTTTATCCCTGGCTGTCTTGAAACTACTGGGTTGACAAGGCTGCCCTCAATCTCCAAAACCTACCTCTCTCTACCTCTCAAGTGCTGGGATTAAAGATAAAAAGCATCACATTCACTACTCTTATTTTTATGTTATTGGCCAATGGGTCTGATATGTAGGTTTTTGTACATGTCAATGTGCAAATGTACAAACAGCCTATGGTATTTTTCCAAGCTTCCCTCCCATCTTGACATTTGAACTTGGACAGGGGTATCATTTTTTCTCCCAGGATGGTGTATATTCTTGACACTATACTGACTGAGCCTCCTAGATAATAGAATTAAAGTTGTATGATATTCTTTCTACCTTTTGAGTATTTTTTAAATTTTTTTGAATATGAGTTTTGTCTGGATGCATGGATGAGCATCAATGATTTGTGTCTGAGGCTCACAGTAGATAGCCCCGAATCCTATATTTGGTATTATAGAGAGTTGTGAGCACCCATGTAAGTCCTGGCAATTGAACCCACCTTCTCTGCAAGACCAGCAAGTGCTCTTAACTACTGAGCTATCCATCCTATGGTGTTTTTGTGTGATCAACATTTGCATTCCCAATGTTTTCATTTGTCTGTAATCAATTTGATGTGCATTCCCTTTTAGCAAGATCTTACTAATCTTACAGTTAATAGTGTGACATTTCAGGTTTTGAGGAGATTAATACATAACCAAAGTGAATGCATAAGTCTTTGTAGGAACTTCAGTGAGACCCTCTAGGTTTTATCTGTCTGTTTTCTTTGTTTTTGTTTGGTTTGGGACAATGTCTTACTATGTGGCTCAGGCTTAATGAAACTCACTGCATGCCTCAGGCTGACCCAATATGCAATGTTTCACCTGTTTCTACCTCCAGATTACAGGAATTAACGGCATGAGCTAACACACCCAGCTTGTCTATTCCATCTTTAAAGTTAGGAATTGTTTCTATAATTTCTCAGATGTGCACTCAGTACTTTAAAATGTTTCCTTTTCTCTTTCTATATATTTGTTATTAGATATTTCTCTTGCAATGGTGTATCATATTCAGTGGGCTGAGAGATGAAGGGTTGAATCTCATTTTCATTTTCCTTCCAAAATACTTGGTGATTTCATTAGAAATCCTGTGTCATAGAAAAAGAGTGTGAAGCTCACAGAATTCTGTGAATATATTGTAAATGAAGTATTCATTTAAAATGCCCTGAGTATCACCCTGTCTTTTGTATGGAATGTTTTAGAATGCAGTGATGTATGAGGAAGTGCATGTTAACTTCACTCAGGAAGAGTGGGCTTTGCTGGATCCTTCCCAGAAGAGCCTCTACAAAGATGTAATGCTGGAAACCTACGCAAACCTCTCTGGTATAGGTAAGAATGTGAGTTTCCCTTCACTTTTTATAATAAGTAAACAAGTGTTTCTTGTTTATTCATGCTCTACTGTGATTTTGATTGGGATATAGGAAGGGTGTTTTAAATAAAGCAGACATGGCTCTAAGGGTCACCAGGGATTGTGACTTAATTTTGCATAATTTCCCAGAATATATCATATATTTTCTCATACAATATTGTAGGCTATCAATGGGAAGATTGGAATATTGAAGAACATTGCCAAAGTTCTCGAGGACCTGACAGGTAAATTTTATGTGAAAGTTGATACAAATGTACATCTGAATAAATCTTAATGTGCCCTAGAAGTTTTAACAAAAAGCAACAGAGTAAAGAAACAGCGTTATTTATATTAATGTTTAGTAAATTTTCACGACAACATGTGCCTCAATGACAGGTAGCTGATTCTTATTTGCCAAGCATTCCTCTAAGAAACAAGAAAAGTGAAACAAAGTCTTAACAGATAACCCATTTTAATAATGGCCCTGTAAAAGCAGTGTTGTGGAACTGTCATCTCATTTTTAATACCATTTTGGTATTGAAAAAAGTATCTAAGTTGATTAAGTGATCAGCATATGTCCAAAACCTTCTACTTAGCAAATAGTTCACAGTAAAGCTAGTTTTATCATATTCTTGTAGTGACTTAGAGAAGCTTACTGTGAAGTACAGGAGTCCTGCTTTTGTGTAGGAAAGGGCCTGAAATGGGTCAGTTGCAAGGTCAGTGAAAAAACAAAAGATCAGGACACCAAGATTTCCTTTTTCGTGGCAATGCTCTTGCACAAAGACACTGTTCTGTGCACTGTTGATATTTCTGTGAGCAAAACCCCTTCATTTATATCATTTGTTTTAGGATTAGACAAGACAATTAGCACAATCAGCAAGAACAAATTGCAGAAGAAAGTGGTCACTGGTCAGTAATTCTTAAGAACTGTGCAAGGAACTCGTTATGGATATTAGGGGATATAAGCAAGGGTAAGGTTAACTATACAACTCAGACAAAACTTCCCCCTCATTTCTCAGACCGTGTCTGTCCAATGTGAGCACAGGTGTTGCAGTTACTAAGCAGCAGACAGTGATCTCGTGTCTAAGCACCTACATCCTTTCTGACATGGAGCACCTATCTTCTCAGCCTCAGTTTCTGCCTTATATCACATGTCTCTTTCTGAAGTCTCTCTTTGTATTCCTGCCTGTATGGTTTCTAATTTTCAGGTACCTTTAATGCCTTCTCCACTGCCCTTTCTTGCTGCAGCAAAATGGAAAGCTTTTTGAGGGCTTTCTGCAATGGAAAACTGTCCTCTTCTGGCAAGTCTGTCCAGGAATGATTTGATATCTAACAGCCATGTTGTTTTGTTATTATACCAAATCATAATCTCTATTGTGTCCCTTTTTAAAGCATAACCATGTTTAGTAAAATCCTTCTCTGATGTTTTGTGTTTCTCTTTCCTAATTTTCTGCTTCAAAATTCAAAGGGAGGCCATTGTCACAGGAAGCACTTCCCCTTAGATTTGGGTCTCTCCTGGTCCCATGACCTCCCTGAAATCTTGCCTGTTCTAGCAAGTCACTGAAACTCTTACTATGATTACCACAAGTGGACACTTTTCCCAGGTAATGCTGGGAATCCGGGAATGAATTCCCAGAACTGGTTGTGGGAAAAAGACAGCACTGTGGTTTGAGCCACTGTTCAAAGCAACATTAATTTTTATCCTATTAACCCCACCATCACCCTGAACCATTTTTCCAGATAGAAAATCTATAATTAGACAGGCCAAGAAAATCATGGTCAACTGTACTGCTGATTCACCCCAGATGGAATACCTTGGGCCTCGATATGTTGGGACCTTGTTAAGCAACAGTCTCTTGGGTACTGATGGCTCTGCTAGAGAAGGGCAGTTCATAAGAGGCAAGAAAGTTATTGTGAAGAAACCTTAATCCAATACCTCATCTCTATGAGGAGCGAAAATTTACACTCTGCTAATGCAATCTGAAAACCTTTCACATGTTATTCTTCCTTTCATAGGAAGCGAGTATGGATACAAGTCATGTGAGCCTAAGGATAGGGAAAGAAGCAATGTATGCCTCTCCCTCCTATAACAGAAGAAAATGATATTGTGGGTATACTTGTTGAATGTGATACAAATTTACAATTAATTGGTTTCCAACATCATTGGGAATACATCGGAAACTTGCTTTGGAGACAAGCCCAGTGAGCACAAGGGATGTGGAAATTGTCTGGGTTCAATTTGCAAATGTAGGAAGTTTTCATGAATGCAATCAGTGTGGTAAGGCACTGAGATATTTCAGTTTTTTTCAAAGGTATCGAAAAAAATCTCATGAAAATGGATCCTATAAATGTGAATCATATATTAAGGGCTCTAAAATCGCAGATATCTTTTCACATGCCAAAAATCCCATAGTGAAGAGAAAACATATGAATGTAAACATGGTGATCAAACCTTAAAATCTGATTCTTCTTAAAAACTAGGCCAAAGTATAAAACTAAATCATACAGATAAAGACATTGAGCATTGTAACCAATGTGCTAAGGCATTTACAAATGTCATATTTCTTTGCAGGCCTGAAACAAGTTATACTGGAGTGAAACACTATGAATGTAATCAATGTGGGAATGCCTTTGCAAATCGCAGACAACTTTGCATGCATGAAAGAATTAATTCTGGAGAGAAACTCTATGAATGTAATCAGTGTGGTAAAGCCTTTTCACGTAACAGTCATCTCCAAGTACATAAAAGAACACATACTGGAGAGAAACCCTATGAATGTAATCAGTGTAGGAAAGCCTTTTCACGTAACAGTCATCTCCAAGTACATAAAAGAACACATACTGGAGAGAAACCCTATGAATGTAATCAATGTGGGAAAGCTTTTTCAGTTCACAGTCGTCTCCATGTCCATAAAAGAACACATAGTGGAGAGAAGCCCTATGAATGTAATCAGTGTGGGAAAGCCTTTTCACATCACAGTCATCTCCAAGTACATAAAAGAACACATTCTGGAGAGAAACCCTATGAATGTAATCAATGTGGGAAAGCCTTTTCAGTTCGCTGTAATCTCCAAGTACATAAAAGAACACATAGTGGAGAGCATCCCTATGAATGTAACCATTGTGATAAAGCCTTTGCATCTTACAGCCATCTTAAATATCATAAAAGAACACATACTGGAGAGAAACCCTATGAGTGTAATCAATGTGGTAAAGCCTTTGCACAAAGAGATAATCTTCGATGTCATGTTAGGACTCATACTGGAGAGAAACCCTATGAGTGTAATCAATGTGGTAAAGCCTTTGCACGTCACAGTTCTCTTCAGTGTCATGAAAGAACACATTCTGGAGAGAAACCCTATGAATGTAATCAGTGTGGGAAAGCCTTTGCACAAAGCCGTACTCTTCGATGTCATGAAAGGACTCATAACTGGATAGAAAAATTTTGAATGTAATCAATGTGGGAAAGCCTTTGCACATCATCGTTCTCTGCAGTGTCATGAAAGAACACATAGTGGAGAGAATCCCTATGAATGTAATCAATGTGGTAAAGCCTTTGCATTTAACAGTCAACTTCAGCGTCATGAAAGAACACATAGTGAAGAGAATCCCTATGATTGTAATCAGTGTGGGAAAGCCTTTTCAGTTCGCAGTAATCTTCAGATTCATGAAAGAATTGATACTGGAGAGAAGCGCTAAGAGTGTAACCATTGTGATAAAGCCTTTACATATTACAGCTATCTTCAATATCATAAAAGAACACATAATAGAGAGAAACCCTATGAATGTAATCAATGTGGGAAAGCCTTTGCACGTCACAGTCATCTTCAGTGTCATGAAAGAACACATAGTGGAGAGAAACCCTATGATTGTAATCAGTGTGGGAAAGCCTTTTCAAGTAACAGTAGTCTCCAAGTACATAAAAAAGCACATACTGGAGAGAAAATGCATGAATGTAATGAATGTGGTAAAGGCTTTTCAACTCACAGTCTCCATGTACATAAAGGAACACATACTGGAGAGACACTGCATGAATGTATTTAATGTGGTAAAGCCTTTTCAGGTCACAGTAGTCTCCAAATACATAAAAAACATACTGGAGAGAAACCCTATGTATATAATCAATGTGGGAAAGCCTTTTCAGTTCACAATAATCTTCAAAGGCATGAAATATTTCATGTTGGAGTGTAACCTTATGAATGAATTTAGTGTGATCAAGTCTTCATGCATCATAGTAGTCTTTGAAATTATGAAGGAATTCATATAAGAGTACAGTCTTTAATGTGCAATTTAAAGTCTTTAATGTGCAATCAGTGTTTTAAAGCCTTTGTATATCAAAGTAGTCCCTGAAGACATGAACAATTGCATACTGCAGGGAACCAGTGACTATAAAAGATTTTGTAAAATCTTTAGCCTCCACACTTATGCTCAGGTACAAAAAATTAATTTATTCTGGAGAAAATATCTGACTAGTGTCAACACACTGTATAAGCTGTATGACGCCCCTCTCTATTTTGTTTGCGCCTAAACACTCTTGAACAAGAGCTGTATGAATTTAAATGACAGGGTACCCATTTTAGATATCACATATCTCTTCAGTTACATGAAATCAGACATCCAGCTGTAAAACTTTATGGCCATGGAGTTTTTGTTGCTGTGATACAACACCATGTCAAAAGCAATTTATAAAGGATTTTAATTTTGTTTAGGTTCCAGAGGGTTATACACCATGAGTGAACCATGGAAACAAGTATCAGACATGACAGCTAAAGATAAAAGCTAAGACCTCATATCCTTCACCTAAAGCATGAAGCAGAGAGTGGCAAATGGGTGTGGTGCAAGGATTACAACTCTGAAACCCGTGTGAGTGACATATTTTCTCTATCAGGGTGTCATTTTCTAAATCTTCCCAAAAGATAACACCAACTGAGAATAATTGATTCCTTGACCTCAAGTTTATATGCTTGCTTTCTTTTACATGAACCAATTCATGATGAATAAAAACTAAACATCTGGATTACATAAGTGAAAGCTTGCAGAAAGAAGTCATGTCAGTGAGGCGGTTTAATGCCAGTTCTGGATTAAATCCCAACTTGTGAGGCAGAGGCAGGTCTTTAGAGTGAGATCCAGCACAGCCACCACAGTAGAGAAACCCTGTCTAAAAAACTGCAAGAAAAGAAAAGAAAGCATGAGTGAATATTATGTTTGTTTAAATATTTGTTGTGTTTTTAATTATTTGATATCAATAAGTCAAATGCGAACATACAAAACAATTTACCAGTTGAAATTATTACACCATAGATTTCCAAGAAGTGTTACTATTCGTCAATACAGTAATAGTTCCTGTTTAAATCTTTGCACTATCCTTTCATTCTGTGATTCAAAAAAGGTCATTTTAAAACGTGTCAGCTGGCTATAGGGGTCCATGTCTCTAATCCTAGTACTTGTAAGACAGAGGCAGTTGAATCTGTCTGAGTCTGAGGCCTGCATTGTTGGAGAGTATGTTCCTGGGTAGCCATGCATATATACAGATACTCTCAAATTCTCCTCCCTCTAGAAAAAGTACATCTCAATATATGGAACTCATTGCTGCTCAGCCTTTTGGCTAAGATCAATTATTGTATCAATTTATGGAAATTTTTCTAAGTTAATTGGGTGGGACTCATTTCTACTTAACTCATTTCTACTCAACTAAATAAAGGCCACTGTGTGACCAAGGAAAACAAGAAGTGGGAGTCCATTCACAGAGGGATATAAAGTCATCGAATCCATTAGTGTCCATGTAGGAGGGGACATTCATCACCTGTAAATGGTCAAAAGCAGAAGGTGGACATGGGGTATCTTCGTCTTCTACATTATAATGACATATTTGGGAGCTTGAGAGTTTAACCTGTTAGAGCCCCAGTAATGGATTAGTTAATTAGATCATCGTCACTGTTTCAAATTAATCACACTGAATAAATGATTTTAATTTTCACAATTTGTTATTTGTTCATCTCTGATACAATACATTCTCCCCAGCTGCTCCCTTCCCCCTACTCCAATCTCCCCTCTCGACAACCCTCTCTCCCAGTTCTACTGTCTTGGCCCCCACTTCTCCACAGAAAAGAGCAGTGCTCTCAGGGCTACTGCTGAACCAGGGCATAACAAGATGAAAGAAGACTGGGCACTACTCCTATATCAAGGGTGACTAGGTATTCCAGTAGGAGACAGGGGGTCTCAAGGACAGATAAAAGAGTCAAGAGACTTGCCCCACTCCAGCCCCTATTACATTCACAAGAACACCAAGCCAGGAATCCATAAGACATTTATAGGGGGTCCTGTGGGTTCTGTGCAAATTCAGTCTCTATGAGCCTCTAAGAGTGCTGGTAAGTTGACTATGAGGGCTTCTCTTTGTCCTCAATACCTCTGGTCCCTACAGTCCACCTCTACGTCCCCCTCTCCCATGGAGTTTGCTGTGCTCTCCATGATGTTTGTTTGGTCCTGGCTTTCTACATTTGTTCCTAAGAGCTGATGGAGGATGCCTATCTATTGCAGAATGGGCTAGGAACTGATCTATGAGCAGAGCAGCCCATCATTAAAAATCATCTCCATGCTATCCAATGTAGAGGAACACTTGGAATTTTTATGTTAAGAAAAGCTTTCTGGTTTATCTAACTAGTCAGTAGAGGTTCATGTTCCCATTCCAGCTGTGGTATAATTGTTTACAAGTTGGAATTGGAATGCGTGATGCAGGTAGCTGTAATTTGGTTAGGTGTAGCTGTTCTGACACCTGTGGCTTTTTTGGGGGGATTGTATGTTTGTTGTGTGGGTTTATGAGAAATTTTGTCTTAGGGCATAAAAGGTCTGAAGCCCTGAGAGTCAGGGTGGGTGTTGGTTGGTGAGTCATTGGTTGGGTTGTTGTCTTTAGTGAGAAAATTACTAAGAGAACAAGGTTTGGAGAGATTTGAACTTAGCACAGCCTAAAAAGATGTGAAGATTCCTACCTTTCTGTATTAAGGCCGCTTATAAAGCAGTAAAATTTTCTATCTTTCCTTTCTCCTTCCCTAAATTGGGGGTAAAAGATTGTAGTATACAAATATAATTCAGTTTAGTTCCTGGCATGTGTTTCAGTATCAGGCTTGGGCTTTCTTTTTAACATGGGGTTCTGCCCTTCTATTGTCCCGGTGGATCCTACAAGGAGGACAGGCTCAGAAGTTGTCCCAGTTCCAACAGGGGGACCCTTGCCAGGCCACAGGAGATGGCCTACTCAGGCTCCCTATCCCACCAAACTAGAGGTCCTTCCTTGAGTCTACCTCTCAGATCCCAGTGAATTTCCACTACACTCTGACTCCTCATCAACCTCCAAATATCCTCCAATTCTGGTTGTCTTTCCATATATTCTTTGCCTCCATAAATCCCCTCACCTAGTTCCTCCACTACCATTTGTATCCTCCCCCAGCCTACCTGCACCATCTATTCTATTTCTCATGGAGATCTTTTTACCATGCTGATCGCTGTGTCCACTGGGGCATCCTTGTTGCATAGTCTCTCTGGGTCTGTGGATTGTAGCACCTATGTCCTTAGTTTAACAGTTATTATCAACATATAAGTGAGTACATATCATGTTTGTCTTTCTGGGTCTGAGTTATGTCAATCAGCTGAAATTTTTTTTTGTTCCCCCCATTTGACTGAAAAACTCATGAGATTATGTAATACTCCATTGTGTATCTGTACTAAAATTTCTTTATCTGTTCTTCAGTTAAGGGGCATCTTGGCTGCTTCCAGTTTCTGGCTATTATGAATAAAGTTGATATGAACACAGGTGAGCAAGTGTCCTTCTGGTGGAATTGATGGGAGGGTCCATTTTGAATATTCCCAGAAGTGGTATAACTGTGTCTTGAGGTGGGTCAATTTCCAATTTTCTGAGGGATCAACATAGTGGCTGTACAAGTTTGCACTCTCACCATTAATTGAGTGTTCCTTTTGTTGTCCATCCTCACCAGAATGAGCTGTCATTTGTGTTATTATTCTTAGTCGTTCTGATAGGTGTAAGACATAATCTGAAAGTAGTTTTGATTTGCATTTCCCAGATGGCTAAGGATGTCGAACATTTCATTAAGTATCTCTTGGCAATTTGATAGTTCTCTTTGAGATTTCTTTAAGAGATTTTTCGGTACCCCATTTTTACTCAGATTATTAGTTTTCTGGATGTCCAGTTTCTTGAGTTCTTTATATATTTTTGATATTAGCTTTCTATGGAATGAAAATCTTTTCCCATTCTATAGGCTACCATTGTGTCTTACTGACAATGTCCTTTGCATTGCAGCAGCTTTTCAGTTTCATGAGGTCCTGTCTAATAATCATTGATCTTAGTGCCTGAGCTATCCGTGTTCTATTCAGGAAGTGGTCTCCTGTGCCAATGCTTTCAAGGCTATTTCTCACTTTCTCTTTCAGGTTCAGTGTATCTGGTTTTATATTGAGGTGCCTGATCCACTTAGACTTGTATTTTGTGAGGGTTGACAAATATGGTTCTATTTGCAGACATCCAATTAAACCAGCACCATTTGTTAAAGATTCTTTTTCCATTGTATATTTCTGGCTTCTTTATCAAAGATCAGCTATCTAGAAGGATTTGGATTTCTGTCTAGATCTTTGACTCAGTTCCCTTGATCAATTTGTTTGTTTTTGTGCCAATACCTTCCAGTTTTTCTTACTATACCCCTGTAGGACAGCTTGAGTCTGAGTATGTTGATACCCCTGAAGTTCTTTTATTTTTCAGGATTATTTTAGCTTAACTGTGTTTTTTGTTTTCCATATCAAGTTGAGTATTGTACTTTCTGGGTCTGTAAAGAATCAAATTGGTATTTTGATAGGGAGTGCATTGAAACTGTAGATTGCTTTAGGTAGATAGCCATTGTTACTACATTAGTCCTACCATTCAAGGTGTAAGGGAAAGCTCTCCATTTTCTGAGTTCTTCAATTTCTTTCTCCAAAGATTGAATGTTTTTATCATACAAGTCTTAAGATTTCTTGATTATAATCACCTCAAGATATTTTTTGATATTTGTGTTGCTTTTCTGATTTCTTACTTGGTTCCTTTGTCATTTTGTATAGATGAGGGCTACTGTTTTTTTTTTTTAGTTGATCTTGTAGCTAGGCTATTCACTGAAATTGTTTATCAGCTGTAGGCATTCCCTGGTAGAATTTTTGTTGTCACTTAAATATACAATCCTTTTATTTGTAAATAAAGATCCTTTGGCTTCTTGCTTTCCAATGTGTACCTCCTTTATCTCCCTCTTTTGTCTTATTTCTCTACCTATATGTTCATTTACTGTATTGAATTGATATGTAGGGAGTGGACAACTTTGTTTTCTCCCTTGACTTTAGTGGAATTTCTTAGAGTTTTTCTCCATTTAATTTCTGTAAATTGCCTTCATTATGTTTAAGTATGGTCATAGTATCACTAGTCTCTCTAAGACACTTATCATGAAACAGTGTTGTATTTTGTCAAAATCTTTCTTGGCATCTAGTGAGATTAACATGTTTAAGTTTGTTTATATGGTGCATTACATTGATTTTCATATATTGAATCATCCCTGTATCTCTTGGAAGAGGCCTACTTCATCATGGTGGTTGATCTTTTTGATATGTTCTTTGGTTTGATTTTTGAGTATTTTATTGCGTATTCTTGATCTCTGTCTATGATTGACATTTGGCTATCATTCTCACTCTGTCTTTTCTTTTTGTTCAAGACAATTTCTCTGTTGTAACTCTGGCTGTCCTGGAATTCACTCTGTAGACTAGGCTGCCCTCAATCTCACAGAGATCCTCCTGCCTCTGCCTCCCAAGTATGGGGATTAAAAGCATATGCCACCCTTGCCCAGCTATAATTCTCCATTTTTTGTTGAATCTTTGTCTGGTTTGAGTTTCATAGTGACTGTGTCCTCATAGAATGAGTTTGGAAGTATTCCTTCTGTTTCTGTTTTGTGGAATATTTTGAAGAGTATTGCTGCTAACTCTTCTTTGAATGTCTGATAGAATTCTGCACTAAACCAATCTGGCCCTGGGACTTTTTTGGTTGGGTGACCTTTAATGACTGCTTCTATTTTCTTTGTGTTTATTTCTCTGATCTTGACTAGAGACTAATCTTTGGTAGATGATATCTATTGAGAAAATTCTCTATTTCTTTTACAGTTTACAGTTTTGTATAGTACCGGTTTTACAAAATGACCTAATGACTCTTTGGATTTTCTCAGTGTCTATCATTATATTCCCCATTTCATTTGTCTTGGTGATTGGGATGTTCTTTCTCCATCTTTTATCTAGTATGGATAAGGGTTTGTCTATCTTACTGATTTTTGTCAAAGAACCAACTCTTTGTTTCATTGTATTGTTCTCTTTGTTCCTAATTAATGGATTTCAACTCTTGGTTTGATTATTTCTCTCTGTCTATTCTTTTTGGGTGTCCTTACTGCTTTTGGTTCTAGAGCTTTCAGATATGACAGTAACTTGCTAGTAGGAGACTTCTCTTTTTCTTATTCTAGGCACTTTGTGGTATGAATTTTCTGCTTAGCACTGCTTTCATTTTGTCCCATAAATTTGAGTATGTTTTGGGTTCATTTTTATTGAATTTTAGAAAGTCGTTAATTCCTTTCCTTATTTCTGTCTTGACTCAGTCATCATTCAGTAGAGGTTGTTCAGTTTTTATGAATTTGCAGGCCTACTGTTGATGCTATATTGTTGTTGAAATCCAGTTTTAATCTATGGTGGTCTGATATGATGTATGAGGTTATTTCGATTTTCTTGTATCAATTGAGGCTTTCTTTGTGGCCCAGTCAGTGGTCAGTTTTGGAGTAGGTTCCATGAGGGTGGTGACCAAAAGGTATATTCTTCTGTGTGTGGGTGAAATGTTCTGTGGATATCCATTAGGTCCATTTGGTTTGTGACATCTGTTATCAGGGTAGAGGAGGTAGTATTACGGAAGCCTTTAGCACACCTAGAATGTCAGGGCCAGCCTGACAAGTTACACAGTATCTGAATGGGGGGTGAGACTGAAGGGATTGAGGGGTTAAGCTAACATGAATGGGGGACTAATCTAAAGGAAACAATGATGCATGCTGTATTCTTGAGCTCAGATGGGGTGGAGCTACAGTTTAATTTTTGTCACAGTTTTTATACTCTTTTTCTCAAGGGTCTACATGCAGTTACAGCATTTACAAAGTTAATAATCACCAGGGAAACAGCAGGTATTCAATGAGAGTAAAATCACAAGGTAAAACAATATATGATTAAGGCACCTTATTCTATAGTTAGCCATAAGCTTTCATCTCACTAGGTGGAGCTAAATGCTTACCCAAAGCAATCATCTCACTCAGTGGAGCTAAACATGCACCTAGAGCTGTGATCTTTCTCCAAAGAAGGAATGTTTCTTAGGTAATCTTTGACTTCCCTGAAACTAGACTTCAGCTTGGCTCATAAAATCTCCTAGTAAAGAAATAGGTGTATAGCCAGAGGCTCAGAGCAGAATCTAGGCCCAGAATTGGGGTGCTCCCCTCATGCTAAAATGTTAGTTTCTAAACTTTGTGATATGGCTTTGCTGACTGCATTCTGATTGGCTTTGTAACCTGATTGCTTGCTATGTTTTGCCAGCGTCAAGATTTGTGTAAAAGAGCACAGAAAAGCTCTCTAATAGGTGTGCACTCTCTCCTGAGTAGAGTGTAGCTCAGCCATAAACTCCTCATTTTGCAACATCTCGGTGTTAGTTGACTGTGACACTGTAACAGTTCCAAGTCACAACCCCCTGAGGCTTGCATGAATTTTTTTAAGTTTACAAAAGGGATAAAGTTTTTACCTCTATTAGCATTGCCATTGTCTGTAATCTGTACTGATACCCTCCTTGTAAGTGTTTATAAATAGAGTAGACTCACACTATCAAGTCATATCAAGCTATGGTTTGGGGTTTAAACAGAACACTGTTTCCCTCTTCAGAGCACTAGATATATAGATTGGACAGAGATGTTTTCAACACAATGAGAAGCACTTCTAAGCCTACACTTAGAAAACAACCAAAGGAGGTTTAAACATTTGAGTTTGTGACTATGATAGTATTAGTCAGTGCTTTACTAGGGCTACATTAATAGCTTATCAAAAATCCACTGATTAATGTTAAAACTTCAAACTTTTGACGTTCTAACATAACAATACTATAGAGAAAGAAAGAAATATGAAACAAATTTCATTTTACACATACCTTAAATCACTCCGCTAGACCATTTCAACCTGCATTTATACATCCTAACTCACTCAGCCCAGTGGTTCTCAACCTGCATTTACACATCCTAAATCACTCACCCCAGTGGTTCTTAACCTGCATTAACACATCCTAAATCACTCAGCCTAGTGGTTCTCAATTTACACATCCTAAATCACTCAGCCTAGTGGTTCTCAACCTTCCTAATGCTGCGACCTTTTAATACACATCCTCATGCTGTGAAGACTCCCAACCATAAAAATGTTTTTGTTGCTACTTCATAACTGTAATTTTGCTACTGTTATGAATCGTAATGTAAATATCTGATGTGAAGATGGTCTTAGATGACCCCTGTGAAAGGGTCTTTTGACCCCCAAAGGGGTCGTGACCCACAGGTTGAGAACCACTGACTTAGACCCACACAACTTCCTTAAGCTTTTGAACCTGACCTTTACAACTTGTATTTGCACATTTTAAATTAATTTCATAGACCCTCATGACTTACATAAACTTTAAACATTTTCTTTTCCATCCAATCATTTATCAAGTGATCCAAGTGGTGACTGAGAGCAGTCATAACAAAGCAAGTCCCTTTAAATAAAGGAATAGTAGCCAAGTAGTGTAGTGTTGTGGAAGTTTATTTTTAGTTGTGTTTAAAATAATTGCTTCTGTGTACTGTTGGAAACAGGGGATGCATAGGCTATGGCATTTTGTATTGTCTGCAGGTGTTGGATTTCTGTGGGGGAATGTTTAATTTCTTATGATTTGCACCTAAGGAGTTCTGAATCAATAAAAACACCTGAGCTCAGATGGTTGCCTGCTGAGGTCTGTTAAGACTTCCACCTATGAAAATACTTCCTTGTCTTCCTTGGTGAGCCGCCCCAACAGAACTAACAGCAACAAGGTCACCACATGTAGAGGCACATGCAGAGGCAGGTAGATCTTTGTGAGTTTGAGGCCAGCCTGTGTTGGGGAAGTTAATTTTTAGTTATGTTTGAAATTGTTTTATGCACTGTTGGGTGAGGGGCTGTCTAGGGTGTTTTGTATTGTCTGCAGGTGTTGGATTTTTGTGGGTACAACCTCGGGCAGTTTTGGAAAACAGTTTCTGTGTGCTGACACTTAGGAAACACTTTTCAGGTTTTAAGATAGAGTCTGGTTTGCTGGAAAAATACCTGGTCACTTTGACTACAGTAAGGATCCCTTTGTCGGTGGAGTTCTCATCACCATAGCAGATGTGTCTTATTAGGAGCTCTTGTTAGGCAGGTTTTCAGAAAAAAAACTGGTCAGTTTAACTAAGCAGCTTTTTGGCTTTAAAGCACTGCTTCCACAACAGCAGGGGATCCTGGGCTGGTGGAAAGAATCTGCACTTGAAATATTCTGGCAGTTAGGTGTTCTTTTTCACCACCACTGTGGTAAATATACACCCTTCTTCATAGTCCTCAAACCCATCTTGAGCTTCACACATATACAACACAGCTATCAGAAATCTGTAGAGGTTGTTTAATTGCTTATGATCTGTACCTGGTATCAGTAGAACATCTGAGGATGTCTGAAAGAATAAAATCACCTGATCTCAGACACGTGGGGTTTCACTATGGAGTCCGGTGGTTACCGGAATGGTGCTTCCCTCTGCTGAGGTCTGGAAGGGTTTGAAACTATGAAAGTACCTCCCTGTCTTTGGTAATTCACCACAGCAGCATACAACTACAAGCCTTGTCAACAGAGTGAGTTTATCTGTGAAGTGGGGTAAGCTGTGTCTGTGTCTACCTTCCTCAGCAGGAGACCTAATGGCTCTAGAAAAGTGGAGCCTGAGAAATGAACCGACTGGGAAACTCCTGTTAAAATGGTAAAGGTACAGTTAGCCATCAACACCATAAGAGATCAGAGAAAGATAAATTAGAGCAGGAAGTATAATCCAAATGGCTTCTGTATCAGTTAAAATGACAGAGACCCGATACCTGAACGGTTACCCTAGGTCCTGCCATGGTAATCTCGATGGTTTCATTGGGGAACAGAGTTTGTTGGTGTTTGGCTGTCACAGGGACATTAGCCTTTGGTTACCAGACATAGAAGGTCTGAGAGACTTCCCTGTGGAGGAGTAACTTGGAAAAACTGATCTACTTTAGTGAGGCAGAGTAGGGCCCTGGCAGTGGGCAGGACATGGGGTGGTTCTTTGCCCAGTGATCAGTGTTAGCACAATCCAGGTGGAATTGTGGATGCCTCGTGGTTGTCTTTGGGGTCGGTAAGGTTGCCAGTAGGAGCTGGCATTTACCAGTAGGAAGCTTTTTAAATTAAACACGTCAAATCCTATATTCAGCAAACCTCTGTGGATTTTGAGGACCACTGATTGAGTATTCCTGATTTTAAAAAACTATTTGTTTTTAGTTACCTGCTTCAGGCTTACCCTTGAAAACATGTGCAGAAGGCTAGTAGAGCTTGTGCCTGCAAATGAATTACATTTGTACTTAGCAGGATGTGCTGGATAGTTTTACATCAATTTGATTAAAACTAAAGTTATTTAAGAGGAGGGAGCCTCAATGAAGAAAATGCCTCCATATGGCCATGCTGCTGGCAAACCTGTAGTTCATTTTCCTAATTAGTGGTTGATGAGGGAGGGGCATCCTGCCTCCAGGTTTCTGCCCTGTTTAAGTTTCTATCCTAAGTGCTGTTGATAAACTGTGAGTGAAATAAACTTTCTTCCCTGCCTTTGCCTCAAGGCGTGCCCCACCACTGCCCAGCTTAGTTCTTGATATTTAAAATAAAGATGTCTTAGCTGGTTGGTGGTGGTGGTGCACGCCTGTAATCCCAGCACTCGGGAGGATGGATCTCCGTGAGTTTGTTGGAGGCCTGCTTGGTCTAGAGAGTGAGTTTGAGACAGCCAGAGTTAGAACAGAGAAACCTTGTTTTGGAAAAAAAGATTTCTTGGGAAAATATACAAATGATGCAAGACATGAAAATACCTGAATTTCGAATACTAAGAATACATTATTAGCTAGCCATATATGGGGAAAAGGGGTCTAGAGAGATGGCTCAGGGGTTAAGAGCTCTGGCTGATCTTGCAGAGGACCTGGGTTCTGTTCTCAAGACCCACATGGTGCCTCCTGGCCATCTGTAACCCCAGTTCCAGGGGATCCGATGTCCTCTCTTGACCTCTTCCCTCTCTAGAACTCTTTGAGCAACAGACACGCATGTAGTGCATATACACACATGCAGACTAAACATCCATACATGTCTAAAAAATGAAATATTTTTGAGTCTATCACTTTCCTCTGGGCCTCTCCCATCCAAACCCTGTTGGCACCTTTTACCTATGACCACATGAATTCCGTGGGCTTTGGAGATTATTTGTACAGGGAGTGGGGTGTGCTGTGGGACTTGCTTTGTAGCTCCCAGCGTGCTTGGAATGCAGTGCCTGCTTGGATCAAGGCCTGGTGCTTTTCTATAGGATGAGAAATATCCAGCCTGATTCTCGACAAGTATATATTAAATATTGTACAATAGTGCTCTGTTGGCTGTTGAGAGGACCAGTGCCCCCTAGTGTTGGGTGGCACTGACCTCGCCTCTCTGCCTACTGTCAAGTACTTGCTTTCTCAGAAACCCTTGTTTCCTCCTAATAGTTAGTGAGCCCATCCAGTGCTCAGGTTCTGATCACTCAGAGAGATCCCCAGCTTCCTTAAAAAACCCATGTGGCCAGCTTTCTGGGTCACTTGCCATCTTGTGACCCCAGCATGCTGGTTTGGCTGCGCCATGTTTTTTTTTAATTGAACAGCCCTGAAGTCAGTATGTAACCTGCGGGAAAATAAAACAACTGCTTTGTATGGCCATATGCAGGTTGTCTAATTGGGCTGTGAATGTTATCTTAACACATGTAACGTATGCAATGGTTTTCACTGTGATAAATATGTTGAATACTGGTTGTGTGTTTTCTGATTTTTTTGAGACAGGGTCACACTGTATAGCTCTGGCTGCAGCTCACTGTGTAGCCAAGGCTGACCTCACATTAGTGGTGATCCTCCTGCAGTACCAAGTGTTAAGGTGATAGGCAGGTGCTCCCACATCCAGAGATCTTCCTTCATGTTTTTAACATTTATTTTCTTATTGTGTATATGTGTGTGTTCTGGTCACGCGTGTACAGATGTGGAGGTCAGAGGAAACTTTGAGAAGTCGATTCTTTACTTCCACTACGAAGGCTCTGAGTATGGAACTGAGGTTGTTAGTGGTAAATGCCTTTTTTATTTTCTAAAGACAGCGTCTCACTGTGTGGCTCTGGGTCATGGGGATTAACTCTCAGGTCATCAGTAATGGCAAGGGCCTTTACTCCATGAGTGGTCTCATCAGCCCATCTAAGGAATTTGATTCAGGATGGACCTCGTGTTGGTGTCCTGGCTAGTTTTATGTCAACTTGACACAGAGCTAGAATCATCTGAGAGGAAGGAACCCCAATTGAGAAAATGCCCCCATGAGATCAGGCTGTAGGCAAGCCCATAGGGCATTTTCTTAATTAGAGATTTATGAGGGAGGACCTAGTCCATTGTGGGTGGAGCCATCCCTGGGCTGCTTCTGTAGGTCCGTGAATCACCCCCAAAAGACCAGTAAGGCCATGTATGCAAAGAGCAAGAGCACATTAATTCTGCAGAACGAACCAGCATGTGAGTGTCAGTCATTTTTCAAAATGGCAACCCAAGGTGTAAACTTATAGGCTTTTTATAAGCAGTAAAGGGGAATTTCAGCAAGGTGGAAGCAATTGGGAGCATGATTGGTGGTCAATGAGACAGGTACATGGGTTGGTTTGTGATTGGCTGGGACCCAGATGGCCAACTGTTCACATTGTTGTGTTACAGATGTCTAACCTCTAGATAAGTCACTCACCTGTCTCCTGTCATGTGAGGGCACCAGGCACAGATGGCCGGCCTTGAGATAAGGCTTTCCTGCATTCCTGTGTCTACCCTATGGTTTCCCAATCTCTGATTGGTGCCCTTGGGTGTGAGGCTTTCATGGCTTTGTCCTGAATTGATGACTTTTCAGGGTCAGGCCCAGGTTAAGCCCAAGATGGAGTCTAAGCACAAAATGGAGTCAGTTGGCTGCTACAGTTCCTGGGTTCTATAAGAAAGCAGGCTGGGCAGGCCATTAGGAGCAAGCCATCAAGCAGCACCCCTCCATGGTCTCTGCATCAGCTCCTCTCTCCAGGTACCTCCCAGTTTAATTTCCTGCCTTAGCTGAAAGGCCTGGAGTCGGCACAGAACATACCCAGAACCCCTGATTATTAGCAGAAAGGAGTCGTATTCGTCCCAGAAGGACAAGGACAAGGAAATGGGTAATCAATGGGCAAGGGGCAGGTGGCAACGGTTAGGGGGCAAAGGTCAGGGGACCAGGGGCAGGGTCAGGGGACAGGAGGCAGGGGGCAGGGACCAAGGGGCAGGACAGGAACCAAGTGATATTTGCCCCAGCTGGATGAAGGACTGCCTCTGGAGTGTAGAAACAGACATGGCTGGTAGGCAAATGGAGGAATTAAAAGGATCCTAGGGGAGAAGGGAAGAAGGGGAGATACACGCAGACAAGGGTTGGGTGACTGGGAGGACAACAAAGGAGAGGAGATGTGGACTTTTGGGGGAGAAAGGCGGGGGCACTGTGGAAGGATTTCTGGGAGAGAGTCTTGTGTGTGAGGCTGAAACATTCCTTCTTTGGCTAACATTTAACTCCATCAAGTGAGGCTATTGCCCTAACTAAGCTGTTAGCCCCATCAAGTGAGGCTATTGTCCCAAGCAAGCCTTTAGCTCCACCGAGAGTGGCTATTTCCCTAGGTAAACATTCAGCTCCCCTGAGAAAGATCATCTCCCAGGGTAAACGTTCTGCTCCAGCAAGAAAGATGTTTGTTTTATTGCTTTAAGGTTTCGGTTTAACTAGAGAATAAGATGTTTCACTTATGCACTGCTTTACCCTGTGATTGATACCCTCATTGTGTACCTGTTGATTCCCTTGTGATCATTAACTTGTAACTTTTGTAACTGCAGGTAGACCCTTGAGGGAAAAGTGTATAAAAACTGAGACAAAAATTAAATTTCAGTTCCATTCCATCTAAGCTAAATTATAGTGTGTGCCTGATATATCCCTTTCCTTTCTTTCCCTTTATCATAAAGCCCTTCAGTCCCACCCACCCCCATCCAAATACTTTCCAGCTTGTCAGGCTGAACCTGGGAGAGTGATGTCCAGAACAGGAATTTGGAATACTGGGACCCGGTAAGGGCTGCCACATGTTGAATAAGGTGAGAACTCAGTTAATTGAAGGTTTGAGGTGTATTGGGCAACATAAATGGAAAAATGTTGTTTGTATATTTATTAAAAAATGGACGGTGGAGCCAAAGTAGGTCAGGCACAGCTGTATCATTTTCTTGAATTTGTAGAACAAATGTGTCCTTGGTTTCCTTATAAGGAACCATGAAGTGACAAACTTGGTTAGAAGTAGAAACTTTTCAGCAATACCAGGAACAAAATAAGGAGCAAGAGATGTCTGATGTTTTTAACCTATGGAAAATGATTCAGGATAGCTTAGATAATGAAGAATTCCTAAGCCAGAGGTAGTTGGAATAACAACAGAAGATAAGGCTGAAAATACTGAAGAGGTTATATCTTCTAAAGGAGGTGGAGATGATGATCAATTAGATCCAGGAGATGAATTTGGCTTAGAAAGTGAGGCTGCCAGATACCGTGATTCAGATTTTGATTCAGATGTTGAAAATGATCCAAATTATCCAGCTCTAATAGCTATGGCTAGGAATACAGTAAGAATGTTCCAAGAAATGTCTATAAAAGAAGAGCTTTCACTTCAGAAAGTTGTAGGAATTAAGGAGGAAGTACATTTCAATGCTCCTCAAATGCTATGCAGAAATTCAAGGCCACCTCCACCGCCATTGAGCCCTGACTGCCACCCATACAGACATATGCGGTCGCTATCAACGCAGCCGCCCCAGATGATGCCAGCTCAGTTTCTGGCACGGCCACAGGTGATGGCGTGGTCTTAGCTGCTAATGCAGCTACAGCTGCTGGCATAGCCACAGCTGCGGGGACAGCCACAACTGTTGCTGCAGCCTACAACAACAGGCACAGCCTCAGCCGCTGGGACAACCACAGTTGCTAGTGCAACCTCAGAAGCCGGCAGAGCCACAGCTGCTGGGACTGCACCAGCAGCAGATGCAGCCTCAGTTGCTGGCATCATTCCAGCCACCTCTGCAAAGTGAAAGTAACAGCCCAGCTGTTGCTCTTGCTAATTTGACTTAGTTAAAACCTGTTTCACCTGAACTAATTAGCAAACTTTAAAAATCTTTCGAGGTTTACAGGTCTGAGGGTGTGAAAACCTAAGTAAATGGTATGGGTCTGACGAAGTGATTTAAAATGTGTAGATAAATTCTAGATACATGTTTTGTAAACTTCTGATAAGCTGATCCTGGTATTAATAGGAACAAGCTCAAGATTTTAAATTTCATTTGGTTATAGATTTTAAGTACGTCACAGTGGCAATATATCTGATTTTTTGGATAATAGAAAGTGTTTCCAGTTTCACTTCCAATACCATTGATAAAAAGTAAAGGTTATATACTTCATTAACACTGCCCCCAGGAGGGAGAATGTTTTCATTCTCAGGACACTGGCATGCTGCCCTGAAGCTCCAGATCTTCTGATACAACCATGTGGAGGACTCTGCTTTTTTCCTGAGTGCACCCTTTCTTTAAAATTCATTTCTTTTTTCTCAGGCCTGGTTAAGTTTTGTATTGGTGATCACCAATGTCAATGTCTTGATTTTGTTCTGTCCCTTATTTGTGCATGGATGGTGAATAAATGTATGAAAATGTATGTGTGTTCTGTGTTCATTAGAATATCACTGCCCTGAATGCTGGATGGCCAAGTAAACCTTGCAGGTTTACTTGGAAATGGTTCTTTCTGCATGCTTAGAGGAGAGACTTGGAGCAACTTCTACTGCTGGCCAAAATGCCAGAATGGTTTCTGCCCCCGGCCTGGCTGCCTGTACTCCCATATGTGTGCAAGGCTGTAGAGGTGGACTTTTCGGAGGGCATAGGGCTGAACTGTCTCAGATTTTTACTTAAACAGACAAGCTGTAAAAAAGCAGCAGGTGATCTCTGGAGAAGTTCTGAGGTTTCTCTGTTCTTCCAGGCTTGATTTCTATTTCTCTAAAAGGTTTTTCTTTGTGTGTGGATGCCAACGTGCTTTCTAGTGTAAATTTAAAAAGAGAACATTGAATTAAAGCTTGTAGTATGTGATTGATAATAATCTTGGGTACATTTTGGATGTGACTCCATTTGGGATGTGTACTACATGTGACTTGCTGACATGTGATTTGTGACCATCTTGGCTTCCTTACTTGGGGAAGGAGGCAGCCACATGGCTGGTGGAATGGCCATGTGCATGCTGCCATTTTTACTAGGGTCAAAGAGGACAAATGCCATGTGACTCCACCACCATCTTAATGGAGGTAGCCACATGTTGCCAATCAAAGAGACAGCAGATCTAAGATATTCTAAATTAAGCTGGATTTTGTATGGAATTTTTCTGTGCTAAAAATAAGATAGCATTTTTAAGAACAGTGTTTAATAAGATATTAAAGCTGTGCCTCTGTGCATTCATATACAGAAGTGTACCTTGTGCTAACAGCAAAATTTTTTCAGTGTGAGAGTTAAGGGATTAAAACAAAATAAATCAAAACAGCTGAAACAGTTCTTTTTGGGTAAATGAACCTTGCAGTGTTTAAAGATTGAGAGGCCATCTGGTAGGTGAGCTAGAGCAGTTTTGGACAGGCCTAAAAGGTAGACTGCCTCTAAGGGTGGGACAGGAGGAATGTACCTTACAATTTCAGAACTTTATTTATGATATTACAAGCACGTGGTTGGGAGGTTTTAAACTACCTTACAAATTTGGAATTTTACATAAAGATAAAATATAAAACCTGGATATTTTTAGAAATAGCTTTTTTAAGGTATGTAAACTGATGATTGGAAGTCACTGCAACATGAGAACTGTGTTAAAAGTGTGATAGCATTAGAAAGGTTAAGAACCACTAGCTTAATTTGTCCCCGATTGTGAAATGCTTATTCAGGTACAAAGATGTATGTTTTATCTGCTTGTCTTTGCTAACTTTGTTAAGTCTTACTTATTTTGATAATTAAAGTAGGATTAAAAAATTTACAATATTCTGTATGAGTGCAATGAACAGTAACCGTAGAAAATGTTTCTTGTAGTTTCTAATAATCTGTAGTAATTTTTCTGCATCTGCATTTTAGGAGTCATATCAGAATACCAGACCATTGAAGACAAGAATAAATGTCCTGGGAGAAATCTAAGGTAAATTACATGTATTTGTGGAAGAAATTATCTTTCAGCAAATCTTATTATGTTACAAAAATTTATAAACAAGTAAACAAAGGAAACATAAATTTAAATCAGTCACCACTAAAAAATTTCACAAAAAAATAAGTAATTCCATGTAAGAAAGCCCTCAGGATTTGAGAGACAGTTCACTGGGAAACAGTACTGAAAAAAACATGTGTGACCTTTGCTATTCTCAGAATAGCTTTAAGAGCCATATTGCAGAATCACCAACCTATTTAGTTTGAAAACATTTAGATATTGCAGAAGGCATACACTTTTCCTGATTTAGGGAATAGTGGACTCCAAGACTACTAATGACTAAACAGTCATCAATGAAGCAACCATTAGTAATGTGCCTGTCAGTGTTTACAGAATTCAAATGTTCAGTTTGGTCTGTGAGAGTCAAAAAGGTGATTCATTTGAGGATACCTCCCAAGATATCCAGTGTCAACAGAAATTTCTACTAGAGTGAACCTGTGTGAAGGTAATTTATATGGGAAAGTTTTCACCTTCCATTCATCCTTTAATAGGAACATCATACCTCATCATGGATGCTCAAGATATGAGCTTGAGGAATATGGAAAGAAGCAACATAACTAGAGTTCTCTCCTAACTATTCACGTATACATAGGAACCCACACTGCGGGTGGAACTTATGAATATGCAGTATATTCAGAATCCTTTAATTTTCCAAGTTCATGTGGAATATATTAGCAAACCCACAGCGGAGAACAAGCCCCTGAGTACAGACAATGTGAAACAGCCTTTGTTTTTCCCCGTTCATTTTGCCTACGTGGAGGAAGTCACACTGAAGAAAACCCTTCTGAATGTAAACCATGCGGTACAAGTCACACTGAAGAAAACCCTTCTGAATGTAAACCATGTGGTACAAGTCACACTGAAGAAAACCCTTCTGAATGTAAACCATGTGGTACAACTCTGAGTTCTTTCAATTTCCTGCCATTTCACAGTGGAACTCTTAATGGAGAAAAGCATCCTGACTGTGCAAAGTGTGGTAAAGCTTTCAGATGTCACAGTTTCCTTCAAAAACATGATATAATTCATGCTGGGTCAAAACTATATGAAAGTTAAGGCAGTGTGGTAAAGCCTTCCAAGGTCACAGTTCCCTTCAAAGAAACGAACTAATTCATTCCGGGGAAGAAAAACCACACGAATGTAAGCAATGCGGTAAGTTGTTCATTTATCCTTACTTATTTAAAGTGCACGAAAGGTATCATACTGGAGAGAAACCTTATAATTGTAATATATGTAGTAAAGCCTTTCTTTGTTCCTCTTTCCTGCAAAGACACAAAAGAACTCATACAGGAGAAAAATCCTATAAATGTAAGCAATGTGCTAAGCCCTTAAGAGGTCTCAGCAATCTTCAAGTACACAAAAGAACTCATACTGGAGAAAAACTCTATGAATGTAAACAATGTGGTGAAGCTCTTAGAAGCCACAGTTCCCTTCAAAGACATAAAGTAGCTCATGCTGGGAAGAAACCTTATGAATGTAAACAGTGTGGCAAGTCCTTCATTTATCCCTATTTACTTCAAACCCATGAAAGATCTCATCCTGGAGAGAGACCCTACAAATGTAACATATGCAGTAAAGCCTTCCGTTGTTCTTCTTTCCTGCAACGACATGAACGAATTCATACTGGGGAAAAACCCTATGAGTGTAGGCAATGTGGTAAAGCTTTCAGAGGTCATAGTTCCCTTCGATTGCATGCAAGGTCTCACAGTGGGAAGAAACCATACAAATGTAATATATGTTGTAAAGCCTTTTTATGCCCCTCTTTCCTTCGAAGACATGAAAGAACTCACACTGGGGAAAAGCCCTATAAATGTAAGCAGTGCAGCAAAACCTTCAGGGGTCAGAGTTCTCTTCAGTAACATGAACGATCTCATACCAGAGAGAAACCCTATAAATGTAAGATCTGTGGTAAAGCCTTTCTGTGTCCCTCTTTCCTTCAAAGACATGAAAGGACTCACTGTGAAGAAAAACCCTATGCATGTAAACGGTGTGGTAAAGACTTTAAAGATCTAAGTTCCTTTCAAAGACATAAAGTATCTCATGTTGGGGAAAAACCTTATGAATGTAAACAATGTGGTAAGTCCTTCATTTATCCATGTTTACTTCAAGTTCATGTAAGAACACACACTGGTGAGAAACCCTATGAATGTAAACAGTGTGGCAAAGCCTTCAGAAGTCTCAGTTACCTTTGTATACATGAAAGAAGTCTCACTGAAGAAAAGCCCTATGAATGTAAGCAGTGTGGTAAGACTCTCAGTTTTTCTAGTGCCCTGCAGTTACATTAAAGAACACACACTGGAGAAAAGCCCTTTGTGTGTAAAGAGTATGGGAAAGCATTCAGGGGTTTCAGTTATCTACGTGTGCATGAAAGGACTCACACCGAAGAAAAGCCCTATGAATGTAAACAGTGTGGGAAAACTCTTAGTTGCTCAAGTTCCCTTCAACTACATGAAAGAACCCATACTGGAGAAAAGTCTTATGAATGTAAGCAGTGTGGGAAAGCCTTTAGAGGTCTCAGTCGTCTTCGAGTACATGAAATAATTCATACTGGTGAGAAACCCCATGAGTGTAAACTGTGTAGTAAGGCCTTCAGATATCATAGTTTACTTTGAGTACATGAAAGGACCCACACTGGTGAGAAATCTTATGCTTGTAAACAATGCAGTAAAGCCTTCAAAAGTCTCAGTAATCTTCGAATACATGAAAAAACTCAGTGGTTTCTATGAGTGTAAACACTGTGGCAAAATCCTCAGTTCTTCCAGTTCACTTCAAGTACATGAAAGAGCTCATAGTGGAGAAAAATCTCATGGATGTAAACAATGTGGCAATACCTTTAGACGTCTCAGTAGTCTTCAGGTGCATGAAAAACTCACACTGCAGGAAAACCCTATGAATGTAAACAGTGTGGCAAGTCCTTCATTTATCAGTATTTCCTTGAAAAGCATGAGAAGTCTCATAGTGCAGAAAAACCCTATAAATGTATGAAATTCAGTAAAGCTTTTATTTGTCCCTCTTTCCTTCAAAGACATGAAAGAATACATAGTGGAGAAAAACCCTATGAATGTGCACGATGTGGGAAAGGCTTCAAAGGCCTCAGCTCCCTTCAGTTGCATGAAAGAGCCCATGCTAGAGAAAAGCATTATGACTGTGCACAGTGTGGTAAAACCTTCAGATATCACAGTCTCCTTCAGGCACACGAAAGAACACATACTGGTGAAAAACCCTACGAATGTGAAGAATGTGGCAAAACCTTCAAATGCTGGTTACCTTCGAATACATGAAAAAACTCATAGTGGTTTCTATGAGTGTAAAGAGTGCGGTAAAGTTCTCAGCTGTTCAAGTTCTCTTCAATTACATGGAAGAACTCACACTGGAGAAAACCCTACAAATGTAAGCAATGTGGGAGGGCCTTCAGAAGTCAAAGTTCCCTTTGAAGACATGAAAGAATTCATGCTGGAGAGAAACCCTATGAATGTAAACAATGTGGTAAGTCCTTCATTTATCCATGATACCTTCAAATGCATGAGAGGTCTCAACAGGAGAGAAACTCTATAAATGTAATACATGTAGTAAAGCCTGTCTTTATCCTTGTTTCCTTCAAATGTATGAAAGAACTCACACTGGTGCAAAACCTTATGAATGTAAGCAGTGTGATAAAGCCTTCCGAAGTCACAATTCCCTTCAAATGCATGAAAATATTCACACAGGAGAAAAACCCTACGAATGTAAACAGTGTGCTAAAGCTTTGATAAGTCATAGTTCTCTTCTGAGGCATAAAATAGCTCATGCTGGGGGAAAACGCTATGAATGTAAACAATGTAGTAAATCTTTTATTTATCCGTATTTACTTCAAATTCATGAAAGATCTCAAACTGGAGAGAAACCCTATGAATGCAAAGACTGTGGTAAAGCCTTTACATGTCACTGTTCCCTGGGAAGATATGGAAAAACATGCCTGATGGGGGGAAAACCCTATGAATGCAAACAAACAGTCAATGTTTAGGATTTCTAGTTCTCTTCAAATGTATGGAAGGACTAGGTTAGGGTATAAAATAAATTGGGAAGGCTTTACATTTTTGTTTTGGTTTGGTTTTTGTTTTATTTTTGGTATTTGGGTTTTTGTATTTTTTTTTTGTTTTTTGTTTTTTGGCTTATTTGTATGCTGTGGAAAGCTTGGAAGGACTCATTGGAGAAAATTCTATGAATCTAAGAGATGTGTTAAGACCTCCAGTTCCATTTGAAGACATGAAAATAGCTGCTGCTAAAGACCCATGAATGAATGGCATATGGTATCTTCATCTCAAACATCCACTCAAATATTTGACGCACCATGAAGGTAGTCCTTATAGAAACAGACATTGGATTGAAATCATGTGATAACTCTGACTGGAAGAAGATCCTGACGCCCAGACAATTTAATGAGACCTGTCTCAATAAAAAGTGGGAAAAGGCTTGATAAGGAAGTTATTGGTTTAGCTCTGGTCTCCCAGTTTAATCCCATTCCCACCATCAAGAGAAATGAGAAGGTCCCTAGGTGATAAATTTCCATTTCTTTTTCAGGAAAATCTTGAGACAAAAGTTTTGTAAGTGTAGACATAACTTTAACAGCAGAAATCGTTGCTGTTATAGATTGTTAGACAATTTGCTAATCATAGTGTATCCTTATAGTGTAGCCTCCCATCCATGTAAGCTACAAGGTATAACTTCAAGACTTCACTAGTCTATAAAATGTTGCTCCGTTGCATATTTTAGGCATAGTACCAATAACTATGTATCAAACAAAAGGTTTGGTATAAAAATAAATGCTCTTCCTATGAAGAGAACTTACTGGAAGTAGAGTTTTCAGTACTAGATTTGGTTTCATCAGAGAATGAATATAACATCCTAGGACACATTACTATAACTTTATCAACACTGTAGACTTAGTTTATAGTATATTGATGTTTTCCTAAAAAACAAATTTGCTTGTAACTTTTTACAATGTATACAGTTTTAATACAAATGTGTATACTATGTATAGTTTTAGTACTTTTGATTTTCGTAACACTCTGCTTTTTAAAATGTAACCATTTTATGTTTGTATAAAACTATTTGTATGCTTATTCCATAATTTTTGCTGTATAAATTTAAGTTTTTATAAAATTTGTTTGTCAAAAATAAAATGTTATTACTTAGAACACTGAGGACATATTGGGACCCTGTCAAGAGATGGGAGCCTGGAATAACCAGGTTGTGGTAGTCTGTTACCTTCCATCTCCATATCTGTCATGGAAGGCTTTCAGGAACAGTAAAATGTCTAGGACTGATGACAGTCCTTTGCTCAGCAGTCCTTTGTGAAGGACCTGTTGAAGTTCTTGAGAAGTACATGTTCGTGGCCTTGGGGAGTTTTTGTTTGCTTGTTTTGGTTTTTGGTTTTTTTTCATTGTTGATTTCTTGTAAGCAGATAAAACACCATGCACATTTCTATGTGAACGAAAATCTCTTGGTATTGCGTTTATGTTTTCAAATTTATAAAGAATCTATTCAAGTCTGTAATTGTTTCTGCTGATCCTTGACTGAATTCTTTTGGGCTTTAATTTCCTTCTGAAGTTTCTTTAAGATTGGAGACTTTTGAAGTAGAACTACATTATCAGACTACCATAAGTTCAGAGGAACTGGGACAGTGTTTTGATTTGGATGTGAAATTGAACTCACAGCGCTGTATGGTGGGACGCAGGCTTTCTGATTCATGATTCCTTATTGGGTTGCAATAACTGAGTTTTAAAAAATCAAATGGTAACATTTAAAAGTTTTAAACACAGTGATTAAAAATTCAGACTTATATGTTATTGATTCTGATATGGTTCTGGCATCACTCACCCATGTTGCATCATGTGATTTTACTGCACCTGGACTTTGATCTGATCATACACCATGCGTATTGCATGTGATGTCATGCCATGCACTTAATAGCTACATGAAGCACCTCAGCTCATACACAGGAGTTGCTACATGTTGCAAATTAAAATACTTTTACTAAATATTCAGTTTTCTGCTCTTAAGGGAAGATCTAATTGTGGAAAACAGCCTTTCCTACATTCTGGATGTCATCCATCAGCATGTCAGCAATAGATTAATTTATCATTGTATTGTGTTGTACACTGTCATATTAGAAAGCTTAGCTTTAAAAATTGTCTGCACTACTGATGTGTATTTTATTTTAAAAAGTCATTAAATGATTTTTTGGTTACAATAAACAAATATTTTAACAACTTGTGAAATGGTCCTACCTGTATTTCTGCCTTTTCTATTTATTTATGGGATGTTCTCCATATTTGCCAACTCTAAAACCAAAGTATCAGCCCAGAAAATCATTGATTCTCTTTATGCTGCATTATTAAATATTCGTGTAAGATTTATTTTTTTGTGTAAAAAGAAGTATGCCCATCTATCTGTTTGACAGGGTCTCTCTCTTCTGTAGCTCTGGCTTTCCTGGACCTTGCTATGTATACCAGACTGGCTTGTGCCTGTCTCTGACTCCAGAGTCTCAAGGGCTGGGATTTAGACAAGGCATGTGCCACCATATCTGGCAGCTTTTAAGTATCTGACTATTGTTTTATGAGGGATGAGCAGCAAAGACTGTCTCCTGAGGGTAGCCAGGACACAGACTCTGGTCCTAACTCCAGTACCAAAGAAGGCTCCCATTAAATGTAACCCTTCTGCCTTAAACTCCACTGTCTTCCAACTATTAGCAATATTGTTTTCCTTTATTATCAAGTCTGTTATAAGTTATAACACATCAAAGGACTCACAAGGTTCCTGGTGGTGGTACACACACAGACACACACACACACACACACACACACACACACACAGACACCAGCCTCCTAGTGGCAGGCAGCATAGGAAACCCCAGCCTCCTAGTGATGGTACAACACACACACAAACACACACACCAGGCCAGCCTCCTAGTGGTGGTTGACACAGAGAAAGAGAGATGGGGAGGGGAGGGGAAAGGAGAGAGACAGACACAGCCTTGGGTCCCCAGAAGGCTTGAGGGCGCCAGCACCCCATCCCTTCCACGCAGACACCGGGCTGGGAGCCAGTGAAAAGGCCCAGGTTCCGGAAGGTCCTCCCACTTCCTAAGGTTCAGTGCAGCAGGAGCTCTACCCGGTGAGAAGCGCGCCTTCTGGGTCCTCTAAGCCACCAGGCTCTCCTCGGCTCCCCGAGTCCGTCCTCTTGCGGTCTCGGATTGGCGCCCCGGGCTCGCGGGGTCGGCACCTGCGAGTGGAACGGCCCGCGCGCACCGCTGAGGACAGGAGGCCGCAGCGCGGGCCCCGCGAGTGGCGGAGGGGGAGGCGGCTCAGCGCTGGGTCCGGGCTGGGGCTCGGTCTGCGCTGTGCTCCGCGTGGTCATCTTTGTGTGGCCCCGGGGCGGACGGGCCACGGCGTCCTCGCGCCTGGCAACGTGACCCGGATACTGGCCCTCAGCTCCTCTGCTGTCCGCTCGGTCTCCTGTCCTCCCGATCTCCTGTCCCCTTGGGTGCCTTGGAGTCTCCTCCTGTCCCCTTGGGAGCCCTGGCAACAATCCCTGTCCCCTTGCGTGTCCTGGCATCTCTTCCTGTCCCCTTGGGTGCCTTGGAGTCTCTTCCTGTCCCATTGGGAGCCCTGGCGTCTCCACCTGTCCCCTTGGGTGCCCTGGCATCTCTTCCTGTCTCCTTGAGTTCCTTGGAGTCTCCTCCTGTCCCCCTGGGTGCCCTGGCAACAATTCCTGTCCCCTTGGGTGCCTTGGAGTCTCTTCATGTTCCCGGGTCCCTTCTGAAGGATTTCCAGGCCTGAGTTAAGATGAGCTCCCAAAGCCCCTTCCTTAGAAGAAAGATATTGTCCCCATCTGTCCCGAGTTCCAGCAGTCTCTGGTCTCTCTGTGGTCCTGGCCTGAACCTGAGGCAGTCTGTCTGCCATAGGTCCCGTGAAGAATAGGATTGTGTGTTCAGTGCTCTCTGTGGCAGGCCTTGGAGGAAGAGCTGACCATGGTCTCTGCCCTATGTGCAGTTGCCTCCTGTGTCAGGTCCTGCACAAGAGGGTGGTAGCCACAGTCCAGCAAACTTCTGCTTCCCAGAGACAATGGCTTGGCTCAAATGTTAGGCGGTTCGGGATGAATTTACAAAAGCTATTGTTCTGTTTTTGATATGGGGAACAAGTGGCTTGTCCTCAGGATTACCGGCTTTTCTGCATTTGTGCAGAGCTTGTGTGCTCTGCAGTGAGGAATTCTCCTTTCCGAGGAGTGACTCATGTTCCTATTCAATCTTTTACTCTGGCTGGCTGGTAACAGGTTGGGAAGGGGACAGGGAAGACTTCCCCAGGCTTTCCCTCGAAAATCATATCATACATATGATATTGTTCACTTAGGCTTCCCCGTGCCTGTGAATTTTAAGACTGCTGTCAAAGCCTTGAGAGCACGCTGTAGTCAGTACTCTGCTACACTGCAGTGTTACTTTACGGGATTTCTAAATGTGGAGCAAGAGTTACCTTGACGATGGCAGGGTGGAAATGTGTCACGGATGTTCTGTAATGCTTTGTTAAATTTATTTTAATGTTTGAAATTTAAATTTTTAAATTTATTTTTTATTTTTTGAGGATTGCATGCATTATATTTTGATCATATTCATCTCTGTTACCTATCTCTTCCCAGATCCAAATTCACCTAATATCCAGTTTGTTTGTTTTAAGAGAGGGTTTCACCAGGTAGCCTGGGCTGGCATGGAAATCAATATATAGACCAGGCTGGCCTGGAATGCACAGAGATTCCCTTGTCTCTGCCTCCCCAGTTCTGGGATTAAAGACTCACATCACCACTCTGGGCTACATTGTTGCTTGTTCTTAACCTTATTTGAAGATTTTCAGTTAAGGTATAAACGACACCTGAGTTTTCACACAGATGAGTGTGTGTGTGTGTGTGTGTGTGTGTGTGTGATTTTTTTTCAGGGTTAGGTGAAGGGTGGGAGGCTTTACTTCTCAGGCTGTCCTGGAGCTTGCTATGCAGATCAGGCTAACCTTCAACTCAGAGATCCTTCTCTCTTTCCTGAATGCTGGGATGGTGTGTACTACCAAACTCAGTCATGTGATGTGTTCTTAAAATACAGCCTGCTTATTAGGAACAGGTAAGAGTAGTACATGCAGCCATTCTAGGACTCCAGTGTAGACTAAAGACCAATTGAGACATCCATCCTTATGGACTGAACAACTAACTACCAGATTCTTGGCCTTCCATTTTGGAGCCAGCCACTGTTGGACTAGCCAGATTGATTACAGCCTGTAAGCCACTCTAACAGACTCCCTTTACACACCCATATATCTTCATTTTATTTGTTCTCTGTCTCTTTACAGAATCCTTAATCCTGGCTAACATAGTGTGTCTTAAACTCTTGACTTTCCTCCATTGGAAGTTGAATTCTCAGTTGATATACTTGTTCTTTCTGATCTTTGAGGATGATGTTCCACTGTCTTCTGGCTTGTGTTTATTTTTAGATGTATTTAGGCATGTGGGTATTTTGCCTACATGCACATGTGTATCTTGTGACTGGGGATATCAGAAGAGGTCACTGGGTCACCTGGAACTGAAGTTAGAAAGGTTGTCAGCTACCTTGTCAGAACTAGGACCTCAACCCTCATGCTTTGCAAGAGCAGCAGTGGCTCTTAACTGCTGACCTCTCTCTCCAGTCTGTTTTGTTTTGGTAAGTATGCTCACAATTGCATCTCATGTCTCTGTAGTAGGTGCCTTCATTTTTTCCCTTTTTTCTTTAAAGTTTTCTTTTTTCCTTGATAATTGAGGGATTTGGCAATGATTTAAAAACTGCCATGGGGCTGAGGAGTGTGTTGAAACAGCTAGGGACACCTCCCCATCCCAGAAGGTGAGGGCATTGGGGCTCAGCTGCTCCTCACCTTTGTGCCCAGCCTGATCCTAGCTAAATATTAAATATTGCCTGTTTCACAGAAGCAAAAGGAAAATAACTTGGTAGCTGCTTGTCTGCCCTGTTGCTGATAGGAAACCTCACTCTTTGTCTCTGTGGGACCATGCGGGAGTCGCCTGGCCTCGCATGCAAATAAGGCTACCTCAATGCCCTTGTCTGAGCCCAATAAGATCCCCCACTCTGAGCAACCAGAACCCTCCCCTATTGGGGGATATATAGGTAGCAGAGATCCGGCATTAAACTGAGTGCTCCTTCCACGAGGAAAGGCTCCAGGGACTGATCCATTGTGTCCCGCTTGTTCCTTCTCATGCGGAAATCAGGGTCTACACCAGTCCCAGCACACAAGTCCACTCCCTCTTGTGCTTCCCTGCTGCTCCCCCAGAAGGAGTTTCCTGCATCTGGCTAGGGTAGGGAACCGGGCCAAAACCCAGCCAGCTGTGGGCTGGGACGGAGCAGCGCAGCGAGGGAGACTGTACTAACAATAATATGGCTATAAACATATGGCAGCCTGGGTGTGGAATATGGTAGTGTAAATGAAAAAGGCCCCCATTGGTTCATAGAGAGTTGTACTATTAGAAGGTGTGGCCTTGGAGGAGGTGTGACACTTTTGGAGGAAGTGTGTCAATGGGGAAGGACTTTGAGGTTTCAGATGCTCAATCCAGGCCTAAGATGACATTGTCTTCCTGCTTCCTGCTGATTGGGATGTAGAACTCCTTGACCCTTCTCATCTGTAATTGTAAAAACTAGGAAGATATCAAATTAATTGTGGTCAATGAAGTTCAACCTTAGCAATGGGCACCAAAACTTGTTGTAACAAACTTAGGCTTATTTTTCATAGACGAAACAGGTAGGCCCTAGCAACCAGGCTTTCTTTGTTCTTGTTTGCTAAGCTACTCTCCTTAGTAGCCTTCAGCTGCTAAGAATGTGTTTTCCTATGTAGTTCCCTAGGTTACTATTCTAAAGCAGGTCGGTGATACAATAGAGTTACCAATTCAGCTGAGTGGCACTGGTAACACTGCCCTGTAAGGTGTTAAAGACCCTCACAGAACTTTCATACCACAAAATAAATGAGGAAACCATGACAGAGGCAACCACTATCACACTCCACAGGGGGTGTTTTGGGGACAGATTTCTCGGGACATTGCCTCTCGAAGACTAGTAAACCAATGAGTTGCCTGGCCTTGTTAACTCCAAAGCAGACTGTAGGTCTTTAGAGAAGGCTCTTGCCAATATCTGAATGTTACCTGGCTCAGACTATCCTGTCTGTGTCTACTCTTCTGCCTTTGGCAGATCTTCTACTATATCCTTATTCTTAACAACTGTAGTCCAGCTGCCTGGAACAGTGCAGTGTGAACGTTGCGGTTCCTACTTAGACCTTAATGCTCTTCAGTCCCCTGCTGTTATCCCTGTAACCATCCTGCCTGGTGGGAATAAGAATATTCTAAAGAATATTCTTGTGTCTGTGATTCTCCCCCTCAGGCTAGCATGTATTGAACCAGTAGACCCCATGAGATTAAAATTTCCCCACCAATATAATTTTGGGGAAAACTGAGTTTTCCAGAGAACTTGTCTCCTGAAGAAACATTTACACATTATTCTCCTGACCTTGCAGTAGAGACAGGAGCTGAGAATATGGTAGGGGATTCAGGATGGGGAAGAAACACTTCACACCTTGCTGAATGGCTAGTTGTGCATATCCCTTGACTTCTATTTAAACATTATCCCGTTAGGACCTCAAGGATAGACCAGGGAGCTTATAGATCTATGTCACTGTTCCAAACTGAATGAGCCTCAGCTTTCTACTTTTTACTATTAATTTGCCCCTTCCGCCTTTTAAAGGAGAGTCTCACTATGAATTCCTGGTTGGCCTGAAACTCGCTATATACATCAGGCTGACCAAGACCATCACAGAGATCTGTCCAACTTTCTTCCAGAATATTATGGTAAAATGTGGGCACTATGGGGGTCCCACCTTAAGATTCATGTCCCTAGTATAGAAAAAGACCAAAGCAGCCAACTTTAGTTGCTCTTGCTGCTTACTTTTGGCCCTTGCATTCTTAAACGCTTAATTACCTTTATGAAAGAATGCATTGGCACAGTACAGGTGCTAATGCTGAGGCAACAATATCAGGAGATTCCTACAGGTAACAACCTCTGATTCCATGATTGGAATCAATTTACCTGAGAGAAGGGGGGAGATGTGGGGGTCCCACCTTAAGATTCAGATCCCTAGTATAGAAAAAAGACCAAAGCAGCCACTTTAGTCGGGCTTCTAAGAGCACCAAAATTGTGTAGGCCCAAGCCAGGAGCGCCGTGACCCAAAACAGTTCCCAGAGTTAAAGAAAAACACTTTCTAAGAAAAACAAGATGGCCTTGGGCTAAAAGAGTTTCCCCATGTAGGCAGCCCAGGACTTCAGCTAAGAGTCTTCCCCCCACCCACTTTGACTAAGACCCTAAAGTTTACATTTTCCAGGAGCCCACAACCTTGCTATATGCCAGCACCAATCAGTTTAAAGGTTAACTGGCCCCTACCTATCAAAATGGGAAAACAATTTGGGGACCAATCAACTTGTCCCAACTCGGTTTGTGCCTAGCAACCGTTTCAACTGTATAAAAAGCTTCACCATTTGCTCCTCATGGTCGCTTCTATCCTGCGTGTTAGAAAGGCCCCAGTATACTGGAATAAATCCTATTGCTATTTGCATCGATAACCTGTCTGTGAGTCTCTGTGGGGGTGCGGCGTTCCGGATTGGACCGTGGGGGTCCCAGTTTGGTTCTCTGAGGTCGAACAGGCACCACACAAGCAGCAAAATTGGCTCTTTTAATTTGCTTACGGAAGGTGAATGTCTGAGCCTGGCCGAAGGGTCCCATCAAATGCGTCCCTCCTGCTTTAAACTCCACTGCCTTCCAATTATGGCAATATTGTGTTTATCATTGTGCCTGCTATATCCACATCAAAGGACTATGGCAGAGTTCTGTCTTTACTTCACGGTTAGCGAAATGAGTATCACAGCAATAAGTGGGTTGTGACTACAGTTAAGAGTAAGTGTTCATCATGCTCATCCCATTATCCTAACTCCTCAGTAAAGATGAAAAAGAAGCCAAGTAAGCTAGGAATGATGCTTTGGGGACATGACAGCCAGCCCTAACCTGAAGGCACTGTGTTATTGCCTTCTCAGAAATGAGCTGTGCTGTCCCAGTCATTAGAGTGCTCAGATCTGAGTAATTATCCAGTCAGGTCCCCTGTGGTACCTAATGAAACATAATGTGGAGACAGACATTTCTTAAAGACTGTTGACTTTTTGCTCCAGAATGCTCTGCAGATCCTAGAATCCTACAGGGGAGATTCGAACAGGTTCCTATTCCTGTGGTCCTAACAGTTGGCTTTTGCGTCTGTAAAATCCATGTATTATTATGGAAGGAATGAAATGGTCTTTCTTTGACTTTATAGTAGGAAGGGAAAAGAAAGAAGGAAATAAACAAATTTCGTACCCAGCTGTGAATTCCATGGGTAATTGTAACACACAACTTTCTGATGTCCACTATTTAAAAAACTCCCCTGCACCCCCCACCCTCTGCATAGCATGTTACTTGACTCTAAGGCTGCTGTTCTTCTGCTAGCAGAAAGAATATTTCATTTCATCTGAGTTTGAATTAGGTCTAAGTTTTTCCCAGTGGATTTGAACGCCGTAACAACATCACAGTACTTAGGAGATAGAGACAGGAGTTTCAGGATTTCAGTCATCCTGGTGAGAGTGCAATGGAGGGAACACCACAGAACCCATTGAGACTGTGGCTGGATCAGGCCAATGTCCATTTGAATCTTCCCCAGCTGGTCAGGGAGCATGGCTCCAGCAAGCTTTAATGCAGGGGGCTCTGGAGGGTTCTGCCCAGTCAGCTGGTGCGTCTTCTGAAGCTTGTGAAGCCGGTGTTTGGATCCTTGGAAAGTTTGAGTCTCACCCCCCTATATTCCAAGGCATATGTATAGCGTAACAGGGTCTTCAGATCTCTATGTGGGTCTCAGCAGGGACTGAGATACACAGAGACACAGTCCACGGGCCTCTTCCCTGCCCATATCCAAGAGTCCTGGTAACGGGAGTAGGGAAGAGTCTGAGGTACCCACAGAATGGGGAGTGGATGGGAATGCGGGGCACTAGGGCTTTGCGTGGCACTCCCACTCACCTCAATATTGGCAGGGGAGGGCGGTACAGTCTAGGGAGTGGAGAGGATCACATAGTAATACCATGAGGAGCCGAGTCGGAATGCTGCTGCACAGCCCCTGCAGCCAATGTACTAATATGGCGCTCAATACCTGACCCCCTTTGTGTGTTGAAGTAGCAGATGGAACTAAAGCATTCTTGGTTCACGGGACACTGCAGTCCTGAGACCCGGTCACCACTCTGCACAGGGGCCACTTAGGTACTCTCCTGTTTCTTCCTATCCCTAACTGCCCATAGGCTATATTCCCATCTCGTTGGGCTCCTCATGTCCTAGATTCAGTAAGCTGTCAGGTTGAAAATAGTACAGGCAGTGGAACTCTGTTGAAGGATCAGAGACTGTCCTCCATTGCATGTTGTGTTGAGAGCCCAGACTGATGGGCCCCCACGGCAGCATAACAGCTACAAATGGCTCAGCATCATGGGGCAGGACGTCACACCAGCTAATCCAACATGCAGAGAAAGGAAGAAAAGAAAGAAACTCTAGACCTCACTGAGTCGAGTAAAGTATGCTCAGGGAAGCCACCAGAGGATAGAGATTTATTTATTAATTGAAGGCTCCTGAAGGAAGAGAAGAGAGAGAAAGGAAATAAGCGTCTATGGAGAGAAAAGGCTGTGAAATTAATAAATAAATGAGGGGAAAAAAGCTACCAGGTGAGAGCCACAGAATGGAGGTCCTTAGAGATAAAGAATTCAGCTGGAAGCAGGGAAAAGCAAGGTTCTAATCGCTTTTCCTGATCAGGGATTCAATATTCCCTCCCTCTGCTGGCGCTGGTAGCAGCCAGGACACAGGAAACAGAAACCAGAGTGTGTTATTCTATAAACTGAGTTTGTTGATGGCTTTTCGGTGTGTGGAGCACAAGTGGGTCTTGTGTTTGAAGTTTATAAAAAAGGGTATGTGTCTCCCTGTAGCAGTGGTGAAAAAGAATACCAAACTGCCAAGACTTTGCCAGATATTCTCCCTACAGGCCCAGGACATCCTGCTTAAGGAAGTGGGGGGCTTAGAGTCCAAAAGCCACTTAGTTAAATGGAACATGTTTTTCCCCTGCAAACCAGACTACAAGTAATCCAAGCCTTGCTGATGCTGAAGAGAACTACACCCATGAGGAAACCCTTCTTGCAGAAAAGGACTAGTTGTTTTTCCTGTAAACCATACTATATCTTAAAATCTGGGAAAGTTTTTCCTGCGGGTCGGAACACAGAAGCTGTCTTCCAGAACTGGCTGAGGTTCTATCTCTTGCTAGTAGCTGAATTTGATAGTGTAAGAGTCACACAGGTGGACTGGTTTTCAAGGCATAAAGAGGTCATTGGAGAGCAGCTGAGGCTTGGCTCAGGAAGAAAACTCCAACAGCAATGGAGCCATCATCCAGCCTTCTGATGGAAGGAAAACCTATCGTGTTTGTGATCTGGCTCCTTCTTTTCTCTCAGGATTATCTGAAGTCCCTGCCTAGCCGGTAAAAAGTAGCTTCAGTTCACCAGCCCTCAAGCGAGAAGCCACGATAAAAAAAAAAAGCCTCGTTCTCTAAAATCTCTCTTTAATTATTAATATTCTGGGCACCCTTCCACCTGTGGGACAGGGAAATCACTCCACTGAGAGGTGTGTAAAGGGCTGTGCAAGCTAGTCACCTTGATTCCCAGGGGAAGTGGCTTCTGAGTGCAGGACGACAGAAGGGTCACCTATGGAGGACAGGTGTAAGTGCTACAGAAATGCAGATCAAAGATGGGAAAGTCTGGGCCTGGGTGGAAGCATGGGCTAGGTAGCCCTGTGCTGTGTCCCTTGAGCACACCCTAATCTTGAGGAAGGTGCTCCTGTCACTCAGGCCTCACTAGCCAATCAGAGCCTTGAGGTGGACCCGCCAGTCAGAAGGGGTGGAGAGACCGTCTAGGCGCCATGCTGCAGGTCAGCTCCGGGGCTGCTCAGGTGCCAGTGGTGTGTTGTGTTGTGCTGAGAGCGTTTCTATCAGGAGTTGGGAGAAGAGTGCCGGCAATCTCTGAAGCAGCAAAATGGTGAGCAAGGGGCCCGCTGTCCCCAAACAAGGAGGAGCGGAAGGCTGAACTGCCTGAGCTGGGGTGTGGGTCCTCTGCGGGGCGCATTGCCAACCCGCAGCCAACATGGCTTCAGGAGAGGTCCTTGCAACTCCCTCCCAGGCCTGAGGCCTCTTCCAGATGGAGCCCTGCGGGCTGCATCTGCGCAGAACTTTGGGAGCAGGGTACCGTGTGCAGAAACATCCTTGTAGTCAACATCACCAAGCTTTTGGGGCATCCGACCAAATGCTGGTTGCCAGTCCGGGTTGCCGAGGTTCTCTAGTATCGCCTAGAATTTCCAGACTCCTGGTTTAACGGTTAGGTGTAAGATCCGTTCGCAGTTAATTTTGTGGAGGTTGTGAATGGCGTCTCATGTGTTGGGTAGCGCTCCTCTACCGAGATGTGATGTAACAGAGTGGAACTGATGATAGAAAGGATTTACTAATGCTTAGGAGATACTAAGTCACCCAAAGTAAAGTTTCGCCGAGGCAGGCCGCCTCTCAAACACTGATATTTGACTGGCATGCTGTAACCATGCCTGTGAGAAATTAAGATGCTAGGGTTCCCCTGCTGATACACCCCCAGACCCTGTCTCTGAAGAATGACCTGTTTGGTTTTTTGTTTGTTTGTTTCTTTTTTGTTTTTTCCTTTTTAGATGACTGGTATACTTAAAAAAATTATTCTGTAATATCTTTGCGGAGTAAATCTCCCATCGGCCTAAGTGGCTAGACTTGCAGTCTCCTGTCCCTATTTGCATTGTTCAAAGTATAACTTGGGTCCTGAGTCTCAAAGTCCTTAGTGTTGACAGCATTTGCGGAATTGGAAATTTGTTCTAGGCTAGCTTTTCTTTGATCATTACCCAGAGACAGATGCATGGTATTAAAGAGATTATTATTATTATTATTATTATTATTATTATTATTATTATTGTTACAATTATTAGTATCTCAAGTGTGTGGAGTGATTTCTCCCAGGGAAGGCATATAAGTTCTAGAATAATTGAATGCATTTCCAGTCTTTTAGAAAATTGTGAAAGTGACAAGTTTTTTTTTTTTTTTTGAGACAGGGTTTCTCTCTTATAAGTCTGAGTGTCCTGGAACTCGGTCTTTAGAGCAGGCTGGCCTTGAACTCAGAGATCCACCTGCCTCTGTGTCTTGAGTGCTGGGCTTAAAGGCATGTGACAACACTTGAAGCTCAGAGACAAGCTCTCTTATGTTGAGTCAGGTGGCTTGATCTGAGTCTAAATTCTTAAATGAGAGAGCTGTACCATCACAGTCAACCATCCATTGCAGTAAAAGGAGAAGGATTTGCAGGTGGAGCATGACTTCTGCCTTCAGACCAGAATAGGATAAATATTTTATTGTGTATACTTCTGGGGAACCAGGGTAGGAAGTAGTTAGTGTTAAAGTAAGGTTCTGTCACTTAATATGAGTCCAGCGTTGAATTTTCCAATGCTTTTTATTAATCACAAACCATGTCAAATCTAGGGAATTCTGTACCCTGGCGGATAGGCAGAGTCTTCATCTTTTTTCCCCTATTCTCCTTCATTCCTCTCTTCTCCAAAAACTCTCCTGCCTTAGCTCTTTTAACTTTTTTTCCTCACCCCCTCTATTAGGCATTCATTACAACACAATGATCCTAGGCTGGGAGTGATCACAGTCTTTGTTGGTGATCTGCATGTGATCTGCTCGTGACCTGCTCGTGACTTGTCACCTTCAATTGTCTATCTGTTGGGAATCTCAAGGCTAGCACAGGGTGTGACTATGTAGGCAGCAAGGCCTGCACTGCTGCAAGGCATCTGGCTTCCCAGCTACAAGGCATCAAAACCCTTTTACAAACTGAAACAGCACACAATAGTACAATATCCCACAACAAGTTAGACCACTGACTGAATTTTAAGGCAGTCAGCTGCAGGGGTCTCTCTTAACCCAGTAGGGTAGCTACCACCATACTGAGGCCTAGCTGGGTGGCCCTAGCTAATAAGGGATTCTGGTCAGGCCTGGCAATCAGGAGAAACTGTCCAAGGTAGAATGTGGGTTCTTTCCAGGATTCTCCTCTAATGCTGCTGTAGGGAGCCTTGAGAGAGACCACAAGGCCTGCCATGGTGAGTGGGCCTGGGGGCGCTGACCCTGATGAGGAGGAGCAGTTCCTCTGAACTGCCAGAATCGATGGGACTGGGATAGACTGTGAGCTAGACTGTGGTTCTGTTGGTCCATGTGTGACCTGGGCACATGCCCTTGCCTCTGAGCCTCTTTGAGTGTGGATGCCCTGGGGAGCAAAAGGATCTGCAGCTTTGGCTGCATAACTGTGTTGCTTGTGACATTGCTGTCCACTGTGCACACACAGGGATTGCTTTCGGTGTGCAGTTAGAAAACAGGTTGGAAAACTGAAGATGCTGATTCTAGAGGTTCTAAACGCTGCCTTCCACTCTAAGGTTTATTTTATAAATGTTAGAAATAGTTAGGAAGCTGGTTAAAGAGTGGATGGGATCATGTTTCGTCAATATGTGACTAGCATATTTTTAACTTTCAGCTACACCAGCAACAATAGTGAGATTCAGGGCAATTCTCTTGAGAGAAATTCTAGGGCACAGAAAGCATTTCTGAGCTAGAGGGATTCCTCAGGTGTTCCTGGTGGGTGGGGCAGATTCCATATCTTGTGCCGTGGTCCATGTGGCAGGAAGCAGGCACTAAAGTACCTTTAACAGTGTTTTGGGTGCAGGCATCAGCGGGGCTGGATTTGCCTGACATGACAATAGGGACTGAGAAGCTTCGAAGCCATGGCAGAGCTGTGTAACCCTTTTACAAACTGAAACAGCACACAATAGTAAAATATCCCACAACAAGTTAGACCACCTCCTTTCTAGTGAGGGTTCTACCACATGAGGCCTCTATGTTTGGAAGAAATATCAGTTGCAGAAAGGTAGTAACATAGCAGTTTTCGGGTCACTTGGAGTCAATTTTGTGGGAGTTGTGAAGTGTGTGTTTATTTTATTTCTATACATGAAGGATCACAGGCGGTCGGGTGCCATTGGTCAAGATCACACTTTTCCTGGCACATTCTCCTTAGGTCATTTATTTAAAACTTGACTATATTTCTGTGCTTTTGTTCTCGGCCTTTTCTTTCTGTCCCTTTTTTCTTTCACAAATAACGTGCACATTGTTGTGACTTTGTGGAAAGTTCAGAAGTCACATGTGTCAATGTGTGTACTTTTTATTCATAATCCCACATAGAATTTTGAATTCCTCTACTTTGCATGTAAGTTTGGAATCAGCTTTCCTGTTCTAAACTGTTCTGAATTTTCTTTGGATCGCGTTGAAGTCATACTGCTAATTATACATACCCAGTGTCTTAATATTGGTACCTCATATTCCTGAGTTCCACCCACCTTTCTTTCCTTCTTCCTTTCTTTCTTTCTTTCTTTCTTTCTTTCTTTCTTTCTTTCTTTCTTTCTTTCTTTCTTTCTCTCTCTCTCTCTCTCTCTCTCTCTCTCTCTCTTTCTTTTTCTTTCATTTATTTTAGTTTTATTGGTGCTATTAATCTGTGAACGACTTTGAGCTTATTTGATAAAAATTTAGACAGCAAATGTTTGATTGGACCTAAGGCCCACTCCATGAAAAGGGTACCATACCTGATAGTGCTTACTAACATTGTAAACAAAAACCAGAGACTAGATATCCCCGAGACCTAGGGTAAAAACAACCAGTATTGGCTTAAAAAATAAATCAATAAAATGATTCCTAATGATATTCTGCCATATTCATACGTGGGCACCTTATGGATTCACCAGCAGAGAGGCTTCTTCCAGCAGCAGAGTAGCTTTTCCTAAAACCATGTACATACAACCAACAAAAACGGATTCAGCAGGTTATATTCATGTATTTGGATATACTCATTTATACAGATTTAACAAGTAAGAAGTTGGAAGGGCAGATGTTGAGAAGGGATGGAGACAGGACAAGGAAGGGGGGAAGTGCTGTAATCTATTTTAATCAAAATGTATAAAAGTACATTTTAAATTAAAAGGAGGTGCTAGATATTGCTCAGCTGTTAAGAGCACTGGGTGTTTGTCCAGAAGACCTAGGTTATGTTCCCAGAAAGCAGCTAAGTAACTGCTGTAACTACAGCCCCAGGCCTCTGCTGACCTCTTGTAACCACTAGAGGGATTGCACACAGACATATAGAGGCAAAAAGTCATATAACACAAATATAAATAAATGTTAAAAAATAGAATGGAGTTCTCTACAGTGATGTGACGGGTCTGACATTGACAGCAGCCAGGAGTTAAAACAAATTCTCGTCCTGCATAGAATCAGCTCTGGCCTTCCTCTGAGCCACCCTGCTCAGAGGCAAAAGCAGCTTTGTTCTGAGGATAAAATAGCTCAGCATAGCCATGCATCTAAGAATAGTGTTCACAGTGCTGATAGGTGACTTTCTTAGATTGCGTCAGTATTCGTGGTTTCTATCTTTTGTATTTGTAAGAATCGGAGCATTGATAAATCAGTCTTTGAGATCATACATGATGATTGCCATGTAGCATCCATCTGCTCCTAAGCAATGTATTTCTCAGTAATATTTACTTGATTTTCAGCAGTATCTTATTCTACATTGTGAACATGGCAGAGGGGTTTCTTTCCATCATTTTCATGATTTACATATGGCTCTGCAGGACTTTGAGCTAGCAGTGCCCTCAGATATTTTTGCTTTTACATTGTGACCATGTTCAGAACTGGATTTTTCAGCTGAGCATGCTTAGGAAAAGCAAGTTCCTACATAAACTTGTCCAGACTTTGTAAATGAAATCCGCATACTACTTTGTTGAGGAAAATTATTGCTTTGGAAATGAGGCCAATGCACTCTTTGCCTGCTACAGGGAAGAAATCTTTCTCAGATCTTCTGTCTTGGCTGTTGCAATGGCTATTCTTGGGAGTCATATTGACTAAGTCTGAAATTTACTAAAACCCAAACAGTTGTGTACACCTGTGATCTCCTTTTTTTTTTTTTTTTTGATTAAAGCTTTTGGAGTGTAAAAACCCTTCTTTTATCTGGACCTTTTAAAATAATAAGAACCATTTTTAATCTGAGCCAGACTTCCGGTGTCAGCCTACATGTAAAAAGGACATTGAGGAAGGATGAACTCTTCTAGACTGCCCTGGCTCTGGCTAGCAAGTTCACTCCTGTCCTGGTATTAGAGCCTACTTCTTCAGAATTCTGGTGGGAACTGAAGACCAACTGAGACATTAGCCTCAGGGACTGAACAACTACAGGATACTTCTACTTTCTGTTGGTAGACAGCCATTGTTGGAGTAGCTAGTTCACAGTTGTGAGACATTCTGATTAACTCACTTTCTGCACACATATAGAGAGATTCATTATTTTTTCGTTCTGTTTATGTAGAAAACCTTGAGTAATACTGCTAAGTGTTTTTTCACCATTGCAGTCAGGAAGATGTGACAGCTAACAATTGTACTTCTAAATACATTCTTCGCTGACCCGTTTCTCTCTGGGTATTCAACTTAACATGGAGGCTACACTTTTTATTATTTATTATTCGTTTGTCAGAGGTTGGCTTGAATTTCAGGGAGAAAACTCTTATAGGAACGGAGACATCATCCAGCCTTCTGGTAGAAGAAGGATATACTGTTGTGTTTGTGATCTGGTTCCTGCTTTTCTCTCAGGTTTGTCAGAATTCCCTCTGTTTATCAGGTAAAAATTAGCTGTAGTGTAATCCATGGGGGGGAATAAAAACCTTGTTCACCAAAATCTCTCTTTAATCATTAATATTCTGGGCACCTTTCCACCTTTGTAACAGTGGAATCACTCCACTGCGTGTTGAGTAATGCGATATACAAGCCAGCCACCTTACATGCAGGAGGAAGGAGGGGAAGTGTCTACTGATTGCAGAAAGATGAGATGAGTCAACTGTTGGACGCCACTAAAAGGACTACTAAAAAGCAAGTCATTGAAGAGCTGGGTAAAGTCTGGGCCTAGAATGGAAACCAGGGCCAGGAAACAATTGTGTTCCTTCAGCACAGTGTAACCCTAGGCAGGGACTCTTGTCAATCAACCCTCACTAGCCAATCAGAGCTTCAAGTCAGGGCCATAGTCATTAGGGGCACAGGTCTCCTCTGGGCAATGGGCTGCAGCCTGGTCTCAGCAGGTGCCAGTGATACCTTGAGCTGAGGGTGATTCTGCTGTCCTGCGAGGGGAGCATGTGTGATCTCTGAATCCACAGCATGGCAGGAGAGTGTGTGCCACCTCCAGGCAGGGAGGAGTAGCTGGCAGAGCCCTGGGATCCAGTGGGGTGGGTCCTCTTCAAGGTGGTGTGGGGAGCTGCTGCCAAATTCTGTGTACTGTGAGTTCCTTTTGGGCCTTCCCACTCCCTGGATTAAGGTGGTAACCTTTGAGTAATTTCAGTCTGTGCGCTGTGTCTGCACAGAGCTTTGGGAACAGGGGATTGTGTGTAGAAATATGCTTATTGATGTCACCATGCTTTTGGTAAATCCATGGAAGGCAGGTTGCACAACTTGCAGAGGCCTTATTTCTCTAGTGTCTTCTGGAACTCCTTCACTTCAAACTGAACATGTAGATGTAAGATTCATTTGGAGTTAATCATGTGGAGGTTTTAAATGGCAAATGTTTGGTGGCACTCCACTACTAGTCTGTGATGAAGAGGGGTAGAACTGATGGTATAAGGGACTTCTCTTGCTTAGGAGATAGTAAGAGACACAAAGTAGAATTAGTTAAGGGAGAGGTGCCTCTAAATACCCCAAAAATAGGTAGATGCTAACCAGGCCTGTTAGAGGTTGGGATGCTAGAATGTAAACGTTTCTTCACCAGGATTAACCAGACATGTGACTCCAAGCCTTAACAAAAGAGAACCTTATTTATAACAGGCCACTAAGCCCATCCCCATATCAGCCAACAGCTGCTCAGTGGGGCATTATGGGGTCACAACCAACGTTATACCTGTTTGCCATAAAAGACAAATTTTCTTATTGAGAAAAAGCATAGTCCTGCCAGAAGGGATAACAGTTTGAAATTGGAAAAACATTGATGCTTTGAGGGCTGGCCTGATGAAGCAAGGCTTTCCCTAAGGCCCCCATATAGAGAAATACCTGAGCTCCCGCTCCAACCCAGGAGCATGCTTTGCAGAGTCAGTAACAATCTGGGGCCTACTTCTTGAGAGTTTTCCCTAAGCCCTGATGGATAGAGAAAAAAAACAGAACTCCTCTACAACCAGAAATATGCTTTGGAGAGCTGGCAATGGTCTGGGGCCAGCACCTTCAGGGAGGGCTTGTTTCAGATCCTGAGAACCTAGCTCTTCCTACCGTATGGGCCTGTGTTTATCCGTCTCAAGTCCACTGTGGCTTGGTCAGTAAATCATGAGATCTCCTGTTTATGCCATTGCAGCATTGTTTGGTTAGACTCCTGCTGAGTTTGTCCCATTGTATGATAGTTTCTGCTGATTCACCCCCCATTTGCTTCCACTTTTCTCCCGGAAGTAGTATGCATGGTGCTATTCTTCCTAAGATGCTTGCTTGGCATAAGACATAGTTTGTGTGAGACCTTCTGACCCCAGTCTTTATCTATTCCATCTCCTACTTTTCCTATCTTACTCATCCCCTGGAAGCTCCCATTCAGGACACTGTCACTAAAACCTTCTGTTTCCGGTGACTGGTGCAATTAATAAATAATTCTGGGAATATCTTTGCTGTATACATCTCCCATTTACCTAAGTGGTTAGACTGGATGCCTCCTTTCCTATTTACATGGTCCAAAGTGTATTCTGGGGCCTGAAACCTCCCAAAAAATTAAGGATGTCAGCATATGTGAAATGTAAAATAAGTTCTAGGTTGACACATCTTTGAGCAGTAGCCAGAGCAGGTGCATGCTATTATTAATGAGATTTTTTTTTATTAATCTCTTTAGTAGAGTGATTTATCTCTGGGAAGACACATTAATTCTAGAACAGATGTACCTATAGCCTTGTAGAAAAATGTTTCTGAGATAAGCCCTTTTATGTTGACTTAGGACGGTTGCCTTGATATCAGTCTTTAGCTCCACAGGGCAATGAACTTGCTCTCCCACTGAAGACATTCCTAAAATTTGACATTAAAGAACTATAACACCACAGAGTTTTAAAATTAACCCTTTGAGTCACATAGTAATCTGTCCACTACAGTCATAGTGAAAGGATTTCCATGTGGAACATCACTTCTTTCTGACCAGGGTAGGAAGAATTGGATAATATCGCAACATGTATTAATCCATGCCATGTGCATGAGGACAGACCAGATTGGTGGGTATGCATTTTCAGGAGCTTAGCTTGAACCAGTCAATATTGAATTTCCAATTAGGAAACTCTCCTATGCTTATGTGTGCAATCCTGGTTGACATAGTTAAGTCAGATCAGAGGCTTGAGACACCGGCTATGGGCTGTATCTGTGTGTGTCGGGTTTCAGTCTGAGAAGCTAACATTGTGCATAGGGCCACGGTCAATCAGGATTTTACTAATGGCATCCTCTGTACCAGGGAAGGGCCTAGTCTTTTTCAAAGTCAACATAGCTAAATCTGTTTCCAATTATATTTATCGTTCTAAGGAATCAGTTGTTGATAACACTTTTTAAATTTCATTTTCTTTAATGCATCACCTCTTTAGTTGTCGTTACTGTTTCCATTTGACCTAAGTTTGCCTGCAGGAGTTCCTATACATAAGGCAAAGGGATGGATTTCTTAGACCCTATGCCTAGGAGCAAACAGGAAGTGCAAGTGGAGACTGGGAGAATCAATACTAAAATATGAATTTCCCAAACTGGGGCCCTGATTACCCCTAAAGTGGAAGGGCAGATCTGGGAAGTCCTGTGCTATCATAGGAGAGCTGCAATATTCGTGGGGCCCAGCTGGGTGGCCCTAGATAATGAGAGACTCCGGGAAGGCATGGCAATCAGGAGAATATATGAACGGTAACTTGTGGGTTTTTTCTGGATTCTCCATTATTGCTGCTTTAGGGAGCTGTGAGTTATACCATAAGGCATGCCATGGTGAAACTGGGGGCCACTTTCCACTGACTAGGAGGAACAGGTCCATTGAGTGTCAGAACTGCTGACACTTGGATGGACTGTAAGGTAGACTGTAGTTCTTTTGCTGCATGTGGTACCTGGGGAGATGACCTTGGCCTCTGAGCCTCCCTGGGTGTAGAATCCCAGGTAAGTGGTGGATGTGCAGCTTTGGCTGTGGGAAGCTGTGGTGCTTGTAACATCACCGTCCAGTGTGTACATGTAGGCTTTGCTTTGGGTGTGCAGTTAGAAGACACGCTGGAAAACTGAAGGTGTCGATTCTAGAAAGTCTGAATGCTGCATTCCATTTTTAGGTTTGTGTTACAAATCACACAACCAGATTAGGAAAAGGTAGAAAAGACGTGATGGGGATTATCATTCAGCAGTACTTGATTAGAAATCTTTCTGATGCATGTGTGTATTTCAAGACATGTTTTTTCTATTGTAACTCTGGTTGTCCTGGAACTCATTCTGTAGGCCAAGGTGATCTGAACTCACAGATATCTACCTGCCTCTGCCTCCCAAATGCTTCAATCAAAGGCATGAGCAACCACTGCCTGGTTGATTAGAATCCTTTTAACTTTCTGCTGCACTTGCCACAATGTAGTGATTCAGGGAAATTCAAGAACAAGGTATGAAAGGCATTTCTGAGCTGGAGAGACTTCTGGGATGTGTTGAATGGGTGGATAGTTTAGTTTCCATATATCGTGGCAGGAAACAGAGATTCAATTATTCTTCAACATTGTTTTATGTGTGGACATCAATTGGATTGGGTTTTCCAGAAACCATAGGGAGTGTGAGGGGCTACAGAGCAAAAGAAGACCTTCTGACTCTTTTCTTTCCAGAGACAGCTCTAGAAAATGAGGCCTCTGTTTGGATTAAAATGTCAATAGTTGCTGGAACAGTAATATTTCTGTTTAGTGGTCAATTCAAGATAATTTGTGGAGTTGTGTAGTCTGTGTTTATTTAGTTTCTATACGAGTAGACTCATACCTAGTTGGCTAATATTGGTCAAGATCACACTTTCCTAGCAGAGTTTCCTTAGGTCTTTTGTTTAAAACTTGATTACATTTTTTTGGTTCTTTACTCTTGAATTTTTCTTTTTATTCACTCCTTTTCTCTGACACATTGTACACGTTTGATTGTTAAGCTCTGTGGTAAGTTCAGAAGTCACGTGTCTTTTGTACTTTTGTACTTTTTATTCATACTCCTATTGAGGATTCTGAATTTTTCCAGTTTGTATGTAGCTTTGGAATTAGCTTTCCTTTTGTAAGTGTTGGGAATTTTCTTTGGGTTGTATTGAATTCCTGTTGCAAATTAAACATACCCAACATATCAATATTGATGCATCATGTTTCCAGAGATTATTTATTCATTTGAGATGTCAGACTGTCTCCTTAAATAACTTAAGATACAATATAAGCAATTGATTTTCAGTGATAAGGTATTTTGCTAATCTGATATTTTCACTTTTTTGTTTTTGTTCTTCAAGACAGGGTTTCTCTGTTTATCCCTGGGTGTCTTGAAACTACTGGGTTGACAAGGCTGTCCTCAATCTCCAAAACCTACCTCTCTCTACCTCTCAAGTGCTGGGATTAAAGATAAAAAGCATCACATTCACTACTCTTATTTTTATGTTATTGGCCAATGGGTCTGATATGTAGGTTTTTGTACATGTCAATGTGCAAATGGACAAACAGCCTATGGTATTTTTCCAAGCTTCCCTCCCATCTTGACATTTGAACTTGGATGGGGTATCATTTTTTTCTCCCAGGATGGCGTATATTCTTGACACAATACTGACTGAGCCTCCTAGATAATAGAATTAAAGTTGTATGACATTCTTCCTACCTTTTGAGTATTTTTTAAAAATTTTTTTGAATATGAGTTTTGTCTGGATGCATGGATGAACATCAATGATTTGTGTCTGAGGCTCACAGTAGATAGCCCCGAATCCTATATTTGGTATTATAGAGAGTTGTGAGCACCCATGTAAGTCCTGGCAATTGAACCCACCTTCTCTGCAAGACCAGCAAGTGCTCTTAACTACTGAGCTATCCATCCTATGGTGTTTTTGTGTGATCAACATTTGCATTCCTAATGTTTTCATTTGTCTGTAATCAATTTGATGTGCATTCCCTTTTAGCAAGATCTTACTAATCTTACAGTTAATAGTGTGACATTTCAGGTTTTGAGGAGATTAATACATAACCAAAGTGAATGCATAAGTCTTTGTAGGAACTTCAGTGAGACCCTCTAGGTTTTATCTGTCTGTTTTCTTTGTTTTTGTTTGGTTTGGGACAATGTCTTACTATGTGGCTCAGGCTTAATGAAACTCACTGCATGCCTCAGGCTGACCCAATATGCAATGTTTCACCTGTTTCTACCTCCAGATTACAGGAATTAACGGCATGAGCTAACACACCCAGCTTGTCTATTCCATCTTTAAAGTTAGGAATTGTTTCTATAATTTCTCAGATGTGCACTCAGTACTTTAAAATGTTTCCTTTTCTCTTTCTATATATCTGTTATTAGATATTTCTCTTGCAATGGTGTATCATATTCAGTGGGCTGAGAGATGAAGGGTTGAATCTCATTTTCATTTTCCTTCCAGAATACTTGGTGATTACATTAGAAATCCTGTGTCATAGAAAAAGAGTGTGAAGGTCACAGAATTCTGTGAATATATTGTAAATGAAGTATTCATTTAAAATGCCCTGAATATCACCCTGTCTTTTGTATGGAATGTTTTAGAATGCAGTGACGTATGAGGAAGTGCATGTTAACTTCACTCAGGAAGAGTGGGCTTTGCTGGATCATTCCCAGAAGAGCCTCTACAAAGATGTAATGCTGGAAACCTACGCAAACCTGTCTGGTATAGGTAAGAATGTGAGTTTCCCTTCACTTTTTATAATAAGTAAACAAGTGTTTCTTGTTTATTCATGCTCTACTGTGACTTTGATTGGGATATAGGAAGGGTGTTTTAAATAAAGCAGACATGGCTCTAAGGGTCACCAAGGATTGTGACTTAATTTTGCATAATTTCCCAGAATATATCATATATTTTCTCATACAATATTGTAGGCTATCAATGGGAAGATTGGAATATTGAAGAACATTGCCAAAGTTCTCGAGGACCTGACAGGTAAATTTTATGTGAAAGTTGATACAAATGTACATCTGTATAAATCTTAATGTGCCCTAGAAGTTTTAACAAAAAGCAACAGAGTAAAGAAACAGCGTTATTTATATTAATGTTTAGTAAATTTTCACGACAACATGTGCCTCAATTACAAGTAGCTGATTCTTATTTGCCAAGCATTCCTCTAAGAAACAAGAAAAGTGAAACAAAATCTTAACAGATAACCCATTTTAATAATGGCCCTGTAAAAGCAGTTTTGTGGAACTGTCATCTCATTTTTAATACCATTTTGGTATTGAAAAAAGTATCTAAGTTGATTAAATGATCAGCATATGTCCAAAACCTTCTACTTAGCAAATAGTTCACAGTAAAGCTAGTGTTAATCATATTCTTGTATTGACTTAGAGAAGCTTACTGTGAAGTACAGGAGTCCTGCTTTTGTGTAGGACAGGGCCTGAAATGGGTCAGTTGCAAGGTCAGTGAAAAAACAAAAGATCAGGACACCAAGATTTCCTTTTTCGTGGCAATGCTCTTGCACAAAGACACTGTTCTGTGCACTGTTGATATTTCTGTGAGCAAAACCCCTTCATTTATATCATTTGTTTTAAGATTAGACAACACAATTAGCACAATCAGCAAGAACAAATTGCAGAAGAAAGTGGTCACTGGTCAGTAATTCTTAAGAACTGTGCAAGGAACTCGTTATGGATATTAGGGGATATAAGCAAGGGTAAGGTTAACTATACAACTCAGACAAAACTTCCCCCTCATTTCTCAGACCGTGTCTGTCCAATGTGAGCACAGGTGTTGCAGTTACTAAGCAGCAGACAGTGATCTCGTGTCTAAGCACCTACATCCTTTCTGACATGGAGCACCTATCTTCTCAGCCTCAGTTTCTGCCTTATATCACATGTCTCTTTCTGAAGTCTCTCTTTGTATTCCTGCCTGTATGGTTTCTAATTTTCAGGTACCTTTAATGCCTTCTCCACTGCCCTTTCTTGCTGCAGCAAAATGGAAAGCTTTTTGAGGGCTTTCTGCAATGGAAAACTGTCCTCTTCTGGCAAGTCTGTCCAGGAATGATTTGATATCTAACAGCCATGTTGTTTTATTATTATACGAAATCATAATCTCTATTGTGTCCCTTTTTAAAGCATAACCATGTTTAGTAAAATCCTTCTCTGATGTTTTGTGTTTCTCTTTCCTAATTTTCTGCTTCAAAATTCAAAGGGAGGCCATTGTCACAGGAAGCACTTTCCCTTAGATTTGGGTTTCTCCTGGTCCCATGACCTCCCTGAAATCTTGCCTGTTCTAGCAAGTCACTGAAACTCTTACTATGATTACCACAAGTGGACACTTTTCCCAGGTAATGCTGGGAATCCGGGAATGAATTCCCGGAACTGGTTGTGGGAAAAAGACAGCACTGTGGTTTGAGCCACTGTTCAAAGCAACATTAATTTTTATCCTATTAACCCCACCATCACCCTGAACCATTTTTCCAGATAGAAAATCTATAATTAGACAGGCCAAGAAAATCATGGTCAACTGTACTGCTGATTCACCCCAGATGGAATACTTTGGGCCTCGATATGTTGGGACCTTGTTAAGCAACAGTCTCTTGGGTACTGATGGCTCTGCTAGAGAAGGGCAGTTCATAAGAGGCAAGAAAGTTATTGTGAAGAAACCTTAATCCAATACCTCATCTCTATGAGGAACGAAAATTTACACTCTGCTAATGCAATCTGAAAACCTTTCACATGTTATTCTTCCTTTCATAGGAAGCGAGTATGGATACAAGCCATGTGAGCCTAAGGGTAGGGAAGGAAGCAATGTATCCCTCTCCCTCCTATAACAGAAGAAAAGTGGTATTGTGGGTATACTTGTTGAATGTGATACAAATTTACAATTAATTGGTTTCCAACATCATTGGGAATACATCGGAAACTTGCTTTGGAGACAAGCCCAGTGAGCACAAGGGATGTGGAAATTGTCTGGGTTCAATTTGCAAATGTAGGAAGTTTTCATGAATGCAATCAGTGTGGTAAGGCACTGAGATATTTCAGTTTTTTTCAAAGGTATAGAAAAAAACCTCATGAAAATGGATCCTATAAATGTGAATCATATATTAAGGGCTCTAAAATCGCAGATATCTTTTCACACGCCAAAAATCCCATAGTGAAGAGAAAACATATGAATGTAAACATGGTGATCAAACCTTAAAATCTGATTCTTCTTAAAAACTAGGCCAAAGTATAAAACTAAATCATACAGATAAAGACATTGAGCTTTGTAACCAATGTGCTAAGGCATTTAGAAATGTCGTTTTTCTTTGCAGGCCTGAAACAAGTTATACTGGAGAGAAACACTATGAATGTAATCAATTTGGGAATGCATTTGCAAATCGCAGACAACTTTGCATGCATGAAAGAATTAATTCTGGAGAGAAACTCTATGAATGTAATCAGTGTGGTAAAGCCTTTTCACGTAACAGTAGTCTCCAAGTACATAAAAGAACACATACTGGAGAGAAACCCTATGAATGTAATCAGTGTGGGAAAGCCTTTTCACGTAACAGTCATCTCCAAGTACATAAAAGAACACATACTGGAGAGAAACCCTATGAATGTAATCAATGTGGGAAAGCCTTTTCAGTTCACAGTCGTCTCCATGTCCATAAAAGAACACATAGTGGAGAGAAGCCCTATGAATGTAATCAATGTGGGAAAGCCTTTTCAGTTCGCTGTAATCTCCAAGTACATAAAAGAACACATAGTGGAGAGAAGCCCTATGAATGTAATCAGTGTGGGAAAGCCTTTTCAGATCGTAGTAGTCTCCGTGTCCATAAAAGAACACATAGTGGAGAGAAGCCCTATGAATGTAATCAGTGTGGGAAAGCCTTTTCACTTCGCAGTAATCTTCAAACTCATGAAAGAACTCATACTGGAGAGCATCCCTATGAATGTAACCATTGTGATAAAGCCTTTGCATCTTACAGCCATCTTAAATATCATAAAAGAACACATACTGGAGAGAAACCCTATGAGTGTAATCAATGTGGTAAAGCCTTTGCACAAAGAGATAATCTTCGATGTCATGTTAGGACTCATACTGGAGAGAAACCCTATGAGTGTAATCAATGTGGTAAAGCCTTTGCACGTCACAGTTCTCTTCAGTGTCATGAAAGAACACATTCTGGAGAGAAACCCTATGAATGTAATCAGTGTGGGAAAGCATTTGCACAAAGCCGTACTCTTCGATGTCATGAAAGGACTCATAACTGGATAGAAAAATTTTGAATGTAATCAATGTGGGAAAGCCTTTGCACATCATCGTTCTCTGCAGTGTCATGAAAGAACACATAGTGGAGAGAATCCCTATGAATGTAATCAATGTGGTAAAGCCTTTGCATTTAACAGTCAACTTCAGCGTCATGAAAGAACACATAGTGAATAGAATCCCTATGATTGTAATCAGTGTGGGAAAGCCTTTTCAGTTCGCAGTAATCTTCAGATTCATGAAAGAATTCATACTGGAGAGAAGCGCTAAGAGTGTAACCATTGTGATAAAGCCTTTACATGTTACAGCTATCTTCAATATCATAAAAGAACACATAATAGAGAGAAACCCTATGAATGTAATCAATGTGGGAAAGCCTTTGCACGTCACAGTCATCTTCAGTGTCATGAAAGAACACATAGTGGAGAGAAACCCTATGATTGTAATCAGTGTGGGAAAGCCTTTTCAAGTAACAGTAGTCTCCAAGTACATAAAAAAGCACATACTGGAGAGAAAATGCATGAATGTAATCAATGTGGTAAAGGCTTTTCAACTCACAGTCTCCATGTACATAAAGGAACACATACTGGAGAGACACTGCATGAATGTATTTAATGTGGTAAAGCCTTTTCAGGTCACAGTAGTCTCCAAATACATAAAAAACATACTGGAGAGAAACCCTATGTATATAATCAATGTGGGAAAGCCTTTTCAGTTCACAATAATCTTCAAAGGCATGAAATATTTCATGTTGGAGTGTAACCTTATGAATGAATTTAGTGTGATCAAGTCTTCATGCATCATAGTAGTCTTTGAAATTATGAAGGAATTCATATAAGAGTACAGTCTTTAATGTGCAATTTAAAGTCTTTAATGTGCAATCAGTGTTTTAAAGCCTTTGTATATCAAAGTAGTCCCTGAAGACATGAACAATTGCATACTGCAGGGAACCAGTGACTATAAAAGATTTTGTAAAATCTTTAGCCGCCACACTTATGCTCAGGTACAAAAAATTAGTTTATTCTGGAGAAAATATCTGACTAGTGTCAACACACTGTATAAGCCTTATGACGCCCCGCTCTATTTTGTTTGCGCCTAAACACTCTTGAACAAGAGCTGTATGAATTTAAATGACAAGGTACCCATTTTAGATATCACATATCTCTTCAGTTACATGAAATCAGACATCCAGCTGTAAAACTTTATGGACATGGAGTTTTTGTTGCTGTGATACAACACCATGTCAAAAGCAATTTATAAAGGATTTTAATTTTGTTTAGGTTCCAGAGGGTTATACACCATGAGTGAACCATGGAAACAAGTATCAGACATGACAGCTAAAGATAAAAGCTAAGACCTCATATCCTTCACCTAAAGCATGAAGCAGAGAGTGGCAAATGGGTGTGGTGCAAGGATTACAACTCTGAAACCCGTGTGAGTGACATATTTTCTCTATCAGGGTGTCATTTTCTAAATCTTCCCAAAAGATAACACCAACTAAGAATAATTGATTCCTTGACCTCAAGTTTATATGCTTGCTTTCTTTTACATGAACCAATTCATGATGAATAAAAACTAAACATCTGGATTACATAAGTGAAAGCTTGCAGAAAGAAGTCATGTCAGTGAGGCGGTTTAATGCCAGTTCTGGATTAAATCCCAACTTGTGAGGCAGAGGCAGGTATTTAGAGTGAGATCCAGCACAGCCACCACAGTAGAGAAACCCTGTCTAAAAAACTGCAAGAAAAGAAAAGAAAGCATGAGTGAATATTATGTTTGTTTAAATATTTGTTGTGTTTTTAATTATTTGATATCAATAAGTCATATGCGAACATACAAAACAATTTACCAGTTGGAATTATTACGCCATAGAGTTCCAAGAAGTGTTACTATTCGTCAATACAGTAATAGTTCCTGTTTAAATCTTTGCACTATCCTTTCATTCTGTGATTCAAAAAAGGTCATTTTAAAACGTGTCAGCTGGCTATAGGGATGCATGTCTGTAATCCTAGTACTTGTAAGACAGAGGCAGTTGAATCTGTCTGAGTCTGAGGCCTGCCTTGTTGGAGAGTATGTTCCTGGGTAGCCATGCATATATACAGATACTCTCAAATTCTCCTCCCTCTAGAAAAAGTACATCTCAATATATGGAACTCATTGCTGCTCAGCCTTTTGGCTAAGATCAATTATTGTATCAATTTATGGAAATTTTTCTAAGTTAATTGGGTGGGACTCATTTCTACTTAACTCATTTCTACTCAACTAAATAAAGAGCACTGTGTGACCAAGGAAAACAAGAAGTGGGAGTCCATTCACAGAGGGATATAAAGTCATTGAATCCTTTAGTGTCCATGTAGGAGGGGACATTCATCACCTGCAAATGGTCAAAAGCAGAAGGTGGACATGGGGTATCTTCGTCTTCTACATTATAATGACATATTTGGGAGCTTGAGAGTTTAACCTGTTAGGACCCCAGTAATGGATTAGTTAATTAGATCATTGTCACTGTTTCAAATTAATCACACTGAATAAATGATTTTAATTTTCACAATTTGTTATTTGTTCATCTCTGGTACAATACATTCTCCCCAGCTGCTCCCTTCCCCCTACTCCAATCTCCCCTCTCGACAACCCTCTCTCCCAGTTCTACTGTCTTGGCCCCCACTTCTCCACAGAAAAGAGCAGTGCTCTCAGGGCTACTGCTGAACCAGGGCATAACAAGATGAAAGAAGACTGGGCACTACTCCTATATCAAGGGTGACTAGGTATTCCAGTAGGAGACAGGGGGTCTCAAGGACAGATAAAAGAGTCAAGAGACTTGCCCCACTCCAGCCCCTATTACATTCACAAGAACACCAAGCCAGGAATCCATAAGATATTTATAGGGGGTCCTGCGGGTTCTGTGCAAATTCAGTCTCTATGAGCCTCTAAGAGTGCTGGTAAGTTGACTATGAGGGCTTCTCTTTGTCCTCAATACCTCTGGTCCCTACAGTCCACCTCTACGTCCCCCTCTCCCATGGAGTTTGCTGTGCTCTCCATGATGTTTGTTTGGTCCTGGCTTTCTACATTTGTTCCTAAGAGCTGATGGAGGATGCCTATCTATTGCAGAATGGGTTAGGAACTGATCTATGAGCAGAGCAGCCCATCATTAAAAATCATCTCCATGCTATCCAATGTAGAGGAACACTTGGAATTTTTATGTTAAGAAAAGCTTTCTGGTTTATCTAACTAGTCAGTAGAGGTTCATGTTCCCACTCCAGCTGTGGTATAGTTGTTTACAGGTTGGAATTGGAATGCGTGATGCAGGTAGCTGTAATTTGGTTAGGTGTAGCTGTTCTGACATCTGTAGCTTTTTGGGGGGGATTGTATGTTGTGTGGGTTTATGAGAAATTTTGTCTTAGGCCATAAAAGGTCTGAAGCCCTGAGAGTCAGTGTGGGTGTTGGTTGGTGAGTCATTGGTTGGGTTGCTATCTTTAGTGAGAAAATTACTAAGAGAACAAGGTTTGGAGAGATTTGAACTTAGCACAGCCTAAAAAGATGTGAAGATTCCTACCTTTCTGTATTAAGGCCGCTTATAAAGCAGTAAAATTTTCTATCTTTCCTTTCTCCTTCCCTAAATTGGGGGTAAAAGATTGTAGTATACAAATATAATTCAGTTTAGTTCCTGGCATGTGTTTAAGTATCAGGCTTGGGCTTTCTTTTTAACATGGGGTTCTGCCCTTCTATTGTCCCGGTGGATCCTACAAGGAGGACAGGCTCAGAAGTTGTCCCAGTTCCAACAGGGGAACCCTTGCCAGGCCACAGGAGATTACCTGCTCAGGCTCCCTGTCCCACCAAACTAGAGGTCCTTCCTTGAGTCTACCTCTCAGATCCCAGTGAATTTCCACTGCACTCTGACTCCTCATCAACCTCCAAATATTCTCCAATTCTGGTTGTCTTTCCATATATTCTTTGCCTCCATAAATCCCCCCACCTAGTTCCTCCACTACCATTTGTATCCTCCCCTAGCCTACCTGGACCATCTATTCTATTTCTCATGGAGATCTTTTTACCATGCTGATCGCTGTGTCCACTGGGGCATCCTTGTTGCATAGTCTCTCTGGGTCTGTGGATTGTAGCACCTATGTCCTTAGCTTAACAGTTATTATCAACATATAAGTGAGTACATATCATGTTTGTCTTTCTGGGTCTGAGTTATGTCAATCAGCTGAAATTTTTTTTAGTTCCCTCCATTTGACTGAAAAACTCATGAGATCATGTAACACTCCATTGTGTACATGTACTAAAATTTCTTTATCTGTTCTTCAGTTAAGGGGCATCTTGGCTTCTTCCAGTTTCTGGCTATTATGAATAAAGTTGCTATGAACACAGGTGAGCAAGTGTCCTTCTGGTGGAATTGATGAGAGGGTCCATTTTGAATATTCCCCGAAGTGGTATAACTGTGTCTTGAGGTGGGTCAATTTCCAATTTTCTGAGGGATCAACATAGTGGCTGTACAAGTTTGCACTCTCACCATTAAAGGAGTGTTCCTTTTGTTGTCCATCCTCACCAGAATGAGCTGTCATTTGTGTTATTATTCTTAGTCATTCTGATAGGTGTAAGTGTGGACGCCTGCCTCGCCTGCAAGGAAGACGCCACACACAGGATTCTTCTGGTTCACGCTTTATTGAGGACAGCAGTTCAATTAAGTGTTGAGAGCGAAAGACCCTGATTGCAAAAGGCACCCTGCTTATATAGAGCATAGGGCTACTTGACCGTCAATGATTGGATACTCATCCAGACCCTCATTAGCATGGAGGGAGGCGGCAAGAACTGCTCACCTGCGCCTGTGCTGTAACTTGTTTACTCCAAATGCGAGCAAGAAGAACCCGGAAGCAGGAAACCGGCGCCATCTTGTAATGGCGTTTCAACTCGGCTCCCAACATCTCCCCCTTTTATATTAAATTGAGGACAAAGGAACATGCTAAGTCACCGATCAACCCCCTCCATCTACAGAAGTGAGGATCAAGGAAGTTAAGCATGTCCTAAATACCCAGGTTACCTTATCTCGTGCAATGAGGAGAACCTCTGAGATGTGCAAAGGCTAACCTTGGGTCGAATAAGGGATGTGCCTATTCTTGGTGCAATGGAAGCAAGTCCTCAGGGTACAAAGGCCACATGCCCTAAATTGTCTAGAAGGGAAACATGTGGTGGAGATGAACTTCTGTCGCATTGGTCCCGACAACATACAGCTCAACAATCAAAAGGAGGGTTGGATATTACATACCAACCATCGACCTAACGATAGCCTATTGTTTAAGCGTTGCTAACCAGGCTGCAGGGGAATGTCCCACATCAAGGGCAGCAAATGCTTGAATAATCATCGCTGTCTCTGTCTATACATTTTACAAAGGCACCAAAAGCATACAAATACAGAAGCAATCATCACAAAATATATGTGCCATTAGCATAATCCTCATCGCTATCGCCTCCTATCCAATCATCTTCATTTACCCAAACTGCACCAGAGTTGGAAAGTTGTATGCAACCAGTTTCATCAACCAAAGTAAAACAGAGTGTTCCATTTAGGGGGAGTGTACGATTTTCCCCTATACCACTATTTTGAGAGTCATAAAGCAAATAGGCAAGATCAAGACTAGAGTTTGTAGCAAAGAAGCGTGGGAAAACTTGAGCATCATGCATCACTGGCATTGGTATGGGGAGTGTTGTTAGTATTCCCCATCGTTGTTCTGTGCGTATCGGGGGCCACTTTATCAGGATCATCTGTAGAGCCAGTAGCGTTTTCAAGATCCTCATCCTGTTCTTGATCTTCTAAGGGCTGTTTCACCGTTCTTGTCAGATGAGCAGGCACCCAAATGGGGTTTTCTTGGTCCTGAGGAAAAACACAAACAGCTCCCCTGGATCTTATTAAAACTTGATCCGGGCCCTTCCATTGATTAGACAATGCATCTTTCCACTTGACATTTATTGAAGTTTTTGAGGTTTTATCTCTCTGTTTTTTCTTAGCCTTAGGCAGGTTAGGAAGAGGGGGCGCAGAGGGAGCCGCCGGAGCGTATGGCTCAGGAGGGTAACGTTCTTCCTCACAGCGCGCAGCTTCCTCTTCTAGTTCTGTTTGTTCCTCTGTATCCAGTTTCTCTTCTGACCCCGAAGTTTCTGAGTCTGTGGTTTCTGAGTCAGAAGAGGAACTACTAGTCTCATCACTGGTTATTTTTAAATTTTCAAATTCTGCTAGTACTGGGTATAACCTTTTTTGACTATTCATTTGTTCTTTCTTTTTTTCTTTTTTCTCTTTTTCTACCCTTTTTATCTCTTTTTTAGGCCTCTCCCTCTTTTCTGTTTCTGACATGCTGTCTTGATGTTCTGCCAATGTACGCTGTCCTTCTTTTACCCTTTCTTGACATCGCTTATCTTCTAAGCAAGCTTTAACCATACACCATAGTGGCCATGTGCCGGCGCGGAGACCTTCCTTTTCCTTTTCCCTTTGCAAATCTCCTCCCAGTTTACCCCAAGAAGGGATTGTAAGAGATCCGGTGGTTCCTGGGCGATGACAATTTAGACAAGGGCAACAAGCAAGAACAACAATAACCATACAAGCAAAAATGACCGCGCCTAGTGCAGGGTCAATCTCATAAAACAGCATACCTCTCAGAAAGAGTCTGGATCCACTTTCGTCCCGCGCTCCAGTTCTGAATCCTCCTGAAAAGAGGGGTCTTCGCCGGTGCTCAGTTGATGGTCAGGTTCCCGGGTTTCGGCACCAAATGTGGACGCCCGCCTCGCCTGCAAGGAAGACACCGCACACAGGATTCTTCTGGTTCACGCTTTATTGAGGACAGCAGTTCAATTAAGTGTTGAGAGCGAAAGACCCTGATTGCAAAAGGCACCCTGCTTATATAGTGCATAGGGCTACGTGACTGTCAATGATTGGATACTCATCCAGACCCTCATTAGCATGGAGGGAGGCGGCAAGAACTGCTCACCTGCGCCTGTGCTGTAACTTGTTTACTCCAAATGCGAGCAAGAAGAACCCGGAAGCAGGAAACCGGCGCCATCTTGTAATGGCGTTTCAACTCGGCTCCCAACATGTAAGACATAATCTGAAAGTTTTGATTTGCATTTCCCAGATGGCTAAGGATGTCAAACATTTCATTAAGTATCTCTTGGCAATTTGATAGTTCTCTTTGAGATTTGTTTAAGAAATTTCTCGGTACCCCATTTTTACTCAGATTATTAGTTTTCAGGATGTCCAGTTTCTTGAGTTCTTTATATATTTTTGATATTAGCTCTCAATGGAATGAAAATCTTTTCCCATTCTATAGGCTACCACTGTGTCTTACTGACAATGTCCTTTGCATTGCAGCAGCTTTCCAGTTTCATGAGGTCCTGTCTAATAATCATTGATCTTAGTGCCTGAGCTATCCGTGTTCTATTCAGGAAGTGGTCTCCTGTGCCAATGCTTTCAAGGCTATTTTTCACTTTCTCTTTCAGGTTCAGTGTATCTGGTTTTATATTGAGGTGCCTGATCCACTTAGACTTGTATTTTGTGAGGGTTGACAAATCTGGTTCTATTTGCAGACATCCAATTAAACCAGCACCATTTGTTAAAGATTCTTTTTCCATTGTATATTTCTGGCTTCTTTATCAAAGATCAGCTATCTAGAAGGATTTGGATTTCTGTCTAGATCTTTGACTCAGTTCCCTTGATCAATTTGTTTGTTTTTGTGCCAATACCTTCCAGTTTTTCTTACTATACCCCTGTAGGATAGCTTGAGTCTGAGTATGTTGATACCCCTGAAGTTCTTTTATTTTTCAGGATTATTTTAGCTTAACTGTGTTTTTTGTTTTCCATATGAAGTTGAGTATTGTACTTTCTGGGTCTGTAAAGAATCAAATTGGTATTTTGATAGGGAGTGCATTGAAACTGTAGATTGCTTTAGGTAGATAGCCATTGTTACTACATTAGTCGCTACCATTCAAGGTGTAAGGAAATCTCTCCATCTTCTGAGTTCTTCAGTTTCTTTCTCCAAAGATTGAATGTTTTTGTCATACAAGTCTTAAGATTTCTTGATAATAATCACCCCAAGATATTTTTTGATATTTGTGTTGCTTTCCTGATTTCTTACTTGGTTCCTTTGTCATTTTGTATAGATGAGGGCTACTGTTTTTTTTTTTAGTTGATCTTGTAGCTAGGCTATTCACTGAAATTGTTTATCAGCTGTAGGCATTCCCTGGTAGAATTTTTGTTGTCACTTAAATATACAATCCTTTTATTTGTAAATAAAGATCCTTTGGCTTCTTGCTTTCCAATGTGTACCTCCTTTATCTCCCTCTTTTGTCTTATTTCTCTACCTATATGTTCATTTACTGTATTGAATTGATATGTAGGGAGTGGACAACTTTGTTTTCTCCCTTGATTTTAGTGGAATTTCTTAGAGTTTTTCTCCATTTAATTTCTGTAAATTGCCTTCATTATGTTTAAGTATGGTCATAGTATCACTAGTCTCTCTAAGACACTTATCATGAAACAGTGTTGTATTTTGTCAAAATCTTTCTTGGCATCTAGTGAGATTAACATGTTTAAGTTTGTTTATATGGTGCATTACATTGATTTTCATATATTGAATCATCCCTGTATCACTTGGAAGAGGCCTACTTCATCATGGTGTTTGATCTTTTTGATATGTTCTTTGGTTTGATTTTTGAGTATTTTATTGAGTATTCTTGATCTCTGTCCATGATTGACATTTGGCTATCATTCTCACTCTGTCTTTTCTTTTTGTTCAAGACAATTTCTCTGTTGTAACTCTGGCTGTCCTGGAATTCACTCTGTAGACTAGGCTGCCCTCAATCTCACAGAGATCCTCCTGCCTCTGCCTCCCAAGTATGGGGATTAAAAGCATATGCCACCCTTGCCCAGCTATAATTCTCCATTTTTTGTTGAATCTTTGTCTGCTTTGAGTTTCATAGTGACTGTGTCCTCATAGAATGAGTTTGGAAGTATTCCTTCTGTTTCTGTTTTGTGGAATATTTTGAAGAGTATTGCTGCTAACTCTTCTTTGAATGTCTGATAGAATTCTGCACTAAACCAATCTGGCCCTGGGACTTTTTTGGTTGGGTGACCTTTAATGACTGCTTCTATTTCCTTTGTTTATTTCTCTGATCTTGACTAGAGACTAATCTTTGGTAGATGATATCTATTGAGAAAATTCTCTATTTCTTTTACAGTTTACAGTTTTGTATAGTACCGGTTTTACAAAATGACCTAATGACTCTTTGGATTTCCTCAGTGTCTATCATTATATTCCCCATTTCATTTGTCTTGGTGATTGGGATATTCTTTCTCCATCTTTTATCTAGTATGGATAAGGGTTTGTCTACCAACTCTTTGTTTCATTGTATTGTTCTCTTTGTTCCTAATTAATGGATTTCAACTCTTGGTTTGATTATTTCTCTCTGTCTATTCTTTTTGGGTGTCCTTACTGCTTTTGGTTCTAGAGCTTTCAGATATGACAGTAACTTGCTAGTAGGAGACTTCTCTTTTTTTTATTCTAGGCACTTTGTGGTATGAATTTTCTGCTTAGCACTGCTTTCATTTTGTCCCATAAATTTGGGTATGTTTTGGGTTCATTTTTATTGAATTTTAGAAAGTCGTTAATTCCTTTCCTTATTTCTGTCTTGACTCAGTCATCATTCAGTAGAGGTTGTTCAGTTTTTATGAATTTGTAGGCCTACTGTTGATGCTATATTGTTGTTGAAATCCAGTTTTAATCTATGGTGGTCTGATATGATGTATGAGGTTATTTCGATTTTCTTGTATCAATTGAGGCTTGCTTTGTGGCCCAGTCAGTGGTCAGTTTTGGAGTAGGTTCCATGAGGGTGGTGACCAAAAGGTATATTCTTCTGTGTGTGGGTGAAATGTTCTGTAGATATCCATTAGGTCCATTTGGTTTGTGACATCTGTTATCAGGGTAGAGGAGGTAGTATTACGGAAGCCTTTAGCACACCTAGAATGTCACGGCCAGTCTGACAAGTTACACAGTATCTGAATGGGGGGTGAGACTGAAGGGATTGAGGGGTTAAGCTAACATGAATGGGGGACTAATCTAAAGGAAACAATGATGCATACTGTATTCTTGAGCTCAGATGGGGTGGAGCTACAGTTTAATTTTTGTCACAGTTTTTATACTCTTTTTCTCAAGGGTCTACATGCAGTTACAGCATTTACAAAGTTAATAATCACCAGGGAAACAGCAGGTATTCAATGAGAGTAAAATCACAAGGTAAAACAATATATGATTAAGGCACCTTATTCTATAGTTAGCCATAAGCTTTCATCTCACTAGGTGGAGCTAAATGCTTACCCAAAGCAATCATCTCACTCAGTGGAGCTAAACACTCACCTAGAGCTGTGATCTTTCTCCAAAGAAGGAATGTTTCTTAGGTAATCTTTGACTTCCCTGAAACTAGACTTCAGCTTGGCTCATAAAATCTCCTAGTAAAGAAATAGGTGTATAGCCAGAGGCTCAGAGCAGAATCTAGGCCCAGAATTGGGGTGCTCCCCTCATGCTAAAATGTTAGTTTCTAAACTTTGTGATATGGCTTTGCTGACTGCATTCTGATTGGCTTTTTTAACCTGATTGCTTGCTATGTTTTGCCAGCGTCAAGATTTGTGTAAAAGAGCACAGAAAAGCTCTCTAATAGGTGTGCACTCTCTCCTGAGTAGAGTGTAGCTCAGCCATAAACTCCTCATCTTGCAACATCTCGGTGTTAGTTGACTGTGACACTGTAACAGATCCAAGTCACAACCCCCTGAGGCTTGCACGAATTTTTTTAAGTTTACAAAAGGGATAAAATTTTTACCTCTATTAGCATTGCCATTGTCTGTAATCTGTACTGATACCCTCCTTGTAAGTGTTTATAAATAGAGTAGACTCACACTATCAAGTCATATCAAGCTATGGTTTGGGGTTTAAACAGAACACTGTTTCCCTCTTCAGAGCACTAGATATATAGATTGGACAGAGATGTTTTCAACACAATGAGAAGCACTTCTAAGCCTACACTTAGAAAACAACCAAAGAAGGTTTAAACATTTGAGTTTGTGTCTATGATAGTATTAGTCAGTGCTTTACTAGGGTTACATGAATAGCTTATCAAAAATCCACTGATTAATGTTAAAACTTCAAACTTTTGAAGTTCTAACATAACAATAGTATAGAGAAGGAAAGAAATATGAAACAAATTTCATTTTACACATACCTTACATCACTCCGCTAGACCATTTCAACCTGCATTTACACATCCTAAATCACTCAGCCCAGTGGTTCTTAACCTGCATCAACACATCCTAAATCACTCAGCCCAGTGGTTCTCAATTTACACATCCTAAATCACTCAGCCTAGTGGTTCTCAACCTTCCTAATGCTGCGACCTTTTAATACACATCCTCATGCTGTGAAGACTCCCAACCATAAAAATGTTTTTGTTGCTACTTCATAACTGTAATTTTGCTACTGTTATGAATCGTAATGTAAATATCTGATGTGAAGATGGTCTTAGATGACCCCTGTGAAAGGGTCTTTTGACCCCCAAAGGGGTCGTGACCCACAGGTTGAGAACCACTGACTTAGACCCACACAACTTCCTTAAGCTTTTGAACCCGACCTTTACAACTTGTATTTGCACATTTTAAATTAATTTCATAGACCCTCACGACTTACATAAACTTTAAACATTTTCTTTTCCATCCAATCATTTATCAAGTGACCCAAGTGGTGACTGAGAGCAGTCATAACAAAGCAAGTCCCTTTAAATAAAGGAATAGTAGCCAGGTAGTGTTGTGGAAGTTTATTTTTAGTTGTGTTTAAAATAATTGCTTCTGTGTACTGTTGGAAACAGGGGATGCATAGGCTATGGCATTCTGTATTGTCTGCAGGTGTTGGATTTCTGTGGGGGAATGTTTAATTTCTTATGATTTGCACCTAAGGAGTTCTGAATCAATAAAAACACCTGAGCTCAGATGGTTGCCTGCTGAGGTCTGTCAAGACTTCCACCTATGAAAATACTTCCTTGTCTTCCTTGGTGAGCCGCCCCAACAGAACTAACAGCAACAAGGTCACCACATGTAGAGGCACATGCAGAGGCAGGTAGATCTTTGTGAGTTCGAGGCCAGCCTGTGTTGGGGAAGTTAATTTTTAGTTATGTTTGAAATTGTTTTATGTACTGTTGGGTGAGGGGCTGTCTAGGGTGTTTTGTATTGTCTGCAGGTGTTGGATTTTTGTGGGTACAACCTCGGGCAGTTTTGGAAAACAGTTTCTGTGTGCTGACACTTAGGAAACACTTTTCAGGTTTTAAGATAGAGTCTGGTTTGCTGGAAAAATACCTGGTCACTTTGACTACAGTAAGGATCCCTTTGTCGGTGGAGTTCTCATCACCATAGCAGATGTGTCTTATTAGGAGCTCTTGTTAGGCAGGTTTTCAGAAAAAAAACTGGTCAGTTTAACTAAGCAGCTTTTTGGCTTTAAAGCACTGCTTCCACAACAGCAGGGGATCCTGGGCTGGTGGAAAGAATCTGCACTTGAAATATTCTGGCAGTTAGGTGTTCTTTTTCACCACCGCTGTGGTAAATATACACCCTTCTTCATAGACCTCAAACCCATCTTGAGCTTCACACATATACAACACAGCTATCAGAAATCTGTAGAGGTTGTTTAATTGCTTATGATCTGTACCTGGTATCAGTAGAACATCTGAGGAGGTCTGAAAGAATAAAAACACCTGATCTCAGACACGTGGGGTTTCACTATGGAGTCCGGTGGTTACCGGAATGGTGCTTCCCTCTGCTGAGGTCTGGAAGGGTTTGAAACTATGAAAGTACCTCCCTGTCTTTGGTAATTCACCACAGCAGCATATAACTACAAGCCTTGTCAACAGAGTGAGTTTATCTGTGAAGTGGGGTAAGCTGTGTCTGTGTCTACCTTCCTCAGCAGGAGACCTAATGGCTCTAGAAAAGTGGAGCCTGAGAAATGAACCGACTGTGAAACTCCTGTTAAAATGGTAAAGCTACAGTTAGCTATCAGCACCATAAGAGATCTGAGAAAGATAAATTAGAGCAGGAAGTATAATCTAAATGGCTTCTGTATCAATTAAAATGACAGAGACTTACCCGATACCTGATACCTTAGGTCCTGCCATGGTAATCTCGATGGTTTCATTGGGGAACAGAGTTTGTTGGTGTTTGGCGGTCACAGGGACATTAGCCTTTGGTTACCAGACATGGAGGGTCTGAGAGATTTACCTGTGGAGGAGTAACTTGGAAAAACTGATCTACTTTAGTGAGGCAGAGTAGGGACCTGGCAGTGGGCATGACATGGGGCGGTTCTTTACCCAGTGATCAACGTTAGCACAATCTAGGTGGAATTGTGGGTGCCTTGTGGTTGTCTTTGGAAGCTGGTAGAGTTGCCAGTATTAGCTGGCATTTGTCTATCATGGGAAGGTTTTTAAATTAAACACGTCAAATCCTATATTCAGCAAACCTCTGTGGATTTTGAGGACCATTGATTGAGTATGCCTAATTTTAAAGAAACTATTTGTTTTTAGTTACCTGCTTCAGGCTTAACCTTGAAAACTTATGCAGAAGGCTAGTAGAGCTTGTGCCTGCAAATGAGTTACATTTATACTTAGATGTGCTGGATAGTTTTATGTCAATTTCATTAAAACTAAAGTTATTTAAAAGAAGGGAACCTCAATTAAGAAAATGCCTCCATATGACTGGGCTGCTGGCAAACCTAATTGGTTGTTGATGGGGGAGGAGCATCCTGCCTCCAGTTTTCTGCCCTGTTTGAATTTCTGCCCTCACTGATGTTTATAAACTGTGAGTGAAATAAACCCTTTCTTCCCTGCCTTTGCCTCAAGGCATGCCCCACCACTGCCCAGCTTAGTTCTTGATATTTAAAATAAAGATTTCTTAGCTGGTTGGTTGTGGTGGTGCACACCTGTAATCCCAGCACTCGGAGACAGAGGCGATTGGATCGCCTTCAGTTTGTTCCAGGCCAGACTAGTCTACAGAGTGAGTTCTGAGACAGCCAGAGTTAGAACAGAGAAACCTTGTTTTGGAAAAAAAGATTTCTTGGGAAAATATACAAATGATGCAAGACATGAAAATGCTTGCATTTCGAATACTATGAATACATTATTAGCTTGCCATATATGGGGTAAAGGGGTCTGGAGAGATGTCTCAGGGGTTAAGAGCTCTGGCTGATCCTGCAGAGGACCTGGGTTCAGTTCTCAAGACCCACATGGTGCCTCGAAGCCATCTGTAACTCCAGTTCCAGGGGATCCAATGTTCTCTCCTGACCTCTTCCCTCTCTAGAACTCTTTGGGCAACAGACACACACATGCATACAAAACACCCATACACATCTGAAAAATGAAATATTTTTGAGTCTATTACTTCCTTCTGGGCCTCTCCCATCCAAACCCTGTTGGCACCTTTTACCTATGAACCACATGAATTCCGTGGGCTTTGGAGATTATTTGTACAGGGAGTGGGGTGTGCTGTGGGACTTACTTTGTAGCTCCCAGCATGCTTGGAATGCAGCTGCCTGCTTGGATCAAGGCCTGGTGATTTTCTATAGGATGAGAAATATCCAACCTGCTTCTCGACAAGTATATATTAAATATTATACAATAGTGCTCTGTTGGATGTTGAGAGGACCAGCGCCCCCTAGTGTTGGGTGGCACTGACCTCTCTGCCTACTGTCAAGTACTTGCTTTCCCAGAAACCCTTGTTTCCTCCTATCAGTTAGTGAGCCAATCCAGTGCTCGGGTTCTGATCACTCAGAGAGATCCCCTGCTTCCTTTAAAAATCCATGTGGCCAGCTTTCTGGGATAATCACCATCTTGTGACCCCAGCATGCTGGTTTGGCTGCGCCATGTTGTTTTTTTAATTCAACAGCCCTGAAGTCAGTATGTAACCGATGGGAAAATGAAACAACTGCTTTGTATGACCATATGCAGGCTGTCTAATTGGGCTGTGAATGTGATCTTAACATATGTAACATACGCAATGATTTTCTATGTGATAAATATGTTGAATACTGGTTGTGTGTTTTCTGATTTATTTTGAGACAGGGTCACACTGCATATCTCTGGCTGCAACTCATTGTGTAGCCAAGGCTGACCTCACATTAGTGGTAATCCTCCTGCAGTACCAAGTGTTAAGGTGATAGGCAGGTGCACCCACATCCAGAGTTCTTCCTTCATGTTTTTAACATTTATTTTCTTGTTGTGTATATATCTGTGTTCTGGTCATGCATGTACAGATGTGGAGGTCAGAGGAAACTTTGAGAAGTCGATTCTTTACTTCCACCATGAAGGCCCTGAGTATGGAACTGAGGTTGTTAGTGGTAAATGCCTCTTTTATTTTTTAAAGACAGCTTCTCACTGTGTGGCTCTGGGTCATGTGGATTAACTCTCAGATCATCAGTAATGGCAAGAGCCTTTACTCCATGAGTAGTCTCATCAGCCCACCTAAAGAACTTGGTTCAGGATGGACCTCATGTTGGTGTCCTGGTTAGTTTTATGTCAACTTGACACAGAGCTAGAATCATCTGAGAGGAAGGAACCCCAATTGAGAAAATGCCCCCGTACGATCAGGCTGCAGACAAGCCCATAAGGCATTTCCTTAATTAGAGATTTATGAGGGAGGACCCAGCCCATTGTGGGTGGAGCCATCCCTAGGCTGGTTATGTAGGGTCCATGAATCACCCCCAAAAGACCAGTAAGGCCATGTATGCAAAGAGCAAGAGCACATTTATTCTGCAAAACAAACCAGCATGTGAGTGTCAGTCATTTTTCAAAATGGCGACCCAAGGTGTGAGCTTTTAGGCTTTTTATAAGCAGTAAAGGGGAATTTCAGCAAGGTGGAAGTAATTGGGAGCATGATTGGTGGTCAATGAGACAGGTACATGGGTTGGTTTGTGATTGGCTGGGGCCCAGATGGCCAACTGTTCACATTCTTGTGTTACAGATGTCTAACCTCTAGATAAGACACTCACCTGTCTCCTGTCATGTGAGGGCACCAGGCACAGATGGCCGGCCTTGAGATAGGCCTTCCTGCATTCCTGTGTCTACCCTATGGTTTCCCTCATCTCTGATTGGTGCCCTTGGGTGTGAGGCTTTCATGGCTTTGTCCTGGAATTGATGACTTTTCAGGGTCAGGCCCAGGTTAAGCCCAAGATGGAGTCTAAGCACAAAATGGAGTCAGTTGGCTGCTACAGTTCCTGAGTTCTATAAGAAAGCAGGCTGGGCAAGCCATTAGGATTAAGCCAGCAAGCAGCACCCCTCTATGGCCTCTGCATCAGCTCCTCTCTCCAGGTTCCTCCCAGTTTGATTTCTTGCCTTAGCTGAAAGGCCTGGAGTTGGCACAGAACATACCCAGAACCCCTGATTATTCGCAAAAAGGAGTTGTATTCGTCCCCAAAGGACAAGGACAAGGAAATGGGTAAACAAGGGGCAGGGGGCAAGGGGCAAGGGTTAGGGTCTAGGGACAGGGGTCAGGGGGCAGGAGGCAGGGGGAAGGGACCAAGGGGAAAGGGACAGGAACCAAGGGATATTTTCCCCAGTGGGATGAAGGACTGCCTCTGGAGAGTAGAAACAGACATGTCTGGTTGGCAAATGGAGGAATTAAAAGGATCCTAGGGGAAAAGAGAAGAAGGGGAGGTGCACACAGACAAGGGTTGGATGACTGGAAGGAAAACAAAAGAGAGGAGATGTGGAATTTTGGGGAGAGAGGCAGGGGCACTGTGGAAGGATTTCTGGGAGAGAGTCCTCTGAGTGAGGCAGAAACATTCCTTCTCTGGGTAAACATTTAGCTCCATCAAGTGAGGTTCTTGTCCTAACTAAGCATTTAGCTCCCCCAAGTTAGGCTATTCCCTTAAATAAACATTTAACTCCACCAAGAGAGGCTATTTCCCTAGGTAAACATTCACCTCCCCTGAGAAAGATCATCTCCCAGGGTAAACCTTCTGCTCTAGCAAGAAAGATGTTTGTTTTATTGCTTTAAGGTTTAGGTTTAACTAGAGAATAAGATGTTTTACTTATGTACGGTTTTACCCTGTGGTTGATACCCTCATTGTATACCTGTTGATTCCCTTGTGATCATTAACTTTGTAACTTTTGTAACTGCACGTAGACCCTTGAGGAAAAAGTATATAAAAACTGAGACAAAAATTAAACTTCAGTTCCATTCCATCTGAGCTCAAATGATACAGTGTGTGCCTGATCTATCCCCCTTCCTTTCCTTCCCTTGATCATAAATCCATTCAGTCCCACCCACCCCCATCCAAATACTTTCCAGCTTGTCAGGCTGGCCCTGTCAGAGTGGTGCCTGGAACAGGGATTTGAAATACGGGGACCAGGTAAGGAGTGCCATGTGTTGAATAAGGTGAGAAACCAGTTAATTGAAGGTTTGTGGTGTATTGGGCAACATAAATGGAAAAATGTTGTTTGTACATTTATTAAAAAATGGACTGTGGAGTCAAAGTAGGTCAGGCACAGCTGTATCATTTTCTTGAATTTGTAGAACAAATGTGTCCTTGGTTTCCTTATAAGGAACCATGAAGTTACAAACTTGGTTAGAAATAGAAGCTTTTCAGCAATACCAGGAGCAAAATAAGGAGCAAGAGATATCTGATGATTTTAACCTATGGAAAATGATTCAGGATAGCTTAGATAATGAAGAGTTTCTAGAGCCAGAAGTAGTTGGAATATCAACAGAAGATAAGGCTGAAAATACTGAAGAGGTTATATCTTTTAAAGGAGGTGGAAACGATGATCAGTTAGATCCAGGAGATAAATTTGGCTTAGAAAATGAGGCTGCCAGATACCATGATTCAGATTTTGATTCAGATTTTGAAAATGATCCAAATTATCCAGCTTATTAGCTATGGCTAGGAATACAGGAAGAATGTTCCAAGAAATGTCTATAAAAGAACAGCTTTCACTTCAGAAAGCTGTAGGAATTAAGGAGGCAGTGCATTTCAATGTTCCTCAAATGCCATACAGAAATTCAAGGCCACCTCCACCACCATCTAGCCCTGTCTGCCTCCCATACAGAAATTTGCAGTTGCTATCAATGCAGCCGCCCCAGATGATGCCAGCTCAGTTGCTGGTATCATTCAAGCCACCTCTGCAAAGTGAAAGTAACAGCCCAGTTGTTGCTCTTGTTAATTTGACTTAGTTAAAACCTGTTTCACCTGAACTAATTAACAAACTGTTTAAAAATGTTTCGAGGTTTACAGTTCTGAGGGTGTGAAAACCTAAGTAAATGGTAAGGTTCTGAAGAAGTGATTTAAAATGTACAGATAAATTCTGGATACATTTTTTGTAAAGTTCTGATAGGCTGATCCTGCTATTAATAGGAACAAGCTCAAGATTTTAAATTTCATTTGGTTATAGATTTTAAGTAATTCACATTGGCAATATATCTGATTTTTTGGATAATTAAAAAATGCTTCCAGTTTCACTTTCAATACCGTTGATAAAAACTAAAGGTTATACTTCATTAACACTGCCCACAGGAGGGAGAATGTTTTCATTTAAAGGACACTGGCATGCTGCCCTGAAGCTCCAGATCCTCTGATACAACCATGTGGAGGACTCTGCTTTTTTCCTGAGTGCACCTTTTCTTTAAAACTCATTTCTTTTTTCTCAGGCCTGGTTAATTTTTGTCTTGGTGATCACCAATGTCAATGTCTTGATTTTGTTGTTCGGTCTGTTCCTTATTTGTGCATGGATGGTGTTTAAATGTATGAAAATATATGTGTGTTCTGCGTTCATTTGAATATCACTATTCTGAATGCTGGATGGCCTACATCTGGGGCAGGTTTACTTGGAAATGGTTCTTGCTGCATGCTTAGAGGAGAGACATGGAGCAGCTTCTACTGCTGGCCAAAATGCCAGAATGGTTTCTGCCCCTGTCCTGGCTGCCTCTACTCCCATATGTGTGCAAGGCTGTAGAGGTGGACTTTTTGGAGGGCACAGGGCTGTCTCAGATTTTTACTTAAACAGACAAGCTGTAAAAAAGCAACAGGTGATCTCTGGAGAAGTTCTGAGGTTTCTCTGTTCTTCCACACTTGATTTCTATGTCCCTAAAAGGTTTTTCTGTGTGTGTAGGTGCCGACGTGCTTTCTAGTGTAAATTTAAAAAGAGAACATTGAATTAAAGCTTGTAGTATGTGGTTGATAATAATCTTGGGTACATTTTGGATGTGACTCCATTTGGGATGTGGACTACATGTGACTTACTGACATGTAATTTGTGACCATCTTGGCTTCCTACTTACTTTGGGAAGGAGGCAGCCACATGGCTGGTGGAATGGCCATGTGGATGCAGCCATTTTTACTAGGATCAAAGAGGACAAATGCCATGTGACTCCACCACCATCTTAATGGAGGTAGCCACATGTTGCCAATCAAAGAGACAGCAGATCTAAGATATTTTAAATTAAGCTGGATTTTGTATGGTGTTTTTCTGTGCTAAAAATAAGATAACATTTTGAAGAACAGTGTTTAATAAGATATTAAAGTTGTGCCTCTGTGTATTCATATACAGGAGTGTACCTTGTGCTGACAGCCAATTTTTTTTTTCAGTGTGAGAGTTAAGGGATTAAAACAAAATAAATCGAAACAGCTGAAACAGTTCTTTTTTGGTAAAAGAACCTTGCAGTTTTTAGAGATTGAAAGGCCATCTGATAGGTGAGCTAGAGCAGTTTTGTATAGGCCTAAAAGGCAGACTGACGCTAAGGGTGGGACAGGAGGAATGTACCTTACAATAAGGGAACTTTATTTATGATATTACAAGCAGGTGGTTTGGAGGTTTTAAACTACCTTTCAAATTTGAAATTTTACATAAAGATACAATTTAAAACCTGGATATTTTTAGAAATAGCTTTTTAGGTATTTAAATTTATGATTGGAAGGCACTGCAACAGGAGAACTGTGTTAAAAGTGTCATAGCATTAGAAAGATTAAGAACCACTAGCTTAAAATTTGTCCCTGATTGGGAAAGGCTTATTCAGGTACAAAGATGTATGTTTTATCTGCTTGTCTTTGCTAACTTTGTTAAGTCTTACTTATTTTGATAATTAAAGAAGAATTGAAAAATTTATAATATTCTGTAATGATAGATTCTCAAAAGACCAGGAAAAGAAAGTGCCCAGTCTCTCTATAAATTATAAATTGTAGTTATAAGTTAAAAGTTTTGTTCTTAACTGGAGTTTTAATTCTGGAATTACTTTTTAAAAGCTAATATCTAACAAGGAATAGGACAGAGCCAAACCCCAAAACAAAGTAGTAATATTCTGAGTTGGAAGGATGCTAAAAGGCATCAGGGAACATTTCAGCCTTACATAATTAAAGATTACCAGTAAGTTTGTGGGGAAGAAATGAAAGAAACAAGAGTATACCTATACAGCCTCAGTGATAAAGTGATATTTATCTAATCGAGGTTTGGGTCTTTAGGGACACAGTATACAGTAACCTTTAACTCCCTCTCAAAGACCTTTATGAACAGGCTTAGAATATTTTTAGCAGAAGCTACCGACCAACCTGTACTCCGCGCAAATGTTACACTCCTATGTTTGTGGAACAGTGACCTCTAAATACAGACAGATAGGATTCTCCAATTTTGGTATCAAAAAGGAAATCTGGGATGTGGAGATTATTACAGGATTTGAGAAAAGTAAATGAGATCATAGGATTAATGGGAGCCCTACTACCTGGGTTGCCCATTCCTTCTGCTATTCCTATAGATACTTATAAAATTATTAGAGATCTTAAAGATTATTTTTACATTATTCCTCTTGATCCTGAGGATTGTAAAAGATTTGCTTTTTAGCATACATTCGATTAATTTAAAGAGCCTATGAAAAGATATCTTTGGAAAGTTCTTCCTCAAGGTATGGCTAATAGTCCTACATTATGTCAGAAGTTTGTAGCACAAGCAGTTGAAAAAACTGGAAAACAGTTCTTGATATTCTTTTAGCTTTTAAGCAAGAAGGAGTTTTACTTACAAAATAAGTTCATTTACAGCAAGTTTTCAAAAAGTCAAGGTTTAGTTCCTGTTCTTGAAGAGGTGCAACAAGAATTACTTTATTCATATTTGGGACATAAATTGTATCCTCTAATTATACTGCCTCAGAAAGTACAGATTAGAAAAGATAAAATCTCTATGTGATTTTCAGAAATTATTTAAGAGAAATTAATTGACTTAGGCCTCATTAAAATATCTCCACAGGAAAATTAAAACCATTATTTGGTATACTTAAAGGAAATTACATTATATCCCCTAAGTAGTTAACAGTAGATGGACTGGCTACTGAAAACAATTTTATATACTAGAGATGCCACTCATCACATTGTTAAACAATGCATCTCATGCCCACAACATCATACAGTACCTCATTATGGAGTAAATCCAAGAGGTTTAAAGTCTAGTCAAATATGGCAAATGGATGTTACCTGCATACCAGATTTTGGAAAGTTAGGTAAGTATGTGCATGTGGTTCAGAAGGGTTCAGAGGACAACCATGAAGGAAACTCCATGGAAGTTGCCTGCATCCACAGTGGCAGTCTGCAGCCACACGATGGCGTATGTGCCCCACTTGATAGTTACTGCATTTGTCTCAAGCTGGCCTGGATGCTGAACCCTAGCTTCAGAGGGGACTGGAGATGCATTTGAAGCCATTCACATGACTGTTTCTCAGGGAAACACAGTAGGTTTGTCCGACTTTGTGTATTCCATGGTGGGAACAATGCATGGCGTTTCTAGAGTTATTGGACAAAGTCAGAAATGAACACCACATCCTGAGGGGATCAGTGTTTGATTGGAAAGAACATTGACATCTGTTCATGGCAAAAGGGGTCATAAAGAAAAATGGCCAAAGTGGCTGTTTATAAATCCGATTTGAATTTGGGGGTATGAGTGACAATATTGCATTTGTTTTACAAAAAAAATGAATAAATTATAAAAGGAAAAAAAACTCACAAAAAATTGAGCTTGCTATTGTAATGCATGCCTCGGATCCCAGCACTTGCGAACCTCTGGCAGAAGGATTGAAGACTATAAGGACCAGGCCATCATGTGTCTCAAAAAATTAAAATAAAATAAAAAAGAAGCATATCCAAGATTCCACAAAGCTATATACCTGAAAGCTTCTGCATCTGTCCTGCCATTCTTCAGCCAGCTCTGCCACACTCAGAATCCCAGGGAGACCCCTACAACATTTTCAGTGTGTCTCTATTGATGATGATCCACCCTCCTCCTCATGCCAGATGTGGAATCTTCCACCACAGCATCATATGACAGTTTCAGAATATTCTAGGTTTGGGAGAATTTAGGATTTGGAATTTGGGTGTGATCCATCTGCTGTGTCAGAGTACTTGCCCAGCACGGAGTTGGTCCAGTTTGGTTCCCAACACTGAAAATAAAAACTCAGACAATAACAACAACAAAATATCATGGAGCCAATACTCCTGTCAAGTCCTTAAAAGTCCGCAGGGACCTGGCTCCACCCTCAGGACCCAGCAGGCCTGTGACCTGTGAGAAAGGATCTGACCAGGAGACCCAGTAACACATGGCCTGCCCTTGTGGATACCTTTGGTGACAGTCTCCACCCAACCCCATTGAAACCTTTCCACATCGGGGCTCAGCATTCAGGTCACCATACAAGGCCCAGGTTCTAGGGCCAGCATGAGCATGCAGTGTGGAAAGCATGTCTCTCATGTACATCAGTGGCTGCCCCTGGGCTGACTCTGTCCTCACACACCAAGGTTCCCAGTGGGTGTAGCTCCCAGGAAGCAGCCCAGCCACCTGTCAGCCACTTTGTCAAGTTGTAAGGCTCCAGTGTGTCAGGGATAGACTGTGATGGAGTGGTGTGTAGAGCACTCCCTTCCTGACTGCTCTAGCTTGTCTGCATATGTTTTCCTGAGTTGTGCCTGTGTGTTTCTCTGAAGCCTGTAATGTCTCCTCCACCCTGCCTGATATCTCTTGGAAATACTGCAAGGTCTTTGGCGCTGGAACAGCCCCTAGTCCCCTTTGTGAAATCTGATTGGTCCTCACCGCATACCTAAAGAACACTGCTTTTCTCACATGATTATTCCCAATGAGGAAGTTTTTAAGCAAAGATTAATACTTGAAAACAATGGCTCAGAGAGTCAAGTACAGAGTTTCAATAAGGAAGATAAATGGGCAACTTAAATATCACTCCTTTCTAATTAGTTCTAGAAGTTAGCAGTGGGGTTGGACAAGTAACACTCTTCTTTTAAAAGAAATTTCAAAGTTGTGTGAGGTAGCGCACCTCAATCCAAGTGCTCAGAAAGCTCGGGTATTACGGGCTTGAGAACCTGCAAAAAAACAAAATTATTTCAGGCTATTGCACAGAATTATATAGATTACAAACTATAACTACACATATAATAAGGGCAATTTAAATCTTTCTCTGAAGTTACAGTGAATAAATCATTTTAGTAATGCATAAAACTCTTACAAAGGGAAAAATACTAATCCCTATTAAGAGTAATAATCATTTCTTGGTATCTTCCTGAGATTCCAACTGTTCCTAATCAAGCATGCAATTGATTAACACTCTATTCTCTCTTTTTCTAGATTTATTTATTATATGTGCATGAGTGTTCTTCTTGCTTATTTACATGTGCATCACATGGACGCATGCTGCCCATGGAAGTCAAAAGGGCATTGCGGTTCTAATTAGAGTTATGGATGATTGGGAGCCACTACGAGAGTGCTGGGAACCAAACTCAGGTCCTTAAGAGCTACAGGTGCCCTTAAACACTGAGTCATTGCTCTGCATTCTGTTCTTAGAAATCAAGCTGCAAGGGGCCAGCACTCAGCAATTAAGTCTGTGTACTGCTTTGTAGAATACCTTAACAGATACCTGCACTTATGTGCACGTACCAGCAGTTGCACACATACACACTCTCACACTTCATTAAAATTAAAATAAATCTCAAAAATGTTTTAAAATCAAGTGGTAAAGTGTATTTATTGAGGGGTAGACAGACATCAAATTTTCTACACAGTTGAAGATGGTCTTAAGCTCTTCATTTTCCTGCCCTCTCAAATGTTGATATTACACACATGTGCCACCACATCCAGTTGCAAAATATTTGAACAGATGTTTGTAAAAATTACTACTTTATTAACAAAAATTAGCAATTGTACAGAAATGTAAAGAATGTGTGTGTGTGTGTGTGTGTGTGTGTGTGTTTTATAGGTGTGACACCTATAAAACATGTGAGGGCGACTGCATGCATGAATGCATACATGTGTACTTGAGAGGTCAAGGCCAGGCAGCTTCCTCTATCTATACATAGGCAACTTTACTATCATCAAGTTAGTGTGAAAAGCACAGACTTGTGCCAGGGCCAGCCTGGCAACTCAGAAAGTATTTGAATGGGCAAGTGGGACTAAGGGGCCTTATGAGGAGAGGGGAAAAGAGATGAAAAAGGAAGCGATAGACCAGGCACACATAGTATCATTGAGCTCAGTTGGACTGGAGCTGGAGTTTAATTTTTGTCTCAGTTTTTATACACTTTTTTCTCAAGGGTCTACATGCAGCTACAGCAGTTACAAAGTTAATGATCACAAGGAATTCAGCAAGTATGCAATGAGTGCATCAATCACAGGGTAAAACAGTACATAAGTAAAACATCTTATTCTCTAGTTAAACCTAAACCTTGAAGTAACAGAACAAACATTTTTCTTGGTGGAGCAGAATGTTTACCCTGGGAGATGATCTTTCTCAGGGGAGCTGAATGTTTACCCAGGGAAATAGCTTCTCTCGGTGGAGTTAGATGCTTACTTAGGACAATAGCCTCACGTGATGGAACTAAATGCTTACTTAGGTCAATAGCCTCTCTCGATGGAGCTAAATGTTTAGCCAGAGAAGGAATGTTCCTTTAGGTAATCTCTGACTTCCCCGAAACTAACCACTCTCAGGCAGTCTGTTTTTTGTGACTCAGTTTTGCTCAGAAAATCTCCCAATAAAGAAATAGGCATATAGCCAGAGGCTCACAACAGAAATTAGGCCCAGAGTCTGAGGACTCACACAGACTTGAGAATGGACAAAGCATTAACTGCAAAAGGCTCAACAGCCATTTCAGAGTCAAGGAAATAATACTGCATACAGGGAAGTGCAGCTGCTGTGTGGGGACCTGTTAGTAAAATGGAAAAGGCTGTATTTTTCTAGGACAAAACATTACAGATACTAATCTGCTAGAAATTGCACACTACAAAATTATTGGTTCCCATCAAGAAGATGAATCTTCACATGTTCATTTCCTTAGGAATGGAATGATTTTAGCCAAGGAAATGCAGTGACTCCAGTAGGCATGGGAATTGCATTTACACACAGATACTGGCATTGCCCTCCTGCAGAATATGCCCTTGAGGGGGCTTTTGAGAAGCATATTAGCATATTCATGGCTGCAGGGCATCCAGAAGTAAGTCTGAGAGTGTAATTAGTGCTTTTACTGATGGATCATCAGGAAACTGTGGTGGAGATCAGTCAAACAATTCAAAAGACTTTGAGCCTGTAACAAGTCTCATCCTTAGCCTTGGATGGTCTTGACTTACAAAGTCCCAAATAGACATGGCTACTCTCATCTTGAAAATGCTGTTACACTCCATGAATACCTTTCTACTAAGTGTCCAAGGCCAGCCACAGAGAGCAGACCTGTGCTGCTTAATCTGCAGGAAAAGTATACTGTTTATTTGTTTGGTTTTGTATGCTATGGGTTTCTTGTTTGCTTTGCTTTGGATTGAGGTGTTATTTGCTCTTTCTTTGGTTCTTGTCATGGTTTTGATATGTTGCCAAGGCTATATACTAAAGACTACATTTTAAAAGACCCCACTGTTATGGTATGTTTAGTTGTGGATAATATTTTAGTTAAGATTCGTCTTTTACTTGTTTACACCTCTGTGCCATCCCCAGCTTCCACCCTCTACAGGAGGTTCCTGTTATTTGTTTATTGAGGGTCTGTGTGAAAACTAGAAGAAAAACACCTGGGGGATGGAGGGGTGGAGCAAGGAGGGAGCAGGGAGGAGGAGGTGGAGTAGAGCTAGGGGAGAACCAGGAGGGGAGCATGGGGTGAGGAAGCCTTGGAGTGAGCTTTCTGCCTAGCTGATTGGGTATAGAATTCCCTGAGATTTGACATGGTTTGTGATTAATAAAGAGCATTGGAAAATTCAACAATGGACTCTCATTAAGCGATCGAAAGATAAATTAACACCCTACTGAGTACAATGATTTTATTTTTATGAATAAAAAATCCATTCACTCTTAAAACCCTTCTAATCTAGATGATACTTTCTTCAAACCACATTAGCAATCCCCACCATGGGACATAGGTCTCCTTGTCCATCTTTCCACTCTCTGGCTGGTTTTAGTTGTGAAAGTTTTGTATTCACTAATTTCTGTGTGTGTGGCTGTTCTGAGCCCTCTTGCTTCTCCTCATAGGGCTACACTGAAACATGTAGAATTTCCCATAAGGCTCATGTGCTTGATCTTCTGGCCAATCAGCAGAGAGGAAAGCCAGCACTGAGTCTGGTTGCTTAGAAACGTCAAGAGAAGCCCACCTTAATAAAGAAATATATTTTCTGCCTGGATGCCAGGTTCCAGCCTGGAATGAAAAGGGAAGCAATCACACCCTGTTGGACCCCGAAGGCCCAAACCGGGACACCACAACCCCACAGAGACTCACAGATGGGATATTGATGCAAACAGCAAGAGGATTTATTGAACCAGAGTGGTGGGGGCCATCTTCACTCGCAGGAAAAGGTGGCCCAGAGGAGCAAAAAGTGAGCCTTTTTATTTACAATACAAACAGTTGCTAGGCACAAACCGAGTTGGTATGAGTTGATTGGTCCCCGAACTGTTTTCTATCCTGATAGGTTGGGGCCAGTTAACCTTTAAACTGATTGGTGTTGGCATATAGCAAGGTCACGGGCTCCTAAAAAGAGTACAAGCTCAAGGTTTTAGACAACATGGGTGGGGGAAACTCTTTAGCCCAAGGCCGTGGTCTGTCTACGTGGGGAAACTTTTAGCCCAAGGCCATCTTGTTTGTCTTAGAAAGTGTTTTCCTTACAGAAATTGTTTTTCTTTAACTCTGGGAACGGTTCTGGGTTACATTGCCCCTGACTTGGGTCTACACAATTGTGGTGCTCTTAGAAGCCTGACTAAAGTTTGGCTGCTTTGGTCTTGTCCTTTCAACCCCAGATTTGCTCAGAGTAAGAGGAAGTGAGTTGTATGGCAGCTGAGCTGAGGATAGCGAGTCCCAGGGAGTGTGGAAGTATCAGGTGGCTCCCCAACAATACAAGGCATCTTTTTCCTACAGAACTAATGCTCGGAGTTACCATCCTATTTTACAGATAAGATATCTAAACCACCCAATGCTTAGGTACTTACGCTGTTTCTTTGATATGTTCACATTGTGAACAGGGGCATTGTGGTGGTTTAAAAAGTTTGCCCCAATACTCATAGGCTGACATATGGGAATGCTTAGTCATCAGGGAGTGGCACCATCTGAGAAATATTAGGAGGTGTGTCCTTTGTGGAGGAAGTGTGTCACTGGAGGTGGTCTTTGAGGATTCATAAGCCAGTGCTGATCCAGTTTTCTGGATCATAACATAGCTCTCAGCTACTGCTATGGCACAATGGATACCACTCTGATGATTGTTAGACCTGCACGAGTCTTTCTGAGGGAAAGGGCTTCCACCATGGAAGAGCTATGGGCCCTTAGGACTCAAAAGGGACCCACCCCCACCCTGGTTCATGGAAAAAAACTGCAAAAGTCCCTTCGCTGAACCAAATGGTAAACAAATAGGAGCCAGGATATACCTGTCAAATAAATGGGGCTCAAATAACTTGGAAAAGGATCCCACTGTGAGGGCAACTACTCAGAGAAAAGAAGCAGGGCAGGAGTGGCCCCTACCTTATCTGGCCAGATGGCCTAGGGGCCATAAACCAAATGTCTTTGACTTTGATGGCTAACCAGATATAACTTAAGAATGTGGACAGTTAGCCCCTTGAGCATGAGCCAATCAAAATTAAACATTTTAAAACTACATTTCTGTTCCCCAATTAGAAACCAGGCTACCTCACCTATGTTGAAACCCCCGCTTACTGTGTATAAAAAGGCCAGCAAGTCTTTATCTAGGGTCGTCCACTTCACCCCCAGCGTGCTGGTTTACTCTGCAGAAAAAAGACTCCTTGTTTTTACATCAGACCTGGACTCCTGGTGAAACTTTGAGGGCCAAAGGGGTTCTAGAATCCTGGGTACTACAGTAAGCCCCAGCCTGGCTTGAACAGCCAGCTCGGCCTGAGCTGGGACAGAGAGGACTGGGGGGGGGTAGAGTGTTCATGGGACCCATTCATGACCCACCACCCAAGTAGTCTGGAGTTTGGATGTGGCAGTGCCTCAGAGCACCAGGTTGAGAATTGGTGATGGCCTGGAAAGTGGGGAGAACCTTCCTGGGGAACCACCCTCTCCAGAAACACCATTGCAGAAGCACCCCAGCGGTAGGTGAGCAGCGACTGGGGATCTCAAATTTCAGAGAGCTGGACAGTGTGGAGGCAGAGGCAGATGCGAGTGGGAGGGAGGCCTGGTGGAGAGGGAGGAGGAAGAGGAGAGAACCCAGGAGAGGGAGGAGTTGGGTCATGTCATGCAGCTGCTGAGAGAGTCCTGGCTCTCAGCCACAAGGTGAGGCAGAGCTGACCTCTAAGCTGGGGTGCAAGATGCCCTGAGGTAGCAGAGGGAGGCACAGAAGTCAGGGATAGAGATCCAAAGCTATGGGCTCCTGGCGACCCTGCCCCCGCCCCTGCATGGCCCAGAGCCCCCTAAGCTGGACCAATCACAAGGGATGGCCAGGCAAATGAACCCGCGGGGCAGCGTAAAACCGCAGCAGCTGCTGCCTAGTCTGGCCTCTCGGGCCAGGGACTGCGGTACATCCGAATGGAAGGATGGCTTCTGCTAGTGCACTCCATGGGCGCCTGTTCTCCAGCTTGAACTGCAACCTTTGCAACTCAGGAGTTTGGCGTGTTTTTGTCTTTGGAGTGCTCCAAAATACAAATTCTTTGGAATATGGAAAACAAAATAAAACAAAAGTACTAGGAAACCATGCAGGGCTGGAAATTCAGACTGGGCCGGTCTGCCCGGTCTGCCTGCCCTCCCAATCAGAAGTTTGTTTTGTAAGTGTTCTTTTGAGATTCTAATCCATGTCCTTTGACCTCCTCCACTGGGATTGGTTTAAGTTTGGAGTCCCCTTGGCATGTGTAGCCTGCTTATGTGGGAGTAGGGGGAATAGCCCCAGTCCTCAGCTGGGCTTAGGGAACTTGGTGGGATGCGCTAAAGAGCTGATCAAAGTGTGTGGCTAAAATAATCTTCTCTGATCAAGGTTGAGAGCAGCACAACCCTATGGTTATAAGTATAAATAATAACACCAGCAGGTTCCCTGTCCTCTAAGGGCCTTTGATATTACAGTATCAGACATCAAATCCTTCCTATGGCACAGGTCTCACATCCAATCTGAATGTGTTTGGTTACTCACACAGCTACAATGCCACTACTTGCCTAGTGGGTGGGATAACTTGCCTAGTTAGTCAGGACTGGATAAAATCATTTGAAGTGCCCACTGAGTGAAGACCCCCAAGAAACCACCAGGAGAAGAGATCAAAGCAAATGCAAGAGGCTTTATTGCTAGTGAGCTAGGGTCAACACTCAACTCTATGAAGCAAGAGAAGAAGCGAGACCCCGAGAACAGCTCAGATCAGGTTTTATAGCATTTTTAGAGGCAAAGTCAGTTTCAGAGTATTTGGAACATTTTCATTGGTTCACAAAATAAGCAGTTTGCTGTCCTTTAAACTTGGCGTGGGGTGCATTCCGAGTTGGGTGGGGGATTTCCTAGCCAGTGATGCACTGCTGGGCACCTGTACTTATGTTTTTTTTTTCTCAGTAGTGTTGTTTTTAACATGAAATTTAGGCCTGTTGTCAGGAACATGAAACTTAGGCCTGTTGTCAGGAACATGGAACTTAGGCCTACTAACTTTTTTTCAAACTGAAGCCTTTAGCCTTTTCAGTTGTAAATTCGTCTTCCCCTTCTACTACTTGGTGCTAGGATTGAAACTAGGACACTGTGGGACTGTCACAGGGCTAAGAGTGGGTCAAAGCTGGCCTGGAACCCTGAGTCATCCCAGGAGATGAGAACTGCTTCACAGAAGGAAAGGAATGCAGTTTGGTTGGTACTTATCTGTACTGCAGGAAGCATAGGGATGAGTCCATTTACTGATAAGTTGCCTTCCTCTTTTTCCCTGTGAGACCACACCTCATGCAGAAGGTGCCCTTGCAAGACCTCGATGCTTAGACTTGAGTCCCACGTGCAAATAAGTCTACTCCAATACCCTTGTCCTAACCAATGGATCCCAACCCTGGGTATCAAAGATCCTCCCCTGCTTGTGGCCCTATATATGTACCTATACACTGCATTAAAGTGACTTCAACTTCCACCATAAGAGAGTCCCAGGGTTTTTCTTGTACAGAAAAACCAAAGTCAAAATTTACATACAACCTTAATATGCACTAGCAAATGGTCCCGGTTAAGGTTTTTCTGTATCCAAAGATTATTTTTGATGTGTTCTTTTCTCCCAGAACAGGGAAACAACAGGTCCATGGATCAGATTGGGGCTGGATCACCTAGAGTTAGGTTGATGTTTAATTAAATGGTGATTTCTGAGCTACAAGGAGGTGTCTTTTTCTGAAGGAGCCTTGATCCTAGTGTGGAGAATGTCCTGTCTTAAAGTTTTCTGAGGCTTCCTTTGTTAATCTGTATTCTCTAAGGGGTGCTATCAGGAAAAGAAAATCAATGAGATCCAGAAGCAGCCTCACTGGGTCATTAGCTGGACAAAATAGGGGTCTATTCAAACATAAAATACCAAATTCTAAGAAGTAAATCATGGCAGGAATTCCAGGGTTGCTGGGGATGGGCTCAGCAGGTGGCTCCTGCTGCAGCAGTTCCTTCTGCAGGAGGCTCTCATCCTGGGCTGTGGCCTCTGCCAGCTCATGCTGCAGTTTTTCAGACCCAGGAGAAGATGGCAGTTAAGACACAGGCCTGATGGGGAACAGTCATGTCACGTGTCAAGCTGCTACCTCCCACCACTTTAACTGTTGTACTGTCAGCATTGACCTTTTGGTTTAAGTCATTGTTTGTACTCCAAGAGAACATGGGTCACAGAGTAACTGGCCTAGAATTTTTCTCAGCCTTAATCAAATATCAGAAGTTGATCTGAGTACTGTATGTTCTCTGTTCTACTAGAAAGAATAGGACTTTCTCCTACAGTCCACAGATGTCATTCTGTAAACAATAATAGCATATTGATGCCATAGTTAATAGTCCACCCAAATTTCTCATGATGAGTTACTGATTGACCTCCTCATTTTGTAGGCATAATACAGGCTTGCAACTTGGGTACCACAATAAGGTCATGAGGCTAGCTTAGTCCTCCTGCCCAGGAGTTACCTTGAACCCAGGTAACACACAAGATAGTCTACCACACTAGAACAGCATTTCTTGAGTTAAATGCCCAAGAACAATGGCCATGCATGGATTCAGGCTCCAAAACCAAAGAGAAGTAATTGTTTTCCTTAGAAATAGAGCTGTAAATCTACATCCTGGTTCCCTAGGTGACTCTGTTACAGAACACTCCATGAGGATTCTGATCATCCCTGCAGATGAGGCATCTTCCTGGGTTCATCCTGAAAACTTCTAAAACTATTCTGTTTAGAGAACATGTCACTGGAATATACACAAAATCAGCAGAGAGCAGTGTTCAACAATGGGAATCTCATCTCCACAGGTGATGTTTATAAATCAAAATGTAATTTCAGCAAGACCTGTTGGTGAACAACTTTAGATCCCATTACTTGGGAGGCAGAAGTAGGCAGATTTCTATGAGTTCAAAAGGATAGCGTGCTCAGAATATACTATGGTGTTCAGAAGGGGAACAAAATTCCTCAGACACACTGAGTATCAAACATTATTTCCTAGACAGAGGTTCTTATCAACTGGATCAGCATAATACTCTGAGGTGTTCTTTCCCTGGTTGTGTCTTGGAGCCTTGCCAGAGAGCAGAAGTCCATAAAAGACAGAAGTTCTAGCTACAGGAGACCCACTTGGATCCAACCCTTCCTCCTAGCCTGGGTTCCTACCTCCTCTGGGAGGCATCCAAATGATGCTACAGCTTTTCTGCCAAGTCCTTTTGATGGGTGACCAGCTCCCTCTGGTTCAGCAGGTAATGCATCTTTCCCTCCAGTCTTTCATGTTCCTGTTCATTAGAAGATTGTGTTCTTAGTAGTGGAGGGTTGCACACAAGCATGCACACACTGTCATACAAATTCAAGCACCACTCATGTCAAATGAGGCTGACAAGCTGTTACTCAGGCTTCTGTCAGTGGGAAACAAGAGCTGGACAAAGTGAAGAGGCTACCTTTGGATTCAGAGAGCACAAGGGACTAAAGGACACATGCCATCACAAAAAGATGACAGTGAGAACCTCTCATTTGGCATTTACAAGGGGATTTTCTCCTTCCAAGCTGCCTCCCAAATATGATCTCACATGGCCCCTGTCATGTAAATGACATAGCACCGCGATCTCTTTTAATCAAATTACTGTTGCATATTACCTTACCTATCATTGTAGATGTAGATGAGTGATGTGTTACTGCCTCATCTCCCTCAATGGACTGTAGCTTCAAGCAAAGCAAGAGTGTTTGCTGTCATTAATTCAGTTTCTCACAAGAGGCTCAGTCCCCAGAAATACTCGTGCAAGGACACTGAAATGCACAATTAGATGACATGAAATGGGAAGCTGGATGTTTGAATGGATGAGTATGTTGAAGGCTGAAATCACAGGTTGGTGTATAGGCAAATGGGCAGTTAAATGGGCGAACAGATCTCCTTTCCTGTTCATTAGAAGAATGTGTTCTTAGTGGAGTGTTGAGCACATGCATGCCTATACTCTCATATAAGTGCAAGAACATGCAGAGGATCCCAACAGCTTGCTGGTCAGCCAGCCTACCCAAAACAAAATGCTCGGGGGAAGTAAGAAACCCTGGTTCAAGTCAGAGAGTGACAAAGAAATCCAATGGTCTCTTCTAGCCAATGCATGCATGTAGAGTGCACTGAAATTCCCACATGCCTACACTACACACACACACACACACACACACACACCAAAAAAAGTAAGAGAAAGCAACTTCATGTTAGATGAACAGGCAAGTTTAGACTAAGCACACCAGCTCTTTTACAAGGGTCTCACAACTCTATTTTCCATCCCTTGGGACTAAAATTGCTGTGGGGATTGTGCTCTGCTTGATCACACTATGTTGAGGTGGGTAGAGAAATTTTTGTCTTGAAGTGTCAAATCACCCAGCCCTGCCCACAGTCTGTCAAAAGCCTTCCCACATCCCTGGTCATCTAGTCAGCTCTAGAATGTAAGCTCCAGGAGGGGAGAACTCCAGTACCACTCACAGAAAACAAGGCGAGAAGCTGCCACTCAGGCTTCTCTCAATGTGACTGCGAAGCTGGACAAAGTGAAGTTACCAGCCGGTATGCAGATACTCCCACCTTGGAAGTAAGGCTACATGCCACCCAAAATGACAAAGGGACCCCACTTATTTGGCATTTGCAAGGGGATTTCCTCATTGCAAGTTGTTTCTCACCTCTGATCACAGATGAACCCTGACAGGTAAATGAGCCCCAGGCTCCAGATCTCCCTCACTCAAATCTCTGTGCACAGAACTCCTGTCACAATGACATGTAGGCATGAGATGTGTTATTGACCCATCTCCCTCAGTGGACTGCGTCTTCCAAAGGCATGATGGGAGCTTGTTTGTCAGTAATTCAGTTTCTTACAAGAGGCTCACTCCCCAGAAATACCTGTGCATGGACATAGAAATGCACAATTACATGGCATGAGATGGGCAATGGATCAGTTGGTGGATGAGCAAGGTGATAGGTGAAAGCACAGGTGGGGGGATGGGTAGACAGGCAGTTAAAAGCTCAAAAAGTGGCAGACCTTAGCCTGACTCAGTTGTCTGTCCCTACTTGATGTTGCTGGGTCTGGAGGTCGCCAGTCTCCTCCTGTTGGTCCTTACAGAGCATCTTCAAGTCCCCCAAGCACTGCTTCAGCAGGACCCAACCCCTGAGCTGTTCCTGGTTCTCCTGCCTCAGCATGTCCACCTTCATCTTCAACTGAGTCTGCTCCATCAGGAGCCTGCTGTGGGGGTTGCTGGAAACACCTTCTGCATAGTAAGCCTCTGCCGGCCTCCTCCAGCCACCCCTGCCTCCACGCACTGTCACTCCCACCAGGTCCCAGGTTCCAGGAAGACCTACACACAGGAGCCCACAACAGCCAGGACAGCTGCATTGAGAAGACGAAAAACAGAGAACAGCCAATTTCAGAGAGAATCAAACTGCTTCTGAAAACCTCAACACCTTCAAGAAGAGGAAACCCCAACATGTCTTTATGTGTCTATAGTAATAAAAAAAACATCAGTAGATACAGGGCAAATACCTTCTGAGGGATGGATGGCAGGACACCCAGTGAGAGTGCATCACACCTACAGGTCCCATTGCAACCAGCTCCTGCCTGAGCTCCAGAAGCCCAGAGTTGCCTCCCTCCCATTTCATGTTCCAAATCACTCTTCTATATCAAAGCTGAGTCTGAGCATATGGCACTGGCAGGAGCTAAGAGCCTTTCACAGTTACCAAAACTGAGAACAAGAGTCACAAGTCCAAGACACACAAGGCAAGCTGCTTGCCAAGAGGCAGAAATGCTAGAACCAGAGCTGTGGACAAAAAAAGGCAGAGATGGTCATTCCACAACTGATGGGCGTCCCAGCTAAGAGTCACTTGCTGATAGAAATCCATCACCTTGGTCAGCTCCTTGAGCTTCTCTGAGGCCTCAGTGTGCTCATTCTCCAAGTCCTGCAGGTGTGACCTGACCTTCTCATGGTCCATGCTCAGCATCTCATACAAAGTATTTGTGTTAAAATACCATTATGGCGCTTAACGGAGAGTCCATTGTTGAATTTTCCAATGCTCTTTATTAATCACAAACAATGTCAAATCTCAGGGAATTCTATACACAGACGGCTAGGCAGAGTCTTCATCTTTCTTCCCCTCAAAAGACCTCTCCCTTCCTCCTGCCTTATCCCTTTTTAACTTTTCTCCCACCCCCTCTATCTTTTAGGCCTTCATTACAACACAATGATACTAGGCTGGGGTTGATCAGAGTCTTTGCTTGTGATCTTCTCGTGACCTGCTCGTGATCGGTCACCTTCAATTGTCTATCTGTTCAGATCTCAAGGCTAGCACAAGAGTGTGACTAGGTAGGAAACAAGGCTTATACTGCTGCAAGGCATCTGGATTCCTAGCTACAAGGCATCAAAACCAAAACAGCACACAATAGTAAAGTATCCCACAACATGGTTGGTCTTTGGTAGGGTCTTGCCCCAGGAGTAAACAACCCCATTAACAGAGGCTTCAATGTTCACAAGAACTCAGGGTATGTACTGGACTACCCCAGCCCAGTGGATGACACATCCTGGATCTTGTGTACTGGGAGTTCCTGGTGCCTATTAAACTTAGTATCCTAATCTCAGGGCAGCAGAATAGGGTTCCCACAGGAAGGGAGCGTCAGGGCTGCATGATTTCGCTTAGGAGGTCTGGAAGGTCTGATCAGTTCTCTATGTATGTCACAGGAGTCTGTGTCACAAGTCTGGACCTATTAGATACCTGTTATGACATTTATCCTGTCCTCAGAATGAGATTCTCAATCTTGGGTGCCTATCATCACCACATGGATGCCCAGAGCCCTGAGTCAGCATTTCTGGCATAAAGCTCTACATCAGGAAAGCTTTATAAACTAACAATTGGATTTTAATCAGAGGTAAAGATGCGAACATCCTCCAAGAGCAGAGCTGCCCAAAGTGAGGCACCCTGACCTCAGCACTGGTATCAGTTCGAACCTGTGAGACAGGCAACCTGTCCTCAGACTCCATCATATACCTGTGACTGCAGTGTCTCCAGACTGTGTGTCTCTAACACACACAGAGGGGAGGGAGCAATGTGATGCTAAAGAAAAAAGAGTAGTATCACTACAGAGAGGACAGAGAGGAGCAGTGACGAGCCCCAGGCATTGCAGCCACACACTAAAATGCACCAAGTTGAACCAGACCCGTCTAGTTCCTACCAAGAGTATCCAGCACACAATCACATTCAAGGGAAGTACAAAGACTCACCACCACAAACTCACAGCAGCTAGCATCTCACACAAGTCCCCACCTGTCACAGCCTCTCCAGTGCATGCTGGGAACTCATATACCATTGCCTCATTCCCTGAGGTGTGTGGCTCAGGCTCATTTGGGGGAAGCAAGATAGTCTGTGTTCCCATCTCAAACCTGTACAGGCTTCAGACTCTGCCACTGGGAAGTATTTAGGGACATGTGGTTGGATACAGGGACACTTTGGAGGTGCAGCCTCCTAGAACTCAATACCACAGAAAGAAGAAGCTGACAGTGATATCATGGACCCAAGAAAGTCACCATGGAGTTTGAAACAATGAAAACCTATTGTCCATGGCTCCTTCAGTGAGATCAGGTGATCTTGCAGCGTATTTCTGTCACTGGCCATTAGCTGCAGTTGAGTGCTCAGCCTCATCTCCTCCTTCTTCAACTGCTTCTTTGTGGGGATGGTTGGGGAGGACAGTGGCTCCCCAGCAGCCCCTGCGGGTAGATGAACACAGTGAACTTGCATAATGACAAGGCATCGAGAATGGACAGACCACCCTGGGTCCTAATCAGATGTTTGAGAAAGCACTATGCCTGTGTCCCAGTGACACCACAAAGGATTTGGACCCAGACTTAGATGACTCCTCTGTGGATGTGAGCTTTCCCCTCTGTTAGGGTTATTATTTTTTTTATTAAGCTGGAACAGATGGAAATGTTGAGCTCTTTTGTGACGGAAAAGTGATCTGACTTTCAGGAGCCTGAGGACCACACAGCACCAAAGGGAGAAGCCTCCCTGTAGAGGTTGTGCAGTCCTGATGGGAGAATATCTCATCAGGACTGAGGTACTCAGTCCAGCAGATCTGAGGTGAGGTGTTTGGTTCTGCTTTGCCTAGCTTCCTGGAGGTGATACAATCCTGAAGGGATTGGTCCGACAGGACCAAGGTGCTCAGCCCAGCAGGGAGGAGGTGTTGTTCTTTCTTCTGGCTCACCTGAGGTGCTCCTTCTGTTGCATTTCTGAGGGAAATAGCCCTGGCTGAGATGCTCTTCTTTCTTCTGGCCAAGCTGAGGTGTTCACCTCTGCTTCTGGCCCAGCTGAGGTGTTCTTCATGCTTCTCAGTAGCTGCCTCCACTTGAGAGGAAGGCAGCAGCCTAGCTGTGCCCCCTCCCTCCTCTCCTTCAGAGCCCTGAAGGCTGCTCTTTTATGTAGTCCCTGAGGAAGGATGTGGAGCATTCCCAGGGTGGCCAGTGATTGGTGGGAATTTTCCAAGACCAGAGCAGGATGAGGGGCTTAGGGCTATCTTTATTAGTGGGCCACTTCTGTGCTGTTCTGCCAGGTTGGAGGACCCTATAGTTTGGTGGGAATGGGGACCTGATAGTCCCAGGGGTGTGCTTTCTTATGGGGGTCCTCAAGTCCCAGAGCTCCCCAGCATTGCAGAACCAGACTCCCCCAATGGGGAAATATGCTGGCTTCTCAGTGGTCCTTGGCACCATTTGGGGTTCCTGGTGGGCAAAGGGGATGGTAGCCAGGACCCTGGAGTCCCCAGCATAGGGGCAAGAGAGGTAAGCATTAGCCCCAAACAGCAGTTGACAACAGGAGGGGCTAGTCTTGCTGGTGAAAGTCAGATTTGTTCCCTGGCAGAAACACAGATAGCCATGAGATGCTATCTTGGCCTGGGAGCAGGCAGCCAGCAGCCCAGTCCTGGGGTGTTGGGCCTGGAAAGGGGGTGGGGCTAAGGTGGAGCTTCCCCCACAGGGCTGTGGAAGCTGATTGCAGATAAATAAGGAGCCATGTGTCAGGGGTGGAGCTTTACACAGAAGTGGGAGCCCCATGCTGTAGACTGTGGGAGGGCAGGCAGAACCCCTCCCTCCCAGAGGAGAGCCCTGGGATGTGGGCTATGTCTGTGGTCAGGGGTAGGGGGCAGAGCTCTCTAGCTGGGAGTCCCATTTTGGACTCTGCTTCTTGCAGAGCCTCAACACCCTCTCTCTGAAGTGAGGTGGATGTCCTAGCAAGCTGGTTTCCTCTGTTTCCCTTAAAACTTGATTCAGATGACCAGAAGACTGCTTTCTCAAGCTTATTCACAACTTCACATGATTCATCTTGGCTGCAGTACCAAGGTATGTATGATTTTAGAAGCCAGGACAAAAATGTCATAATGCACAAGCACTCAGGTGGTGTGGAGATACCCAGATCTGCCAGGTCACGCCAGGCACATGTAGATGGAGAGACCATGCAGGGGCAGAACATTGTCACCAGGCTCACCAAGTCAACCCACTGACAGCTCCTGCACAGAGCTGGCAGGAGGAAGCCAGTCTACATCATGATCTACTGCCTTTGATAGTGCTTTGCCTGCACTGGAGAACAGCCTGCCTACCACTCCTGCTGACTCAGAGGGCACCAGCAGAGAGTGATGGTCAGAGTAGTTCAGTTGTAAAGCCTGAGAACATAGGCCGTGTCCAGAATCGCTCTCCATGTAATCAGTGTCAGAAAGCAGCTAAACCTAGAGAATCTACCGAGGGTGATGTGCAGTGATGCCCTGCCCTAAGCTGTTGACACCTCACTCATTCCTCCCTACCTCCTGCTGGTCTCATTGTTCCTCCTTGAACACCCACCCCACAGTAAGTGTGAAAGCCAAGAGCTCCCAGCACAATAGCTTTGGCCTTACCAGCTCCTGGCTTCTGGGACAGACAAACTAGTGTCCTGGAATCCTTGATGTTCAGGAACCACAATAAGCAGGGAAGTCCAGAAGATCCCCAGAGTCTCCAGCTACTGAGCCCCATTACTAGAAGACCCAACTCAAGTCCATCTCCTCCAGAAAGCCTCTCACGTTCTTCCCAGGACTCTCTGCACCTTTCCCAAGACCATTTATTTTTTGCTGTTTTACAATGAGACCGAGGATCAGCTTCCTTCTGCCTCTTTCTGATCTCTCTATCCTCTCCATTATCTCTCCCCAGTAGCCTTGGTCTTGCCAACACGTCTGTGGGAGAACAGTAAAGGCACCGAATGAACAGTGCAGGAGCAGTTGGTGTTGTCACAACACAGGTGACATCACAGAGAATGCCAGGGCTCTCCAGGATACACTACCATGTCTGCTGGGGAAGGGATGCTGATGTCACTGGGATCTGTCATTGCCTTCCTGCCAACTAGCTCTCTTCACACCTCACTAGAAATCAGTCTGCCCCACCCAGGAGCCACTCCTGGGACAATAGGGAAGGTCTGGACACCTCCTCCTTCCAAAACCAGAAATAAATCTCTGGGTGGAAACCCGTTAGTACTTCCCATGTTGGGAACTGAGAGTTTACTCCACAAACACTACCCAATGACTCGTTCCTTCCTAAACATCCTGTTCATCAGGATTAGAAATCAAACACTACTGAGAAATTACATCAGAATGAGTGTGGAGGAGGAAAGGTCACCTGCCTCAAGAACAGGCCCTTGGAAGCACACCCAGGACGATCCTTGTGAGACTGGTTACAATGTGTGATTCGGGTTAGTGAATACACTAAAGAGAATCTATCTGCCTAGCTATTGAAAACTGCCCTGATGATGCCTCAGCAGATGGACAATACACCTATTGGGGTGCTGGCAAAAAGTGATGAGCTGTTGGCAGTGGTAACTGGAATAGTGGAGTCTTCAAGAGAAAAAGCTCTCAGGCTGAGTGTGGTGCACTAAAGAGAACAAACAAGATACATTATAGGCCATGGTGAGTCACTACACATTGAGATCATGTTGTAGAAAAAGAAGGCCAAAGGCACAGAGCAAAAAGACAACAGCAGTGGTTATACCTCAGTAGGCAGGGATGGCCTGACATGTCGTCACTGACTAATGCTGCCCTCTAGTGTCCACTAGTGCCAGGAGTGGGAACCGAATGATGCTAATTTCCATGTCAACCTTGATTCTAAAGTTAGTTTGAGAACATCTTGGGATACAGAAGACTCATTTTCCTGGGAAATTAGAAGTGTCTATTTCATTTGTCTTTAAGGCATTTAAGTTCAAATACACAATGCTTAGCCAGGTTCTAGGCTTCCATAGTAGACCTCACATTTCTAGGCACTTTACCATTGTTCCTTTGATGCGGGTTTTCATGGTTCTATGTCTTCTTGGTTTCAAAAGTAAAATAAATCAAACACTACAAACTCCCAAAAAGCACAGATAAATAACAGTAATGTATTTACAGGAACACATCAGTGGAAAGTCCAGCGTAACTGAGAAATGGGAAAGCAGGCCTCTGTTCTGGCCTCTATGTGGGAAGACCTAGCTGAAAGTCAGGTTTGGGCACACTTTGGGAGTCTCCGCAGGGACAGAGTGGCATAGAGGCAGGTTGGGTTGCAGTGCTGTGCCCCACAGGCCAGGTCACAAATAGATTGCCAGTTCCCCATCTGGTGCTTCTGTAGACTTGATGGGCCTTGTTTGACTAAGGGCACTGATAGGGTCATGTAGGTGTCTGTTCAAGGGGCAGAAAGCTCTTCCATTCAGCAAAAGACAGGACAGGGGCAAGGGCAGGAATAGTGCTCTCCTGTCATTAACTATGTGAGAAGATGTACTTATTCATTTGTGATTAAAGAGTTTAGGGGCCTCCTGGGTGGGTTTGTGTCCCTGTTGACCATTTGCTCATTGGGATTCCCATGATGATGCACTCAGACAAGCCAGGAACCAACCAAAATTGAGGTCACTCAGCTTGACTCACAGAGTGGAAGAAATATTACTGATTTGGGATTGCAGACTTGGCACCTGAGACCCAGCTCTACCACCCAGTTGGACTCTGCTCACCTCTTTTCTTCCCACATATACCAGGAGGATGGCCAAGGAGCTCTGTCTCTGGAAAGACAGTGCCTGCTTCAGCCCAGCAAGTCACTGGAGATTGATTCATCTCAGAACAGAACCTTAGAGACAAAGAGTCAAATTTACTCCAATGTGCAGTGAGAGCTAATATTTGGCGACAGTGCTCCAGGCTTAGAGACAGGGAACATTTCCAAATAGGGAGGGGGCCAAAGGCCGAGCCAAGGCTGCAAAGGTGTCTGTGGTGGAGAAGCATCAGAAAGTGGATGCTGCACAGCTTTAGTAAGAATCCGGTCTCCTGTGTCAGGGTTGCGTGCTAGTCTCAGTCCTGGTGTGTGGCAGCTATATTGTGTCTTAAGCATGGCTATCTCCCACTATAACTCACCCTACCCTCATCTCTGCTCACTTAACTTTCACTTCACTTTGATGTATTTTTGTGGGGTTTGGTGGGTTTGTCTTTTGTTTGATTATTTTTCCTTTTCCTTTTCTTTTTCTTTTTTTAAAGACAGGAAATCACTGTGAAGCCTTAACTGGCTTGGCAATCACTATCTGGAACATGCTGGTCTTGAACTAACAGAGTGCCTGCCTCTGCCTCCTGAGTGCTGGGATCAAAGGCCTGGCCAGGCCTCCCCTTCATCTTTCTCTGTTCACACCAACTCGTGTTTTCCCCTTTTCTAGGGTACTTTGCTATTAAACTATATGCTCAGTGACTTACCATGAAGCAGGACAGAAGGCCACCCTGCTGCTACCTAGTGGCTCCTCCTGTCAACCCTGGTGTTAGTCTATGTGAACAAGTACAGTTTCAAGGACTCAAAGGTCCCCATTGGGTCAGTATCCATCTTTTTTTCTTGGAAATAAAACTGCCTGCACTGAAAGTAGCTCTCAGATGGTGGAGGGTGAAGGGAGGGCAGGATGACTCAGTTGGGCTCTGGAGACAATAGATACATTGGTTCTGACACTGCTCACCTACAGCATAAGGAGTCTTTCTACCCGAAATAGGCAAAATCAAAAAGATGGTCAGTTGTCTTCTCAAAGGAGGAAGGCATCAAAACACTCCCCATCTTTAGTCGAGCCAAATTTGATAACCCTGCACTTTACCCTGTGTCAGGGCAGATGGTAGGAAGGGTCTCAAGGTATTCCTCTAAGTCCCCAACCCAAATAGCTGACCAGAATCAACTAAAGCGGTCAAAAAGCTGTACATGGTACCACTACAGGCAGATGGTTATCACTGCAGCCTCATAGCCAATGAGGCATGGGGATTATCAAGGACATTGAGGTTGTTTTTTTTTACTTTTTTAGACAGGGCTCCTTTGTTGCAACTTTGGCTTTTCTGGAGCTCACTCTGTAGACCAGGCTGGCCTTGAACTCACAGAGATATGCCTGCCTCTGGCTCCTGGAATGCAGAGATTAAAGGCATGTGCCACTACCACCCTGCAACTTTGAGCTCTTTAACTGTACTCAGATGCTATGCTACAAATACTAAGAATCTGTGTTTTTAAAAAGGAGTACTTCTTCTTTACCATGGTTCAAGAAAGTAAAACTAGAAACAACTTAGGTATTTCCAGCCAAGGAAACATTAAGCCAAACATTCACAAGACAAATTATGTCAAAATCATAGCATGATAGGTACTGCTTCATGAAGCCCCACCTCTCACTGAATTTTATAGCCGTTTAGAGGTTGGGACAAGGACAGACATTTTCTTCAATGATTTAAACACTTGTTAAGGTGGCCATGTTCCTGTAAATAACCTTCTGTTACTCATGCCCTTGTAAGCAGCCTAATAAGATTCATTGTTTCATTAATTTAAAAGTCATAAAAATAGTAGGACTATTTGGGAAGAAGGGGATGAGCAGTCAGAGGAAGCTGACAAGAGAGGATAACAGAAGACGAGTATACATAAGCATGCCATATGCAAACATGAAAAGGTCATAATGAAATCCATGTCATGAATGATTAGTACATGCCAAAAAAGCATTTACAAAACAGAGGTCAATGGCTCATGAGGAACAGGACCCAAGGTTGAACTCTGGCCTTTATGCATGAGCATGCACATGATTAGGCAACTACATTTACATACAATAAACAAAAAGGAAGAAAACCTGTATGTCAGCTACAGTGAAATGGCATATTCATAAAAAAATCAAACCAGAGGAACACAAACTTGCAGCCCTCCTTCAGGGCTGCCACTGTCACACATAGTCTAGTTTATTTTTTGGTGCTGTGGGTGAGCCCAAGGCCTCAGGGATATTGACCATGACCTTGATCAGCCTCTAGTTACATCTGTGGTTTCTAAACATTGTTTACAGCAGTATATACTCATCAGGAAAGGGTCATGAAACTAATGTACTTCTCTATGTAGAAGAATCAAGTAGCACAGCAGATTCCCCTACACTTCCATCTGAGATCAAGGTAACTTTGTGTGTGTGTGTGTGTGTGTGTGTGTGTGTGTGTGTTGATGGAGATAAAAACAGGGCCCATGCATGCTAGTCAAGCACTCTACCACTGATTGAGCTACATCTATAGCAGCAGAAGGAATGTGTTAGGAAACATTCCCCAGGTCACCATGAGCATCTTGTTTTGATAATATCCAGTTTTGGTGTAGGATAATATTCAGGACATGGATAAAAAGCCATGTTCCAGCTTTTCTCAGGCAACTACTGGCTGTATTGCAGTTCTTAAACTGGGAATTTACTACAACACATGGCCCCATAACCAACTTCAGTCTTTGATGGTGACTTCTTATTTTCTGTTCTAGTCAGTTTTCCACAACAGTGTGATTTACATGCCACCCATAGAAGCACCTGGCTTGATGTGCCAGACAGTAAACTTTAAGACCTATGGCAACTTAAAGAGTCCCTCCCTCCCACATTGCAGTTCATTATGTCAGAGAGAGAATCATGTGCCACCTCTCCATGTTCATGACCTGTTGGACCATCATGCATTGGGGATCTGTAACAGGTTTTATAAATGGGCACCAAAATGTAACTGGTATTTTTTGAAAAATGTATTTAAAATGATTCTAAAATATAACAGTTTTTCTTCTAAAAGGAGGTATGGGTTTGGCTGTTTTTGCTGTTTGAATTTGGGCTCTCAAAAGCTGCTGTTATTTTTCTCTCTCTGGCTACTTGACTCCACCCCTCTGTTCCCAGCTGTTAGATTTCTAACTTGTAATTTTTAAATCCCCTTTAGCTCATAAGGTTAAGGATTAAGCTCATAAGGGTTAGGGAGGAAATGAAAGGATAGGAAGGAAACCTTTATAGCCCATTTTTGGCTGTCTTTATCTGCCTATATCTGGGGAACTGAACTAACTCTATCCCACTCTGGTTCAGCTTCTTTCAGCACAGCTAAAGAAGATCTAAATTGTAACTTTTCTAAAACCCCAGTTAGTTCATTTTATCTGAGTCTATTTCTGCCTGCTTCCCTGTCAGCTTTATTTCTGCCTGCTTCTCCTATCATCAGCTTCTGTGCTCTCTCTTTTCCTATCCTGAAGCAACTCTGCTATAAATGCTGTAACTCTTAGCTCTAACCCTTAACTTTCAACTCCTTCAACTGTCCCTCTTTTATACCTCCCTTCAAGTTGTTCCTAGAAGTCCAAGTGGCAGGCAACCACACGGGGGAGGGGTTTTTCCCTGGCAAAGTTTCACTCTACAGATCTCCTTGATGATAATCATTTGGGCAGTCTCAATGCCTAGAGTTTTTTCCACCTTGGGAAAGTAAGGTGTGATTGCAGGAAGCCCCACCCATGAGCTAACCCATTCCCACTTCTTCCCTTCTGTGACAGCCACAATGCAAATCTTACTATATCCCATAAAACAGAGTGCTGTGTATTTGTTGTGGGAGGAGAGAGGAAATGTCAGGGTCAGAAAACTTCTAGGTACTGGCTGAGGTTCCAGATGCAATGGTACCTCTAGGTGTTACTGGAAGTTGTCCAAGTGCCTCTCACAATGTGGGTGCCATGACTGCCTGCAGGTTATCACTGACTAGAAGCTTGTACTTCTTCCCACTCGGCTCATCAAAATGGATGACAGCTCTGAACACTGCTGTGATGCCTTGTACCACCATGTGCATTCAACACAGAAGGCTGGAGATTCTGCAGCCCCTTGGTCCCACCTGAGAGTCTCAGAAATCAAGGGCCTTTCTATAGTGTGTGGAATCCAGGAATGCTAGGTTTTGGGGTCAAAGGATGATTCCGGTAAATGTACTCCAAAAAAACAGGGCTACAATTTTAGAACTAGGTAAAAAACCTGGATGGGGTGGGGAGGGGAAGTAGGGGTGTCTGTGGTTAAAGGTGCCTGACACGAAGACTAATAACGTAAGTTTGATCCTTGGGACCCAAAAGATAGAATAAACCACTCCCATGAGTGGCACTTCGTCCTCCACATGCACTTCATGCACTACAAAGCCTCCAGATAATTAAGTGTAAAAATAAGAACTGGATTTTACCCATGGGGAAATGGCCATGAGGTTCTGGGATGCTATCCTTGGTCTGAGTAGGAAAACCACTTACTGTCACCTCAGTGGACTATGGCAACTGATGATGGCCTTCAGGTATTTCCGGTAAGTGATCAAGCTCCATATCCAGGAGCTTCTGGAGCAGCAGCTCTGTCTTGGAGCCTCCCCACTCCTCCAGCTGCACCTGCTCACAAGAGATCAGGGCTCCTACCAGCTGCAGCAGCACAGAATGGCCTTGGCCAGCATCTGCTAGAAATGAGCCCCACAGTGGCAGCACCCCCTCCCCACTCAGATGGTGCTGTTGATCCTGAAGGTAGGTGGAATGTTTTGAGTCTCAGGATGTTGGGTCCATGGGCCAGGCCTGCACAATAAGGCATCCCTGAGTGGCCTTCTCCTCGGCCCAAGGCTGCAGCTAAATTTGCTAAGGCAATGGCTATACTTGAAGAGGAGGAGCAGACATAAGCAGCAGAGGAGGAAGAGGAGGAGGAAGAGGAAGAAGAGGAGGAGGAGGAGCAGGAGGAGCAGGATGAGGAGGAGGCAGAGGTAGTAACACACACTCTGAAGTCCCTCCACAGCAGCACTTGACCCCTCCTGTTCCACTTCTGGGTGGCTGACCCAACTGTAAACTTGTATCCCTCTGTCAGGGATAAAGTCACTGGAACCCAACGGTTCTTATCTCTACCCTGAAGGCCTGTGCTTACAAGGACCAACCCAACTTGACAAGTTCTTTGTTTTGAAATTTTGGCCTCAAACACTATGAACCAGGAAACTTTCACTATTTAAATCCCAGTTTGTGTACAGTTGTTATGGAAGTTCTAGGAAATGCATACATGCTAGTAAGAAGGTGATTTATGGAAGATGTCGTCTCCATTTTCTCAACAACTCATCACCTCACTCTTCAACTGCTAAGACTTTCTCTCTCAATTTACCCCCTTCCTTCCCGTAAATTCTTTAAAAAAAAAGCTGGGAAGAGTCTTTCCTTCTTCAGAGAAGCCCCTCCATGTTCCGAACCCTCCATTAACACATGCAGGAATGAACATATACTATCCATGTCTGCACAGCCAGGCACCTATCCATTTGTCACACAGAACCAGAACTCCTATTCTCTGAGGTCCTCCTTTGCCATTTCTGGTTTCCTCTCAGGAAGGAATCATTACCTGATCTCACGTCCTGTGTAACAGCACTGCATGGTCGGCACTGTGCAACCTGGCTTCTGACCATAACTCAAGGGAAATGATTCTCTGGGATGCCAGATGACGCAGCTGTTAACAGTGCCTAATACTCTAGCAGAGCACCTGAGTTTGTTCCCAGAAACCACATCAAACTGTACACGGCTGCCTCTAACCCCAGCTCCAGGCAATTTATCATCGTCTTCTAGCCTGCACAGGCACCTGCTTGTTAATAAAAAAGAATTCAAGAATCTCTACTGTCTCCCATTAACCTGAAGCCACCTCGGAGGTACTTCCTTGCTACCTACTCCAGCATCACCAGTGCCCCCTCACACCATCTTCCTACCCTTCCTGTCACCATCCCACTCTCGCCATCTATTCTGTATCCACAGCTGGCTTCACTCCTCACCTATCTCCACATGCACCTTCCCTCCTACAGAGAAAGGATTTGGGGGCTAGACTGGACATTCACTGGCTATGTCCCTAGACATATGCCCATCTTTCCTGAGTATCCAGTCCTATACCCCATCTTGGGAGCACACACCACTCTTTAGTACTCAGGAAAATTAAGTGATAAGACTTTTACAAGGCCATTTACAGGGCCCAGGATCTGGCAGGCACAGAAACTCCCTAGCACAGTATTCATGCAGGCAACATCTGTTGGGCAGAGTGCTTGAGTGAAATGTTGGCTTTGCCATGCACCAGCTGAGAAATGTTGTGTAAACCACTGTGCCTCGGTATTCTTGTGAACAAAATAGAGGTTACAGTGACAATAGTATCAGTCTAGGGCTAAGTCTAAGATCAGTGCTCTTCTGACTTCCCTTTGAGAAAGACTTCAGAGTGTCATGTGGCATGTAGCAAAAGTTTTTCACAAATGATGTCAGTTTCATGAGTGTAGAGTAATAGACTTGGAACTCAAAGGTTGATATCCCTTTAGCTTGTTTTCAGGTAGTAAGAGTTTTCCTCAAAATCTGATTTCCTCTTGAATATCATAAACAAAATAGAAGCAGAAGGAGCAGAAAGCAATACATTTTAAAATGCATTCTATAAGATATCAAATTGTAACCTAACAGGTATCTTAGAAGTATGGTAAACTATATTTTTTTATATTGCTGCCCACTATTTTTATACTACTGCCTCATTTCTCTAATTAAAAAGCATATTTGCAATTTGACTGTCAATCATTGTATAAAAAGAAACTTAGAGAAAATATTACGTGCTATAATTTCTGAAATGCAAACAAGAGTTACCGCAGCAGGCATCAGACGTCAAGATGCCTATACCTACAAACCCTGCCTGCAATGCTGGCCTTGGCTTGGCACTTAGGAATTTGGCTTTCAAGAAGCAAATAAGAATAGCTTTTATTCCTAGACAGTATGCTTTATAATAAACAACTGCTTTCCTTGGGATTCTGGGATTCTAATATATGCTTGATGAAGGCAGTGATAACCACTCTAGGCACTGGCTTTCTAACGACTTCCTCTGGCACACATTCTGCTTGAATTGTCATGATTCACTTAGTTGCCAGAGCAATTAATCATGCCTCATATGACTTCAATCAGAGAGCAGTCTTCCAGTCTTGGCACTGTCTTCTTTCTTATCTCCTTCCACATGCTGGATGTAATGAAACCTATCATTGGTGTAGCTGTACACTGAGTCCATCCTAACTATAGCTGAATCTCCTGCTGCCCACCAGCAAATCCCCTGGCTAATGATACTTGGGAATTACCCCAATAGGAGACACAGCAAGTATCTTACCATCTTCAAGTGTTTGGCAATATTCCTGACCATTTCTTCTTCTGATATTAATTCCTTTGTCTTACTTGATGGTACTGATGAGGCATTCCCTACAACTGATTCTCCTAAGAGTGGAGACCTTAAGACCATTGGTTCTATTCTATCAAGTATTAGTTTGACATTACATTTTTCTTTTGGCTTACCTGATGAATTAAGTAGTTGTTTTTTATAAGGTAATTCTGCAACATTTGTCAATTTCTTACTATTGATTGACAGATGCTTTACCCATTTCATTTTGTGGTTTTTATTAAGCTTCCAAATTACAGTGAAAAATTCAGTACCTCCTTGTGAATAAAACATTAAGAGATTAAAAATCCCACATCATTCATTTAATTAACCAATAAAATTCAGTTATTCTAATGAAAATAATATAATGCATATTTTATCATTATGGCATGGTCACAATCTGATCAAATGACATTGTTATAGTGTGAATATGAAAAGTTCTGTACAAGATTTTATATTGGGAATTTGTTTTCCAAAAGACGGTACTATTTTATGAGGTGGAAGAAACTGTAGGAAGTAAGGCATAACTGTAGGATGTTGATAAATAAATGCTGACTTTAAGGGTTTGTACCTTGTCCAGAATTTCCTCTGTTTCCTGCTTCTTGTCTGCTACAGTGTGAACAGTCTCATCCTCCACATGCTTTCCATCATAAAGCTGCATTTTACTATTGGCTCAGAAGCATAGTTAAGTGACTATGATGTGAACCCTATGAAACTGAGAGCCAAGGAGATTATTCCTTTCATAGGTGCTCACATCAGGTAATTTGTAACAAAAATGCAAAAATAACTGAAATGCACATCACACCTCTCTGGGAAGAGCTGTCATTATATGTTTGGTTATTTTAAGTGGCAAGTTAAATAAAACATTGGAAATATTTAAATTCAAGTATGACAACCTAAAAGTAAAAAAAGCCATTATATTAAGCTAAAATATACCCTTTATATTAATCATCATTCCCATTCTGCATGTGATTTTACTGATCTCAGAGAAGCTAATCACAGCACAACCCAGAAAGCTAGGAAATATAATCACTGGAATTTCAATAAGGACCAATTTTCCTATATACCTTGCTTCTTTTCTATAGTATTTGTTACAAGTGCTATCATTTTTGTCTCTAAAACTTACAGCATTTTATCAGTGAAGGAATAATTAAATGAAACTCAGATTTGAAATTACAGAAGGATTATCAATTACTACAGACATGATAAATGTAAAAATCAACTCATGATTACAAAATATAGGGGATATCCTGAAAAAGGTCATGATAAGTTTTGAAAACTGACCTAAGTCCCATTTAGGAGGATTTAGGAAGAGGGAAGAAGGTAGAGGCAACAATAAGACAATGTCCTCAGAGACTAAAATTCTGTTCTTAATTTCCCAATAATGCATGCCTCAGTAGGTCCCATTATTCCAAAAGCTACACTGTGGAAAGGAAATGCAGACTAGAGAGGCCCACACATTGATTTCTCTACTTATTTCTTCTTTGAAACCTAATTAAGACTAAGAACAATATTTTCTCCCACAAAATATAAAAGCACATGCCAGACCATGGGGATTGTGGACACAGAGCATATAATACCTTGGCGCTTTGTACTGACACCACACAAAGGGTAGTTCCACTGCTGTGGGTTGAACTGTGTCACCCAGAGGACATGCTGAAGCCTCAACCTATGCAAACTGTAAATGTGACTTATTTGAAAATAGGGTCTTTCAGATATAAAGTTCAGATGAAATGAACTGGTCACTAAATCCAGTGACTGGTGTCACTATAAGAAAGCCATTTTGCAACAGGCATAGATCAGACAGACTACAGGTTATGCCTGCAGGCTGAGGAATATGAAGGATTGCCAGCAGCTTCCAGAAGGTTAAGGACCAATAAAGTTTCTTCTTGAGAGACTTATTTACAAACAAGTTGATTTCAGGCTCTAGCTTCCAGAATGGTGAGAATATAAATTTCTGTTTTTTTTTTATTAATCCACCCAACTCATGGTTACTGATGTCTTTGTCCTGGTTGCTATAATAAAACATCATAAACCAAGTGACTCAGAAACAACCAATGCTTGTTTGTCAAAGTTATGGAGATTGGAAAGTCTAACATCACACCACTAGCAGATTCATTGTCCAAGCAGCAAACTACTGATACCTCTGTCTGTCTCCTCAGATGTTAATATGTACTTTCCTGGGCTTCATTATATGGTCACTAGTTCTGTTCATGAAAACATTGCCCTGATGACCTCATCACCTTCCAAAGCTATCCAACTCCTGACACTGAGTCAACTGAGAGGTCAGCATTTCAACACAAGGAATTCAGGAAAGGAAGGCACAGACTTTCAAGCCTCGAGAAGCACCTAGCATTGAGGAAGAAACACACATGTGCATACATGTATCACTATGCACAGTTTCCTAACTCTACTAAGAGATACATAGATTGAAGAGATTTTTGACAAGTTCTTAACAACAAACTGTCAAAGTAGCTACCACCCCCTGTGTACATATAAGCAAGAAGACAAGACAAGTAACCAAGAAAAATGCAACCATGAGAAAATAAAAATCACACATGACAATTATACTGGAAAATGTAAAAATGCATAAAATAGAGAGAATATATGAACTCTAAACAGGTGAAAGTGGTGATTAAAAGACCAAAATGGAAACAGTCCAAACACAAATGGACAGCATAATTGACCATAACTCTGAAAGGTAGGTTAGTAAGGTGGAAGAACAGATTGTGAGAAGATCTGGTAGAGCAGCAGAAAACATAACAGCAAAACAATAAAGAGAAAAAATAGAGAAATGAAGAGTAAACCTAAGGGATATATAGAAGTATGTAAATGGCAACAGACATATGCAGCAAATACTGCAGGACTCAAGCCACAGCCTCCAGCTCTGTGTGGATACCAGGGATCATCGAAGTCTAGGTCACCTATGCCACCTTCAGATGTTAAAAAAGCCAACAGAGAGCTTGTGGTGCCCTGCCAGAGAACAAGGAGCAGTGGTTTTCCCAGAAGTGTTGGGAGAGTGACAGCTATAGGTTTTCACACAAATCAAAACAAATACCTAAAACCAAAGTCAATAAAATAGCTTGAAATGAACTAAAAGAGAAGTGAGTCATTAAGTAGTTTCTTATGTTAATGACTGTCATCATGACATTGTTTCAATGTCATTATAGAATCGTATGTGTGTACCTACAATAGTTGCTGATATTATAGAAGGGAAGATTTTATTTATGCACAATAGTAAATGACCAGGGTAGGGATTATTTTGGAATATGAAGTCTGAGATACTAACAGTATTTCTGACTTAGATTGTGTGAATGCATGAATTAGATATTTGTGGATGCATCAATAAGCAGCTAACTATGCCTGGTAAAGTATGTTAAAGAAAATATTCAGTTTACTGAAGTTGCCTGTGTTGTCTTTGTACTTTTCAAGAACCTTTGGAAGATTCATAGATGAATACTGATCATTTATGATCACAAATGTAGCAATCCAGCAGGATCATCAGTTGTTTAAAACTTAAAATACTTGATGAGAAATATTACTTGTAAAGCATATAATGGAAGACGTATAAAGGACCTAGTATACTGTTTTAAAGTCTGGTGGGAAGGGAGAGCTACCTGGTTTCTCCATCCCTTGTTCTGTGTGTTAGCTGTGGGAGAGGGTGAAAGAAATTGAATTTGTGTAGTTAGAATAATGTACAGCAACTGCACAGCAGGTTCTGAAGAAGTGAACCCCTAGCATTATGAAAGAATTGTCTGCCCTGGTAGGACTGCCGTTGTATTTCCTAATGGGATTTAGTGCCCTCAGAAACTGATTTTGCTGAATATGACAATAAGACATGGTGGCATATTTCTTTCCACTGAATAATGAGAATAACATTGTTTTTCCTTCTGCTTTGGTTTGCATAAATTTGTTATAATATGCTTGACTATGGTGAATCATACCTGTTATCTAAGCAGTCAGGAGGCTGAGGCAGTAGGATTCCCATGAGCTTGAGTCCAGCCTATGCTACATAGTAAGCTATCATGGTGTAGAGAAAAACCTAAACTCAAAAGATCAAACCAATTCTAAAAATTCATTGTCAATGATATTATTGGTGATATTATTTATTCTGAGAATATTCTATACATGCTATATGTTCTATATAACCTAGTGAAACATGTTACTTCTTGTTAATTCAGCTTATACACCAAGCATCTTTAGGAATCCCTAACAAGGCCCAGAGGCCAGTCTGGTGGAGGTAATTCGTCATTTGAGGTTCCCTCTACCCAGGTATTTGACAACTCGGGTAACTATGACAATAGCTGGTAGAAAGGAATACCTTGATGCTCTAGACACATAAATATAAAGGAAACCTTGCAATATAAAAAGAAATATTAAACCGACTTTTTGAATAATAAATTAGTTAGAAAAAATATAGCCTTTAGAAAAAGTAAGCTAAAGATCCCTAAACCAGGTAAGCACCTCTGAGCAACTGGACAGAAATTCAACTAAGTAACGAATTTAAAGGTGCATGTAGTATTCTTGACTAGTCTGGTGACAGCTGGTTATTCACATCAGAATTTTATTTTGTCTTTAAATTCATACAAAGAAACCTTATCTCTGCTGTGTATTTAAACATTAACCTTATTGGCAGTTGGTGGCTTCCAGAACAACAGCCAGTTTTCTTTACCAGTGTGCCGACTGATAGGTACAATACACCCCACTGAATCACTTCACATCCATATGTTTTAGTAGCACAAATTGTACTTCATGCATTATTAAAGAAGAAAAACAATACAAAACAAAACAAAGAGTACTGTATTTGGGGAATGGGTAGAGAGTGCATCTGGAAGGAATTATGGGGATTAGCTGAGGGGTGAATATGATCAAAACACAATCTACACATTCACAAAGTTCTAAAAAGATTTCATTAGTTTTACTTTAAAAACAAATCATTACAAGTAGTTTCTATGACTCAAGAAGGGGGTCAGATCTTGGAACAGGGTGGATCCTGACAGAGAGGGTGGACATCCATAAGACACCCATAAAAGTGTCAGCAGCTAAAAATGAATACAAGTGAAATGAACAATATCATCCTGTCTTAAGATTTTAATTATATGTACATGAGTGTGCCTGGTATCCTTATTTGTACATGCATATAGGTGTCCACAGAGATAATGAGGACAGGGGGATGAATCCCATGGAGCTTAAGTTACAGGAAGGAGGTGGTGAACTTGCTGTTGTGGGTGGTGGGAACCAGACTTGGATCCTCTGCAACATCAACATGTGCTCCTAACCACTGGGCTGTCTTTTTACCCCTAAACATCATATTGTTAATATTAGTTAAAAGAAACTATTCTGTGCCTAAGTGTACATAGGAGTAAATCAGCATTAACAGTTAACAACCCTATAGACAAACTCAATAAACAAACTTCTAGTTTATTGTTAACCCCACAAACAGTTTTGCAAGTATGAAAAGATTAAAAGACTATTAAGAAATTTACAGACAAGAACTCATAGAAACATACCTCTTGCAAATCTTCCCAGGAACACTTCCCAGTAATGTTTAATGTATCCTGACTTGCAAAGGAAGCATTAAGATTTGTTCCTTTATTAGAAGGAAATATCAATAGCTAACATTTCCAAATACTGAAATTAACTTCCTACTTGGAGGCTAGGAAAAAAAATTACTGAGAAAAGCTTATGCAGTTTTGATTTAATCCACTCTATTACTCCCCTAAAATGATCAACAAACCCTTTTTGCACTGGAGCACTTGATGAAGGGGACTAAGACAGTATAGAACTACCTTTAAATATTCTTAGGCTAATAAGCCAAAGGAATTAGCTTAACAAATATCAACCCCAGAATATTTTTGAATGGACCAAGTTATAGTAGGGAAAAAGGACAATCCTATTTTGGGGCTTCAGTTAAAATTAGAATTTACAATCTTCAGGTTCAATCAGGGAACCCTAATGGTGTAACCTCGAATAAAGTTTTGTTATGTCAATGACTTAAGTTCTACAAGATCTGTGTTCAGAATAGAATATACCCAATCAGTGTCAAATAATAATTTCTTTCACTTTGAGAGGACACGAGAAACATCCAACTAACTGACATGGCCTCGATTTAACAGATGAAATTAGTGAAACTATTGAAATGAAATTTATATTTTAACTTCAATCCCTGTCAAAATCAGGTCTGCTCTGGTGGCAAGCCTGGTCACTAAGACGAAAGAAGTTACTTGCACGTGTTGGAGTCCTCTTCTTACCATCATGTATTGGTTTTCTGCCTACTAAAAATTATCCCAATTCTCCTCCCCAAAGTTTCCCTTGTTCTAATTAAATTGAAAGTATTAGGTTATGTACAATTACATAAAATAGCTGTAAGAGATGGCTCAGAGTTTAGGAGCACTGACAGCTCTTCCAAAGGTCCTGAGTTCAATTCCCAGCAACCACATTGTGGCTCACAAGCATCTATGATGGGATCAGATGCCCTCTTCTGTCATGCAGGTGTACATACACTTAGAGCACTCATAAATAAAATAAATAAATATTAACAAGAAAACCTCAAAGCTGGGTGGTGGTGATGCATATCTTTAATCCCAGCACTTGGAAGGCAGAGGCAGGTGGATCTCTGTGAGTGTGAAGCCAGACTGACCTGGTACAATAGAAAAATCCTGTCTCAAAAAAATTACACACACACACACACACACACACACACACACACACACACTATTATGTTATATGCAACTACATAAAATAGTTAATTATTATATATGTGTTTACACACAAACATACTGTGTCTTGTATCACCAATTGCCAATGTAATGAAACTATTTTTTAGAAAGCAGTTAGGACTGTTATCGTCATCTATACATCTATAGTATCCCCAAATCTTGCTCATACTCCACATTTACTATGATAATTCTATTTCCTACACTTCAACCCCTAATAAACATTAATTAAGGAGTACTTTCTATTATAGCTGCATCCAGTCTATAAGTCTACTCTATTGTATGATCATGGTCAGCGTCAAACTTAAAGTATGCATGAACCTGATCCTCATAAGCTATATGGAACATATGTCCTACAAATGAACATTGGCCAATATTCTATTTTAGTTTTTAATTTTAAAATAATTTTGTATGTACAGGTGTTTTGTCTGAAATTTGAGTCTGTGACTCTTCCAGGCAGCAGGGTTTATCTAAGTGTTTTCTTAGTATCTTGACTCCTCTGAGGGTAACTATCAGTAGTTTTTCTGTTTATTTTTGGGGGAGAGGTGGGCAAGTGATTCTGGTCAGCTTCAGGAACTTCCTGAGGCTATTTTGAGTTGTTTGTTTTCTGTCTTAAGGAGCTGCCCTTCCAGATGAACAGTTTCATTTTGGAAGAAAACTGCTACAGAACATAATATATCAAGTATTCCACCCCACATAGAGAAAGAATGTCTTAAGAGTTATTTTTATACAGTAAGTCTTAGAGAGTAATCACTTCTAGATAGCTTAAACACTTCTAGACCCTACTCCTAAGAATTTGTAACACTCTGTGCTACCTACCACACCATGTTCTATAGTAATGTCAGCTGAATAAATAATTAGGCCTTTTCCTGAAAGTGTTGGTCTGTATCCTTCCTCTATCAGTAAGTACCCTAATCTATGCTATTATTGAAACCATTATATCATTCAGGTTAACTACCATACTCAGTTCATGACTACTGCCTACATCAAGCAAACTGGACATAGGTATACTAGCAATTATCATAACTCTCACTGATAGATCAAAACCACAGTCTATGCCAATTTTATCTGAGAATTTTAAACACAAAAACAGCTTTGATAGTTCTGATAACAGTCATTATATCTAGCTCACTTAGTACAAGGCAGTAAACTCCTCAAAAGAACAGATGTGAGTTAGCCTACCATATTATTATTAAGATTATTAATGAAATTAAAACTAACTCCATATTACTGCTACATACTCGAAATATCTCAAGGAATCTCCTAATAGTGGTAATAATCATATTAAATTGACAGTAATTATTCTTGATCAAGCTGTCCCTTCACTTAACCCTTCTCTAATCCACAAATTCATCTATTTTATTAAGGGACTAAGATTAAGTAAACCAAACTCAGGCACGAAAAACCTTAGCATTGTCATCTATTTTACACACATAGGATAAATGATCACTAGTGTTCTGGGGATACTGCACCCTTTGTGGCAGAATGCAGAGAAGCGACTGAGTTTAACTGTAGCAGGGCTGCTCAGTGAACCCCTGGGCTCCCCAGTCCACACCCGGACGAGGAAGACCAGGAAATGGCAGGGAGCAAGGCCTTTAGGAAGGACAGGCATACCTCTGTTGCTCTGGTTTAATTTCAAAGAGCTGCATGTCTCTCCTCTGGCAGAGAGATCTGTGAATTTCTGCTGCTTCTTTGTCTTCTGGTGAGGGAAGTATTCCAAGACCACAGCCTTGCACTGCAGATGGCTCTCACAGTCTTGCTGGCTCAAGAGCAGTGTGCTCCATTTCTGAAGACCCACATGAAAGCCTCAGCCTGCTGGCTTCCCAGCTCCTGCTCAGAGAAATGGTGGTGTGGTGTGGCTCAGTGTTCTGCTCTCAGACAGAAGGGCCCTTGTACCCTTTTCCTGAGAGCCATTATCTTTGCTAATCCATCTGTCTACATCAAGGTGCACAAATCTCTTGTCTGCCAAGTGTTTGCTACACACACTGCCAACAAGTAAAAGTAACACTCATATGCTTGCTGTGACAGTGTCCCACACTGCAGGCAGGTCAACAGTGACTTCCTGTCCTGCTTTTTTGAGGTTACTCATTGAGCATTTGCAATGCAAGACTTCTCTAATCCCCAGGAGGAATAATGCTTGAGAAATGGAGGATACAGGTTACTTGGCCTTCGTCTGCTGCAACCCTGGCCAGTGCTCTTTCCTGAAGACCTTCCTCGGTTCTAGGCCATTTTTGGGCTCTTTTTACACTAATCAGGCAGTAACCTGAGGCTAATGACCAGCTTTAGGTTAACTTATCAATAGTGACTGATAACTTCTCTGTGCTAAAGCAAGGGGTGAAAAGACAGAATACATAAACTTTGAGGTAGCTCACAGCATGGATGGCTAAGCAATCCGTCATTGATATTAAAACAATTTAAATATGTAAGCTCTCTTTCATGAGGAAATAAAATTAAAATTTATTGGCCTTTTAAAATCTTGATTTCTCAGGTATGCTGTCTTTCTGAGCCATGGATGAAGCTTCTGCCCAACTGAGAAAGCATGCTGAAGCATCTAAATAGAACGAGTAGCATCCAGTTATGAAATGTGCTGAGTACTGAATGAGGCACAGAAGCGAGATCAATACAGGTTTAAGTTGGCCACAGGCTGTCATTCCATATGGAGTGGGAGATGACATGAAATCCAGGAGTCCAAGTCCCTCAGAACTGACTCTGGTACTCTAAGAAAGGAGGCTGGCACATGAAGACATCATCCCAAAAGACTTTGATGGGGCCTAAAATACTGACTATAAAGGTGAGGAGTAATCCATGAGAAAGAGCAGCTAGACCAGTCTTAGAGGACACTGAGCCAACTTTACCATCATTCCCACTGCTCCCAGGCCACGTTTGGGGGACTATACCCGCACATCACACTCTTTAGTTTCTGTTGGAGAAAAGGCATGGCAGATCTCAGCTGGGGAATGAAACACAAAAATAGAAGAAAAAATGATCACTTCCTATTAGGAAAGAGTATAATGCCCAAGGCTTTTCTAACTGACAATAACTACACTTATTCAGAGAAGGAAGACTAGGCTGGTATGAAAAAGGAAAGCTTTCTTGGATGATCCTTTTATTTCACTCTACAGTGCAGGGGATGAAACTCAATGGAGTTTAACACACGAATGCCAGGCAAGTGCTTCACCACTGATCTATAACCTAGCCCTCTTGTAGGCTGCTTATTTATTGACTTGTTTGTTTGTTTGTTTAGAGACTTTGTATCCTAGTCTGGATTAGAACTTGCTATGTAGCCCACAGTGGCCTCAAACCCCCAATAGTCCTGTCTCAGGCTCCCAAGTGCTAGTTGCTGGGATTATAGCATGTACCACCACACCTATCCTAGATACTTCTTACTCTTCCCTCTGGCCAGATTTGTCCTAGAAAAGACTAGGATGTGGTTTAAAAAGAGCATCTCTCAAAGCTTAATGTGTTTAAGATTCCCTGGGATCTTATTAAGGCACAGAGGCTTGGTTCCTACTGAAGACTCTGCATGTTTAAAAACTGACTCACTGGATCACATTTAGAGTTGTTCTGATTTAAAACACTGCACATTATAATCATGCTTGGGCAACTGATCACTAAGTCTAGCTAATACACTGAAAATGAGGTGAATGGGTAGGGTAGGCATGGTTGGAATAGTACATTTTGCTGACTACAGGAGGTTTAACATGGCTTTTTTTCACATTTTAGAATCTGTAAAATTGGAATGTATCCTGACCAGATAAAATCCAAGTCTTTCTTCAGATTCTAAATATGACCAATATGATGCCCAAAACTCTCTAGACCTCCATGCCTCTGTTTCTGATTTGTTTGGAGGAAACCATCCTGGTGGTACTGGGGGACAGAGTACAGGAGTAAATGGGACAATGGCAAATGACCAGGAAATAAAGTCCACAACTACATCCTATACACTTCAGCTATGAGCTGTGGTGGCACACATGGTTGATCTATCACTTGAGAGGCAGAGGCCAGCCTGGGTACATAGTGAGTCCAGGACAGTTAGGACTATGTAGCTGACCTTATCCCAACAGAAACAATAACAAAGAAAACCCATCCTTGCTCTGTTGTGTTTTCCCACGTTTCTGTTTGACCAAGCAAACAAACCAAGGTAAATACCAGTTTTATATACAGAATCTAATTCTTCCTTGAACTAGTTAAGAGACTGTAATTTGTTCATTGAGATAAGTGTGTTTTGTACCTGTGGCTGTGGTAGGGCCTACTGGCAACCAGCTGGATGGCTAACCTCTTGTAACTGCTGTGTGAATGTGCTCAGTTGCTGCTGCAGCTTCTGGATAGAGTGCTGGAAGCATTGCTTGTGGGTATGTTGGCTTGGGCATCTTTCCCTTAACTGCATGGCTGGAGGTTAGTGCCAGTGCTAGGATCCTTCTCTGCAGGGATGTGTTCTGGCTAGCCAGCACAAGGGCTGGGTTCCTGATTTCATGCCAAGACCTTCCTTCACCTTAGGGGTCTGTAGGCTTGGAGTCTGTGTCTATGGCTTCTGGATTGATGCTGCTCTAGGACCCTAACACTGGGGCATTGGCACAGGTATCCTTGGAACTATCACGTGCCTTTGTCATCCATAGTGGGACCTTGGTCACACAGCAGGGAGTAGCAGATGGGTTTTCTGCCTCAGTCTCCTTGTCTCCATATCCCAAAGCATGCTGTTCTGTGGGACTAGGTGCTGGCAACAAACTAGAGTATGTGTTCTTTGGGACCTTTCATCTGCCAGGCTTTCTGCTTTGACTGTGGCTTCAGGAGGCATCTCTTACTCTGGTTGCTGTGAGAGATTATGCACTCTGTACCTGGCCCTGGGTGTGGCTGGCTTTCTTGTCAGCCATCATGGGAGTTGACTTCTGAAGCTTTCTGTCTATGAAAGGAGGGACTAATCCCAGAGGTTGCTTGGAAGTCCCAAGCTCTCTCTGTGCCTGTCATCTGTGGGATTCTCCTAGAGCTTAGGGTCTGCAGATCTGTGCCAAATCATCTCCATCTTGTTTCATGTATGCTGTCTGCCTTGGGCTCCTACTCCACCTCTACGTCCTTCTGGGGCAGTGTCCTCTGGAAGCTTATTGCCATGGTTGCTGCCTCTAAGCAGCTTCTTGAGGGGTCCGGCGTCTTTCCAGGCCAGGTCTGCAGATGGCAGGAGCTGTTCATCTTCACAGATTGCCTTTCCCTTGCCCTCACAACCTTGAATTCCCCTTCAGCTTTGCGCTTCAGGCTTTTGCCCCTGGACTTCTCCTTGAAGGAGTTGGGAAAGTTTCTCTTATCTTAAGCCACAGGCTTTGCTCCTTCCTTGTGGTGTTTCAGGAACCTGTTGCATACTTGTTTCTCTGTCTCTCCCTCTCATCTCTCCATTGCTCCCTGCTTTTCTCTTTCAAGATACTGACTTTACAGTAAATAATTTCATTCCTCTTCTATCTTAAGTCTGGTCCTCTTTTTGAATCATTATGTCTTTTCTGTGGAAAACAGTTCAGTGTTTCTTCTAGCTCCTTTAACATGTCCACTTTCATGATGTCAATAGTCTCTGAAGTGTCACCATCTAAGAAGTACTCTTGGTTCTGGCTGCAGTCTCTCCAAAGACCACAACCTGACCATGCAGTCTTTGGTTGTTTCCTTAGTTCCATTGTGCTTGTGGCTTTTAGTAGAGATTGTGTGCATGTCTCTCTCAGCTCCTCTGAGAGAAAGGTGGTGTCTCTGGCTTTGTCTTCTTGAAGAGGTTCAGTGAAGGGCATCATGATTATGTAGGCAGACTCCAAGCTGTAGGGGGAGAGCCTGCTCTCACTTGGAATTTCATATAATCCCATTTGGTAATTCTTGGTTTTATTTCCTGAGATATTAGAGTGCTTTTCAAAGAGTGCTTGACTAAACCTATATCTTGAAGTTCTTTTTTCTAATTGATTCAAAGTTTAGGTCTTATATTAAGGTTTTTGATCCATTTTGAATTAGTTTTTATGCAAGATAGAGTTATTGGTCTAGTTTCATCATTTGACATGAATCCAGTTTCTGCATAAACATTTGTTGAGGATATTAACCTGTCTTTGATGTATGTTTAGAATTTTGGAACAAGTTAGGTGCTGGTAGTTGGGTGAGTTTATTTCTGGAATCTGAATTCTGTCCCGTTGATGGACATGTCTATTTTGTGCCAATGTCCTGATGTTTTTGTTGTCTTGGGACAGTAGCACAACTTGAAACCAGCAGTGGCGAAACCTCCAGTGCTGTTCTTCTTGCTCATATTACTTTGTCCATCCGACATCTTTTGTGGTTCCCTGTGAAATGTAGGTTGTTTCCCCTAGTTCTGTGAAGAATGTGATTAGAATCTTGGTGGGATTCTGTGATTGCTTTCAGTTCTATATCCATTTCACAGTGTAGATTCTGCTGATTACTGAGCACAGGAGATCCTTGCATCTTCCGGTATCTTCTATTTCCTTCTTAAATATTTAATGTTTTTTATGGTACAAATCTTTCAGTTACTTGTGTAAAATTTCTCCACTGTATTTTAGTTTTTGATGCTCTTATTAATGGGATTGTTTTCCTGATTTGATGTGTAGTATGTGCTACTGGCATATAGGGTTATTACAGTTTTTGTATGTTAGTTTTATATCTTACATTTTTGCTGAAAATGCTTTTCAGTTCTGGGAGTTTTCTGATATATATATATATATATATATATATATATATATATATATCCTCTTACCTATAGGTTGTGTTATTTTACCAACCTAGTATCTTTGGAATGAAGTCAACTTGATAATAGCAAATGAACTTTTTGATATGTCATTAAAATTATTTTGCTAGCATTCCATTGATATTTTTATATCCATGTTCATTAGGGATCCTGGTTGATGATTTTATTTATTGTGTTATTATTTTTTTTTTAGCTGTGATTCAACTGACTTTATCAGATGTGACTGGTCCTCACAATTGTGCAGTACGCATTCTCTATCACAGAGCCATCTATCCAGGTATTCAAGGCATACCATTTAAAAAAGAGTGAGAAGCTTGCCAGCTCCCAACTCTCAGTGAATTACACTCTTGGGAAATTCAGAACAATGAGTCATGTGACTGTATGTTGACAACTGGTAAACAGAATGTCTAGACTACACGGAGGAAGCTTTGCATACCAACCCTGAAGTATTCAGTGAGATAGAAACCTGGTCAGAGACAGAGTCTTCAAGGAAACATAGACTCAGGTTATCAGTGCTATGGGGAGAGCCACACAGAGGCAGGGCCAAAAACTAGAATCCTGAAGATCACCTGGTGATAACATTTGTATCTGTGACCTAATCCATGAAGGAGTGCTCATCAATGGGACCAGACCTTAACCCCACAAAGAGCTACTGATAGGCATGAAAGACACTTGCAATCTAGTCCCTGAATGACCACCAAATGACAGGACCAACATATGTGTTTCTGGGAGTTGGAAAAGGACATCTAAGCTGCATCAAACAAATAGCTACTGAGATTCTCTACTTCATTCAACACCTTCTCCTCCAAATCGATTACTCCTTTTTACATACACAATCTTAATTCAGTGGCTTGCATGTCCTGCTCATCTCTCTGTTATAGTATGGCCTAACATGATCATTCCATTGCCTTTTTGAGTACAGATCACTTTGTTCTACTAGTCAGAGCACTAACGGAACAGAACAGTATTATAATAGATAGGTAATGGTGATGAACTTGTTAACACTCTGTGGTAGAAGGAAGTAAGAGAGGGTCATATGACTCTCACCTTGGATTCCAGCCATTACTCTCTCCTGACTGGAGATGCTGGAATACATAGCAGTAGGAGGCTAAGTGAAAGTAGTACTGCATTATGTAGATGCCATGAGGCCAGCATTCACGATTGAATGGTGGTGTAGCTATTAGCTCACTGTGACTGCTCAGCAAGGAGACAAGGAGGAGTTCTCATGTATGGAAGCTCTGCCAGACCTAAGCAGAGGGAGACACCATCATGGCCAGTGCCATACTCATAGTGGAACCCCAAGCATCTGAGCTCTGGTGCTTTTATTGATTCAGAACTACTCAGGTGAAGATCATAAGCAATCAACTCCCCCCACCATAAACCCAACAGCTGTAGGCAATACAAAATGCCAAGGTGTATGCATCCCTTTTCACAATGGTGCACAAAAACAATTACTTTAAACACAACTAAAAATAAATTTCCACAACATTTCCCCCTTTCTGTATAGACAAATTGATTTACCTTTACCACACAATTTAACACTATACCAGCAAAACTATTTACAAGAGGAAAAATCACAAGGTTGCTAATACATAGGACCAAATGAAACCAAACATCTAAAAGCAATGTCTTTGGACAGCAGTAAAACATTATCAATGTCCAAATATCTGGAATTCACTCGTCTTCTGGGCTCCTCCAAAGGGCTTGGATCACTTCTCTGAGTCTGCCCTCTGCAGCACACACAGCTTGTTCTCCAGGCTCTGGCTGGCTCCCCTCAGATGCTGCTGCTGTCAAGTTCTTGGTGGTCATTCCATGGTACTGGCATCTCAAAAACTGCTGTGGTCCCTCATTGCACCTGGGCTGCACTTTCACCAATAGCCTCTCCTGGGCTCTTTACATGGAGTCAAGCCTCAACTTCTTTGCGTGACCCCTTCAATCCAGCCCTTCAACTGGTACTTTGGCTGCACCTTCATTAATGGCCTCGCCTGGCTTCTTACAGTGCCAAGCCTCAGCTGCTCTGCAAACACCCATTCATGCCTTCAAAACCAGCACTACCTGGGTAACTCTTACAGTACCAAGTTTGGCTGCCAGCATGAGATAAAACCTTAGCCAGTTCTAGAAGACAGCTTTGGTGTGCTGACCCTGAGGAAGCACTTTCCAGATTTGAAGATAGAGTCTGGTTTGAAGGAAAAAATAAATAATCCTTGTCTACTGGAAGGGTTCCCTCTATGGGTAGAGTTCTCATCATCATCACCAGTGCTTGGACTGCTTGTAATCAGGTTTGCAGAAAAAAAAATCTGTTTCGTTTAACTAAGTGACTTTTGGGCTCTTAAATGTGGCTTCCACAATAGCAGTGGGTCCTGGGCCATTGGAAGAATATCTCTTTGAAACATTCTGGCAGTTTGGTGGTCTTTCTCACCACCACTAAGGGGAAACTTATACCCTTTTTCATAGACGTCAAACACAAGATCTTAAACTTCACACACATACAATGCAGCTATCAGAAAACTCAGTTTGTGAAACAGTATGCTACCACCAGCAGCAGTAGGGATCAGCAGCAAGAATCTTCCTTTTTCCTGCTCCCAGCTGAATTCTTTCACTCTAAGGGCCTCCATTCTCTGGCTTTCACCTCAGAGCCTCTTTCTTCATTTATTTATTAATCTCACAGCTTTTTCTTATAATAGAGGTGTATTAAGTTTCTCTCTCTCCTCTTCCTTCATGAGCCTTCAATTAATATCTTAATCTCTATCCTCTGGTAGCTTCCCTGAATGTAATTTACCACATTCTCTGAGGTCTGGAGTTTCTTTCTCTTCTTCCTTGTCTCCGCATTTGATTAGTTGGCAAGATGTCCTGCCCCACATTGAAGTGCCATTTATAGTTGTTAGGCTGCTGGGGTGGCTAAGCAAATAAGATAAGGAGGCACTTTCATAGGTATAAATTCTGCCAGCAGAGGGAATCACCACCATGGCAAGCACCAACCTAGAGAGTGGAACCCCAAGCATCTGAGCTCTGGTGTTTCTATTGATTCAGAATTCCTCAGGTACAGGTAGATCATCAGCAATCAACTTCCCCCCACATAAAACTACCAAGGGAAGATAATACAAAATTCCAAGACCTATGCATCCCTTTTTCCAAAGCTGTACAAAATCAATTATTTAAACACAACTAAAAATAAACTTCCATAACAGAGTGGGACTTTGCAGGGATGAAGTTATTTTTGGGTCACTCATATGCTTATTTAGAAATAAGTTCATTAGTTCAGCAAATTGGACTTTGTTCTTTACTTTACCTTGTAATAGGTTCCCTACCTAGGGTGAGCAAATATTTGTTCATATCTTCCCGAGGAAACTTTAATGCAGCAAATTGGTGTCCAATGTAGGAGAGGAAAGAAACAAAGATGAATTTGTGAGAGCCAGGAGGATGGCTCATTGGGTAAAAAAGTGCTTGCTATCAAGCCTGATGACCTCAGTTTAGTTCCAGGGACCCACATGGAGTGAGAAGGAGAGTATAGACTCTCACTACTTGTCCTCTGACTTCCACCTCTGCATTATGGCATGTGTATGCATGTGCACACATGCACATGAATAGATGTAATAAAAATAAAAAATGAGTTTGGGAAGTGTGATTTCATTTCCCTTGCTCTTGACAACAAGGCATTCCCCTGATGCTGACATGTCTGAAGGTGGCACATCTATATGGGAAATCCTAATGTGGCCACCATTCCCCACATGGTATGTGGTAGTGTGCCTTGCTATGGTTGCAGTTGCACAGGCTTTGCTGAAGGTTGGACAACATACAACTAAGGCTGATCTTACTGAATATAGTGTGTGTGTGTGTGTGTGTGTGTTCCCAGGGTGGCTGTCTTCTATTGGGTGGTATGAGTGTTGTGCCTTCTGCTGGCAAGCTTTCTCTGAAGTTGTGTGGGTGCTTCTGTGTATAGTAAGACATGCAACTGAAGCTGAGATGGCTACCCAGAAGGAACTTGCTCGTGTAAGGAAGGAATTAAAGAAAGAGACGTGTATCTAGTGCCTTCATTGTTATTTTCCATGTGTTCTTTCATGTTATCTTATGTGAAGTAATTGGATAAGAAAGAGGACAAGATAGAGGTGTTCATTTGCTGTTTCTTGTTTCTGAGGGCAGGAAGGGAAAAGGACTACAAACTAGATCAGTGTTAAAGAGTCCATCCTAGGATCCCAATACTTGGATATCATGAGAAGAAGATATACCTCAGGTCTGATGTTTAAGGGAAGGGAAAAAATCTATGATTCAACATTCAAATGGAGGTCTTTAGTAATGTCCAGATAAAGGCTAGAGAGGTGTCCTAGTGGCTAGGAGCTCCTACTGCTCTTGCAGAAGACCCAAGTTTGGCTCCCAGCATCCATACATCAGTAACTCCAGTTACAAGGGTTATGCCTCCCTCTTCTGCCCTCAGTGGGCACTGCACCCATTTGGAACACATGCTGACATACAGACAACACACTCATATATGTAATATTAAAAAATACCCAAATGGTGAGGTCTTCAACGTTTTTGAAAATGTCAAAGATAATTCTGACTTAATATTTCTCTTTGTGAAGAACATGCTCTGAGGTAAAATTTATTTTAATTTTTCTATGTAGTTGATGATAGAGTACTTCTGTATGATTGTGGTTATTATAAAAATATAGCATCTGCCTCTGTGTTGTGCAAGCTAGTTTTTAACATCAACCTGATACTATCTAGAGTCGTCTGAGAGGAGGCAACCTTAATTGAGAAAATGCCTCCATAAAGTTGGGCTATAGGCATGCAAACCTGCATGACATTTTTGTCATTAGTGGTTGATGGGAGGGGTCCAGCCTATTGCCTGTGGAAATGTTCCTGGAATAGTGATTCTGGATTTTATAAGAAAGCAGGCTGAGCAAGTAAGTAGCACTCCTCCACAGCCTCCACATTGCCTTCTGCTTGAGCTCCTGTCCTGACTTCCTTCAGTGATGGACTGTGATATGGAAGTTTAGGAGAAATAAATCTTTTCCTTCCAAGTTGCTTTTGGTCATCCCAGCAACAGAAACCCTAACTAACATGAGGGTGCTTCACATCTCACCAGAAAACAAACAAAAGGCCAGGTGCACAAAACCATGATAATCAGGGAATATTTACTCTGTCTCTGAAATGCTTGAGTATGGAAAGAATTTTGTTTTTGTTTGTTATTCTCTGGCCATCACAACAAATTATGCAGATACATTTCTTTCATTTGGGGAAGTTGCCGAGGTCAGCACAACCCAGGTACAATGGATAAGCTTTGGCTTGGGGAAAAAAAAACTTCATCATCGTGGAATCTCCCTGCCAGCTAATATGAAGGGAAAAGAATTTTTATCAAGATGTGAAAAAGACTCTTTTACATCCTGGCTGTTGAGGCCGTGAAACACAGGGGCAGATGGACTCCATCTGAATGCTATGGCAACATTGCTCCTCCAAAATTACTTTTTCCACCACACTGACACCCACCAATGATAATGAATTAGATAAAATCTCAGAATTAAAAAAAAGAATTCAAAAGAATGCTTGTAAGTACGTTCAAACTCAGAGGACACAAATAACTTCTGACTGTATCCCAAGAGACGTAATCAGCTGGATCAAACAGGAAGTTAATAGCAAAAATGAAAATGCAATTTAGGAAAAAGTTAGAAATACTGAATAACAATCGAATCAATCAAAACCCCTTTGGAAAGCTTCAGCAAGAGCTTCAGCAGGTCAAGGGGGAGCACTGTATCAGGACCTTAGGGTAGGGGAAGAAGCGAGGCTTGCATACCATGGTGAAGATAAGTTGGTGTGATGATAAAAAACAAGACATTTTGGTTCTATGGGATGGTAAACACTGTGGGCTCTATGGGATGGTAAACACTGTGGGTTCTATGGGATGGTAAACATTGTGGGCTCTATGGGATGGTAAAGTGAAAAGTTTGAGGTCTCTAGAGGAACAGAAGTGATAGAGTGAATCCATCTCTCCATCTGTCTATGGAAAGGGAATTTACTAGAATGGCTTACAGGCTTCAGTCTAGCTAGTCCAACAATGGTTGTCTACCAATGGAAAGTCCAAGAGTCCAGTAGTTATTCAGTTTACTAAACTGTATATCTCAGTTGGGCTTCAATATACTCTGGAATCTCTAAGAAATAGGCTGTAATGCCAGTGAAGGAATGAAATTGTTATCAAGAGCAAGGACAAACAGGCAAAGATCAAAGAACTTCCTTCTGCCACTAGAAGGTGTGTCCCAGGTTAAAGGCAGGTCTTGGAACTTCAAAAGATTCCAATTAAAGATGGGTATTTCTACTAAATTATTTAATATGTTTTTTAATTAAGAAAAATCCCTCACATGTATACCTATCTGTGTGGAGCTGAGTTCCCATATTACAGCTGAGATTTGCTTTACTGAGATTTTCTTTTGCTATCTTCTGAGAATTGGTTTTTGATGAAGTTCACAGAATCATTTTGCTGAGTTCCCCAAGTATGTAACCTTGGATCATGGTACAAGCTGTGTTCCCATCCCAGGATACTGGGCATGAGAAAAACCATGTTATCTGTAAAGTTTCTGAAGTTTGATATTTTGAAGGACTCATGCACTTTGCTTGCACACTTTGCTTTGACCAATGGAATGTTGAATTTTGGGGGTATGAGCCTGTAATTTCTCAATAAAACAAATCTCCAAACACTTTTTTGGGGCCAGTGTGGTTTGAGATTATCCATTGAGCCTTGTTTTTATCAATCCTCACTTCACCCCTCAAGAGAACTGAGTTGTCTTGACCTGCTGGCGTCGGCACCCAGCCAACTCGGTATTAGTTAATTCCAAATGTAGTCAAGTCGACACCAAAAATAGCCATCACAACAGTCCACAGAAGTTACATTATAGGAATAGCCTGGGTGTCAACATCAGAGAAAGGGATGAAAAAATGTGATGTATGAAAACAATGGGAATTTATTTATTCATAAAAACAATGAAATTATGTTGTTTGCAGGCAAAATACAGTGGAGATTATCATCTTAATTAGTGAGGCTCAGGTAACTGTCTATGTTTTCTTTCATATCAGTTTCTACATTATGCTTACATAAGTGATATCATGTAAGATATATTTCATGAAATTGGAGGCAAAGCTGTATAGCCAAAAACTGATGTCACAAGGCTGAGATGAGAGATGAAAAATGGGCAGGAGATTGGTAACTGAGGGATTGTGCTCAGTATTCAGGATGTACTTTAAGACATACCATGTCCAGTGAATGAAAAATTAAAGGAGAATAAGTTTAATACAACTATAGTATTTTATTATTTGATTCACTCTTACATAAATATTTCCTGAGTTTTATTTCATATAGAAAATGATACTGTACATTGAAATTTTAAATATTAAATCTTAAAAGTTAAGAGAAACAGAGACACTTAGATTACTCAAAAATAAAATAATTGACTTAACACTTTTTAGTCAATTTTACTGTCATCAAATATATATTAATATAAATGTTTTCTCTATTCATCTATATCTCCATACTCACCTACATGAATGCCTACATACACATGCATGCCTACATGTGTGCATATGTATCTACACATAACTCCTTAAATGCCACATATCAATGTCTTTAACCATCTATCAGTGCCTATATATTTCCTTATCCAAGTTGTAAAGTACTTTTTCACAAAGGACTTCACAGTTCTTAGATTGCATAGCCATAATATTGAGAAATTCCCATATGTTCTCTATCTGAAGGAAAACCGCAGCTTACCCAGAAAGTGTATTGGACAGCATTCTGTCACTCCTGTTGAGGCCACTTCTTCGTGGTCTGCATCTCTGGCCTCTGCATTCTAGTGATGGGCTGTGAGATGACTGGCCCTGGAATGTCAACTTTCTTCCATGGGATTGGTTGGCGATTGAAGTCTTGCAGCAGATAGTGGCTTTGAGATTTGGGAGGTGATGGCACCTTGTTCCCTCTGGAGTAAAGTATGAGATGATGCTCTATAGGGTGCAGTACTAAAGTCAGCCAAGTGAGACACAATGCTAGACTGGATGGAGTTAGTTACATGAGGTTGTGTGGCACTGGTGTAGCCTTGCAGAGCTGGCTTGTTGGAGCCATCAGAGATGTGCTGGCAGGAGCTGGTTGGGCTGGCTTGAGTGTAGTGGGCTGAGCTGAGTGGGGATGAGGGTATGCAGTGTAAACTGTGGTGTGCCTGCGTGAAGCCAGGGAGAGAGGCTTTCTAGAAACAGCCGGGCATTGCTGGGCCTCTGAGTGCTTGGCCATGTTGTTAGCAGCCATGTCACTGCCCCAGCACTCCCCAGAGCCCCTTCTTCCTGCACAAGCCACTCTGAGTCCTGACACTGGATTTTGGCCCGAGGAGCTCCATCAAGCAGCTCAGAGGCTTTATGGTTGCTCTTCCTCACCTGGTTAAAGGGGCCACTGATAAGATGTAAGTTTCCTGGACCAGAAACCTCTGGATGACTGTTGAGTTTTTTGACTTGTTTGCTGTGGGATCTCAGAATTGGTGGAGGTCTCTAAGGGACTCAAAGAGCTGGGGAAGGTGAATACCTGCCACCAGTGTAGAGATGTCTGCAGAATCGATGTTCGACCCCACCCACCATACTCTCCAGTATCCCTCACTCTTCCAAATGCAAGCAGCTACTTCCCAAGGAGGGATTGTCAGAAGCAGGCTTCTTCCTTAGGTTCCCAGCCTCAATGCCGTGCAGAGGCTGCTACGTGCCAGGGTATACTAGAGGGAGGAGTGATGGGTCTTGGGACCACTCTGAATGACAGTGAGTGGGGGCTGTTAATGACTTGTCCCCGTCAATAGGTTATGTGTCCATCTGGGAAACCTATGTGCATATGTTGTAGAGTTCTAGACTCTGCAATAGATAGAGTGCCTGGCTTTAAGGTGTCAGTCCCAGGAATGTCTCCATTTCCATGGCAGTCTTCAGCACTGAGAAAGCATCAAGGAAGAAGTCATTGCCTCTTGAGGGAGCCACTCCCCTCCTTTCATAGCATCATAGCCATCAGGCCCCTGCTGCAGTGGGGAAGGAATTCCTCCAAGCTCTGGCAGAGCTGCATGGATGGCACCTCTGTTAGGATACAGGTGGTGAGTGCTCTGATGTTTCTGGCAAACAAGTCATGTTTTCTCAGATATTTTTGTGTTTCTTTGTGTTTGTGTGGTGTGTGCATAGCCACAGTGGGAAGGTTACAGAATTTCCGTGGTGTGTGGTCCTCAATTGCCTTACCCTTTGCTTTGATATGGTGCATATCATTTTCTTGAAATTTTATTAGGCAGGTTCTGGTCCATAATCCCAGTAATTCACCTTTCTCTGCAAACATCTTTCTGTTTACACCATTACTCATATGCCCCCCAAACCCTGGGGCTTTTATGTAGGTTTATGCATTCAACCCTAGCTCCTCACTCTCCTCCAAGGCAAGGTTTTCAACAACTTAGGCTTTTCTCCAGCCCCATGATTCACATACTTCTTGTAAGTGGCTAGGAAATAGATTTAAGTAATAGAAATCTTTGGGTTTGTGCGCGACTCAGGGGTAGAGAACATGTCTTGGCCTTTAGTCACATCTTAAGTACTATAGCAAAAGAAAAAATACAGCTTTCCCCAGCTTACAAACTTAGGGGTACACCTAAGTTTCTCTAAAATTTTAAGCATAAGAGAATGCCACAACAGGGGCTTGGAATCTGAAAGGACTACTTCCTCTAGGACAGATTCTGAACAGAATTGGTCTGGAGAAGGATTTCAACACATGTCTGATAACATCAAGTGTCACCATAACAAAAACTCTTGGGTGTCTCCTCAAGTCCTGAGCAGTAGATCAGGAAGGAGTTGATTGCAGTGTGTGGGTGCATGGAATGGAGTAGAGAGCTCAGTGACATGTGGGACTGTGATATGCTCCTGGGATCTCTTAAATGCAGGATGGATGCCACTCACCGCCCTGCATTCTTTCTTGTTATAGATTCTGAAGATGGGAATGGTGGGCCAGAGCCTGACTTAACCTACCAAGACTCACATTTGTCCTGTGTGGACTGCCCTCTACTCAAAATCAGAGATGTGTCTCTTTTGCATGCTCATGTGATTCCTTTTCCTCCTGGCCCTATACTCACCATGAAGACTGGTGTCTGGCATGACTTGAACAGATGAGGGATAGATGGCAGAGTAGAGGGTAATGTTTCAGCATTTGTTGGCTGAATGTCCTTTAGCACCATTACCATCTCCAGTTGGGAGACAGAACTGGACTCCCAGAGAAGGACACAGAGCTATAGGCCTGTAGGCACTGCCCAAGTTCTCCAGCTGTCAGAGGGTGCAGGCTGTTGTGGTCATAATAATAGACCTGACTACCATCCTGGTGGGAAGGTGCCAAGCTGTATCTTTGATTTGGTACCTGAGGTAGTGTGGCTTGGACAAAGCTGGCAGATGAGGTTGGATAGAAAGAAATTGCAGCATTGAGATCTAAAATGTTTTCAAAGTAGGCTGTCTTAAACAGGGAGAGAGTGTAGTGTTTGGTCATTAATAGTCACAGTGTAGTCCTGGAGTGCAGCTGTCCTCCTCTCAATGCTTCCTGTGTGACTCCGCTCAAGAACACCTGGATAGGAGAGTGCTGCGGTGAGGATCTGGCTTTGGTCAGTCAGCCCAGTCAGCATGTCATGAGAGTGTGTTGGAAAAGGTAGGCACTGCCCATGAGCAGCTGGAGGCTGATGGCAGGAGCCATGCTGAACTCACAACTGGAGTGGAGACTCTGGAGCAGTTGCACACACTTCCTGTTGAGAATGTGTCCTTGCTCAGCTCAGGCAGAGAGCTGCTGAGCATTTCCTGTTCTGAAGAAGAGTGTGCTTTGGAAACTTTCTGTAGAAAGTTTCTTTCTGTAGAAAGAGGAAAGGGGGAAATGGTGAGATGCACATTTTCCAGCTTCCTGTGGGAGCAGGGGAGCAATGTTTTCTCATCTGCAGTTTGTACTTTCTGTGAGAGTCTAAGAGTGATATTCCCGCACAGATGCCAAATGAAAGTGTTCAGATTGATTCTTGATACTGGATACGGTGACATTCATTTGATGAGCTGCGCGTTCTTCCTGTGTGGGCACAGATTTCCTAGTTGACATGTCCCACCTTTTCTCTAGTCTAGGTGCTATCCTTCTTTGCACTGCTTATACATCCTTATTCCTGCTTTGCCACTGCCTCATAACTGTGTTCTGGAACAGAAGTATGAAGAGGTAGGAGACCCGTAGACAACTTCTCATGCCTCTGCCTTTATGCTGTTCTGTGCAGATATTACTCTGTATAAAACGACAGGCTCTCTCTTACATAGATCAGACCGGCCTTAACATCACAGAGACTGGCCTTCCTCTGCCTCAGTAGTGCTGGGAGTGTAGGTGCACGTCAGCACCACCAGGCTTGTCTTTACTTAAAAATGATATATTGAGGTTTTCCTGTACTTGTACTGTAGTCATCTAATTACCCTTCCTCCTTCTAAGTCCTCCTTTGCCCTCCCATTCTGTACGTATGTCATGATGTATTACTATTTAAGCACAACTATTAAATCTGTGTGTGTATATGACTTCATGAATACAACCTACTGATGTCATTTCAGGTTGCTATAACGTGTTTAGGACTGACCTCTTGGGATGGCTACCGATCAGGGGATTCATTTCAAATTTAGGTTGATTCTTCCTCAGTAGCTGTTAACTGCCTGGAACTCTTCTAGAGATGAAACTTCATGAGAATTCACCAACATGCTGGCATGTCAGGTCCTGTTGTAAGGAGAACATGACTGAGTGTGTGGTGCCCAGCTCAAATTGATAATATCCAACACAAACACTGCACCTAAGTCTCAGGGAACACATCAGAAGATGGGCTGGATAGAGTTTAAAAGTCAGAGGACTTGTGGAGGACTAGCTAAATTCCCACACTACAGCTTAGATTTGCTGACTTCTGGGAAAAATGTGTTATTGTTTTTAGTTAACATCTGCAGAATTGTTTTGCTGAATATATGACCGTGGATCAAGGTTCAAGTTGTTTTACCATTCCAGAATTGAGAAACATGTTGTTTAAGCTTGATGTTTGTGATGAATACATTATAAGCATCCAATCAGATGCTGTAAGATGTTATACACTAGTACTTCCTGAATAAAAGAGAGCTCTGAACTCTAGTTCGGGGCTAGTGTGTTTTATGATTACCCTTTGAACCAATCTTTAATCAATCCTCACTTCTCCTCCTCAAGAGAAATACATTGCTTTGTCTGGCTGGCTCTGACAGGTGGTGCCCAACGTGGGTGCTTGAGTACTGGAGAGCAGGTAGTGAAGGACTTCACTGATGACACAGAAGATGTCTCTATTTAGATGTCCATTGACAACGGTGATGGTGAGTAAAATAGAGAAAAAAATCTTGATTAAGTTGTTTATTGACAACGGTGACGCTGAATAGAATAGAGTTAAAATGGGTTCAGGAAATAGTAAGAACTACTTTGTAGAAATGCTTAAAAATATGCTTCAGGCTCGAGTTGCAAAAGCAAACCACAAGAGGATGCATAACTTCTTGAAATTTATTGAAAAAGTTTGTCCATGGTTTCCAAAAGAGGGTTCATTACATCTGGAAACATGGAAGAAGGTAGGCAAGAGATTGCAGGATTATTACGATGTGAATGGCCCTGGAGGGGTTCCTAGAGATGCTTTTAGTCTTTATAATTTTATTAATGATAGTCTGGATCTGAGAATGGAGAGAATAAAATGGCAAGCCAGACATAGGGAAACCAGAAGTGGAGCTATTCTGCTTTCACCTCCGGAGAAGGCTGGTAAAATGAATTTTGCTATAGCTACTAAAACTTTACATATTTCACCAAAGAATAAGGACGATACTTTGAACCCAGGAGATGAGGTGGATTTAGAGGAACAAGCAGCCAGGTATCATAATCCAGGCCTTGATGATGATCCTCCGTTGATAGCATTTAATGCCAAGCAAGAGGCACAAAAAGAAACCCCCCAGTGTCCTTTTTAAATAGCTTAGTGAAGATTTGCAGGGAATGAAAAAGGCCTTTTATTTGTTGTCAGGATCTGTCCAGCAATGGGAAAGGGAATGTAAGAAAATTTCTAATCCTTTTAAATCTGAGTGGGAACCAAAAGTGGATTTTGACCTTTCACAGCCTAAACCTTCATCTATGTTTCCTCCTCCTCCAAATGTTACAGCAGGCTTAGATCCTCCACCTCCACCTAATGCACCTCCTCCTTTTAACATAAAAGTAAAACAAGAAACAACTCTATTACAAAAGAGTATAAAAAAGGCTTATGAGTAGGGAGATACTGAGGCTGCCCAAATGATGCTTATTTTTCCTGTGGTTGAAATTGAATGACAGCGTATACTCCAATCTTTTCCTTTTAAGCAATTAAAAGAATTAAAAATGGCTTGCACTCAATACAAGCATAAAGCTATGACTATGGAAACATTACCTCCTAATGACTGGAAACAAATTGTTGAACTTGTTTATCTGGCAGAGATTATTTGCTGGGGAAGTCAGAATATAATGATGCATGTAAAGCAACGGCTCACATTAATTTGGCTCAAGGTCTTAATATTTCTTTTGATATGTTAGCAGGTGAAGGAATTCATTCTGATGCCTCTAATCAATTGAAGTATAATCCTGGAGTGTATGTACAGATTAATGTTGCGGCTAAAAAGGCTTGCAATAAATTACCCACTTCTTGTGGCACTGAAGATTTATCTGAAGTAAGACAGGCACCTGATGAACCATATCAAGAATTTGTTGCCAGGTTGTTACGAATGGCTGGGAGAGTGTTGGGAATTCCTGAAATTGGTACACAAATAGTCAAACAATTGACTTTTGAAAATGCTAACTCTGCGTATCAAGCTTCTCTTAGTTAGGCTTTTCATAAAAAGTGAAGTTTAAATGATTACATCTGGCTGTGTGCTGATATTGGACCAGAGTGTAGCTATTGCAGCTGCTTTACAAGAAAAAACTGCGAATGATCCTATATGAGTGGATCAATGGCCTCTTAAGTAAAGAAAAAATAGAAGCAGCTGAGTTGTTAGTGCAGGAACAACTGGATGCAGGACATATTGAGGAATCTCACTTTCCTTGGAATTCTCCTATTTTTGTATTAAGAAAAAATCTGGAAAATGGAGACTTCCACAAGATGTGAGGAAAGTTAATGTTACCATGGAATTAATAGGAGCCTTATAGCCTGGATTGCCTGCTATGCCAAAAGAAACTTACAAAAATGTTATAGACTTTAAAAAATTGCTTTTATACTATTCCTTTAGCCCCTCAAGATTGTAAATTCTTTGCTTTCAGTGTTCCCTCTATTAATTTTAAAGAACCTATTAAGAGGTATCATTGGAAAATTTTACCACAAGGTATGGCTAATAGTACTACTTTTTGTCAAAAATTTGTTTCATCAGCCATTCACCCTACTAAACAAGCCTATCCACAGGTTTATATTATACATTATATGGATGACATTCTACTGGCTGATTTGTAAGAAATTTTATTATCATCTACATATGCCCATTTATTAGAAAATTTGAAGAAATTTGGTCTTATCATAGCTGAGGAAAAAGCTCAACATCATTCTCCTTATTATTATCTAGGAAATATTTTATATCCCAAAGAGATTAAATCCCCAAAAATCACTTTATGAAGAGACCATTTGAAGACTTTAAAAGATTTCCAAAAGCTGTTAGGAGATATTAAGTGGCCTCGCCCCTATTTAAAGCTTACTACTCATGATTTAAAGCCTCTTTTTGATATTCTTAAAGGAGATGCAAGTCTATCTTCATTGTGTTCCATGTCTGCAGAAGGAATTTTGGCTCTTGAAAAAGTAGAAAAGGCTATTACTATGCAGCAAGTAGGATATATGGATTATTCTTTACCATTATATGTATTTATATTTGCTACTAAACATACACCTACAGGAATTTTATGGCAGCACTCATATTTGCTTTCGTTACAACTACCTGTGTCTCCTGCTAGAGTGTTAAATCCTTTTTATAAAGCTGTAGCTGCTTTAATTCAATTAGGTCATCAAGAGTTAAGGAAGTATTTTGGTCAGGAACCTGCAATAATTTATTTGCCTTATAACAAAACTCAGATTCAATGGTTATATACTAATTGTGATTCTTGGGTCATAGCTTTAGCAGACGTTCTTGGTAGTCTTGAAAGTCATTTCCCCATAATACATTATTGCAATTTTGTAACCAACAAGAAATTATCTTTTGCATGCAAACTGTCTCACTCTTTTACTTGAGGATGAAGTGATGTTTACAGATTGATCTTCTAATGGCTCTGCAGTTTTCAGACATAATGAGAAGAATATTATTTTCACTATTCCTTTTAACTCAACTCAAGTAGTTGAATTATGTGCAGTCACTGTAGTTTTTGAGGAATTTTCACAGTTACCTTTAAATGTTTATACTTATAGTAATTATATTGCTAATGCTATTGTGTTGCATGAAACTATACTTTATATAGATACCAGCAATATAGAAATAAAAAGACTTTTTAATAAAATACAAATAATGGTATTGAATAGAAATAAAAAAAATTATTAGACATTATGAGCACAATCTTCTCCTCCTGAACCATTAGCTTATGGCAATGAACAAGCAGACCTTGCCACTAGAGGAGTTTATAATGTTCAATTGGCTCAACAATCTCATAATTTGCATCAGCAAAATAGTGCCAGTCTTAAAAAACAATTTCAATTAAGTAGGGAAACTGTTTGACTAATACTTAAAACATTACTCTCAATGTGCTTCTTATTTACCTGTAATGTATTTAGGGGTTAATCCCCAAGGGCTAATTGCTAATCAAGTATGGCAAATGGATGTTACACGTATTCCAGAATTTGGAAAAAGTAAGTATGTACACGTCAACATTGATACATTTTCTGGATTTATATGTGCTACTGCCATAACAGGAGAAGCATTACATGGTCACAACCAACATTTTGCCAGGTATGCCATAAAAGTCGAGTTTTCTTCTTAAGGAAAGCATAGTCCTGCCAGAAGGGCATCACTGCTCTGATCTCTCTGTTTCTATTCTCCAATGTTTCCTATTCATGAAGAGCTTTGTTCCATTTTCCTCAAGTGATATTTATTTATCCATCTGTCTTTATAGCCATGTCTCCTTTATGTCACTCTATGTAATTATGAATTGCTTTGAACACCTAATCCTGCCTCTACCACTTGGGTGCTTGGGAATGTACTGCAGCTCTTAGGATTTTGGTACTTGACTGGTCAGCAAGAAGGAATAAGAACAGTTAGTGAGTGTCCTCCAACCTCTCTGGCTTTTATTGGAGACTTACCAATGAGAAGGGGCCAGTGTAAGAACTGAGTTCACTGACCAACTTTGAAGCTGGTGTACACACATCACAGAAAGGGAGGGGCAGGTAGGAATGTGAGAGCTTTTCTACTCTGGAAGCAGTTGGGATTACCTATAGATAGTCAAGAATACATTTTTGTTGATTGATAAATGTTCTGACTGGCCGTGTTTTAGGTTTCATAAACCAAAGCAATCAAGAATCTGGATAAAGAGTTGAACTTATCATGAAACTAATTTATTGTTGTTAAACTAGTTCAAGTAAATGAAAAGATCTGGATAAACAAGACCATAATTTTTCCTGGCTGAAAATGTACAACCTGAAAACCGAGGTGTGATTGATCCTTGATGTGCTCTAATACTGATCTCTAATCCCTGGAACACTTAAGTCCATAAAGCTTGATTCAACTTTTAAAATATTTCTGTGTTCTGTTTCCTCCCTCCTATGTGCCTGCCCCTCCTTGTTTTCTTCAAGTACACATTCTCTTTTTGCTTTAATTGTTGCTACTGCTTTAATTTGACCTAAGTTTCCCTGTTGGGCTTACTTCTAGCTACAAGGCAGAGGGATGACTTTCTTAGACATTTATTGTGTAATGGATTGTGAAAACAAAGGACCGTACACCTAGGAGAAAGCAGGAAGTGCATATTGAGGCTGGAAGAATTAGTACTAAAATACTAATTTCTCATACTAGGGCCTTGTGTACTCCTAAAGTGGAAGGGCAGAGCTAGAAATATCTGTGCTATCATTTGATCTCTGTATATACTCTTTATTAAATATAAATATGTACTAATGAACATTCTGAATCTTTCCACTTTGCATATAGCATTGGAATCAGCTTTCCTTTTGTAAATGTTGGGAATTTTCTTTGTATTGTATTGAATTCATGCTCCAAATAAAACATACCCAATGTATTAATGTGGTGCCTCATATTCCCAATGATTATTTATTTATTTGTTTATTTATTTGAGTTAAGTTTTTTTTAACTTGTATTATTTTGTGAAGGACTTTGAGTTTACTCAGTGATGAAAAGTACCACAGGGCTGGGTAGGTTACTCAGCACTTACTTTTCTTGGAGATGACCTGAGTTCAGATCTTATCACCACAGTGGAGATGCTCTCAGTCACCTTCGACCCCAGATCCAGAGGATCTGACACCTTCTTCTCTTGTGTCACCTGTATACACATGGAGGACATTCTTAACAAGCACAAACCTGCATATAAGAATTGCAATAATCTTTTATTCCACAGTCCTATGGCTTATAATGTAATTAGAGCAAAATAAGTTGATTTAAATGTGTAATACAAATCTCACAATGTATCTTTCAAAACCTGTTATCTTGCATTTGTTTTTTTTAAGTTCTCATTTGATCATGTGATGCATACTTTCATCCAATTATTGATTATAGGGGAAAAATTAGTCTCTAAATGATCTTAACAGACATCCTTTTCTTTATCATAAGGAAGTGAAATAAATTTAGTTGCCAAAACTGTTTTCTAATGTGTTGATACATCAGAATGCTCCAAACGAATCTCTCCAATTTTAGGCGAACATCCCTCTTTTCCAACCAATTTTCTATTATTAGCAAAGGAGAGAACTGAAATGCACAGGGTGTGTTGTGGCCAGTGATTTATTTGGTATTGAATTTGATTAGAATCTTTTGGATCTTGTTTAAGTAATCATGTTATAGTTGTAGATATATGTTTATGTTTCCTTTCATTTCTGTCATCATGTTGATTTGGGAGACTTTCTGTGAAGAAACATTGTAGTTTTTGATCGTAGAGCTCCTTCTCATTTCTTGTTGCATCTGTGTTTTCCAGTTGTTGCTATCATTATTGTTTGCACCTTTGTTACTGAAGTGATTCTTATGATTAATATATTTGATATGGATTTTTAAAAAATTCTTATATATTATTGTCTCTGTCCTATTTTGCTTCATGTCAAACATGACATTGCCAAGAGTCATCTGAAGGAGCATCAATATAGGGCCTTCCTATATTAGAATGGCAGTTTTCTATGTCTAAAAGATTGTGTTGATTGATGTTTAATGTGGCAAAGCTGTTCCAGTGAAGAGGGCAGTATCCCTAAGTCAGTGGGACTGGGTTTGATGAGAGAACTAGCTGAGCATAAGACAGTAACCAAGCAAGAAACAGAAAAAGAAAACACTGTTTCCCTGTGAATTTTTCCTTCAGATGCTGACTTGAGTTTCGGTCCCAAACTCCTACAATGGCTGAATGTGACCTGGCAGTATCAGTTCATTACCTGAGTTTCTTTTGTTGAGAGGATTTAATCACAGTAACAAAGAAGCAAGTTAAAACAGAAATAATACCCCAAAAGTGATTTTGTTGTTGTGAAGAACCTGGGTATTTTGTATTATGGAGGAATATGAAAGATATCAGGATTTAGATGTCAAAAGCCAAAAAAACAAAGAGTTGTACATAGAACATAATGGTCCATTCTTGCAGGACATTGAAGATTGAGAGAAATGCAGACAGTGAAGGTCAAGGTCATAAGATTTCAGAGGGACAAGACTCCATGAAAAATAAAGCTAGAAATCATTCGTGTGATATTTGACCCAAAATCTTTTTTATTCTTCACATGTTCTGAGATATTGAGTAAGGCAGAAATTAAAAGTAAAGGGCTCACAAAATATTCATTCTGCTGAATGGCAATAACCAATGACTCATGTTGGTCTACACTGAAAAGGAGCAACAAGTAGGACAGAAAGAAAAATGTCTGTATATTTTCACTGTGTATAGAGAAAATCAGATTCCAAAGCTATGAGAAATCTGCCATGGAGAACTGCATATAGGGACTGAAAATATCCCGAGAGAGAGATGTATAATAAGTTGCAGGGATTAGAGTCATTTAAATCTCTTTGAGACAGAGGTACAGGATTTGATATTTACCTCGTTCCAGTCATTCCTCACCATGTCCGCATTCCTCCCTCGTGGAATGGAAATGTATAATCTATTGTAAGTTGTAAAGATAACATTTATTTTCTGAATTTTATAAGAAATCACAGTCAAGAGATTACCTTGAATGTTGGAAGAGACTTCCGATATTTGAAGAGTGTTGGGCCTGTTACAAAATATGCGGGTCTTTGAAGTAAGACTAAATACATTTCCATTATGGGATGTCCATATGCCTGTAGTGATCTGGGTCTGGATGTAATCAGTTGAATAATAATCCTCCCAGATGGGATGACGCATTTTAACACCTGTCTCTTTTTGTTGATTTTCTTTGGAGGGCGTATAGATCCTTTAGCAGGAGGAGCTTTTCTGGATGAACTTCCTCAGTGATGATGGGATTGAACTGTCTACAGCCTCATTCAATTTCTTCTTTTTTGTGCTGACTTTTTGTGATTGAACCTGAGCAGCCTGCTAGCTTCCTTCTCATGCCAACAAGGCCTACAACACCACTATAGACTCTATCCTTAAATAACTTAAGACACAGTCTAAGCAATTACTTTTCATTGATTAGGCATTTTGTTAATCTGATGTTTTCATTTTTGAAAATTATTTTGTTTTTGTTCTTCATGACAGGGTTTCTGTTTAGCCCTGGATGTCCTGAAACTAGCTAGACAACAGGGCTTCTCTCTATCCCTAAACCCTGCCTACCTCAACCTCTTAAGTACTGGGATTAAAGGTGAACACCAACAGGCTCACCATTTTTGTTTTTATATTATTGGCTAATGGGCCTGTAATGTTGTGTTTTTTTTTGTACATGTCAGTGTACACAAACAGCATATGCTGTTGTGCTGAGCTTCACTCCCATCTTGACTTTCAAACTTTGGCAAGGAGTAATATTCTTTAGTCCAGGATGGCATGTATTTTTCACATCATACTGATTGAGCCTCTTAAACAGTAGAATTAAAGTTGTATGACGTTCTTCCTACCTTTGAAATATTTTTTTAAAAAAAATTTTGAGTTTGAGTTTTTGCCTGTATGCATGAATATGCACATGATTTGTGTCTGCGGCTCATAGTAGCCTCAGAACCCTGTGTTTGGAGTTATAGATAGTTGTGGGCACCCACATAAGTCTGGCAATTTAACCTACCTTCTCTGCAAGACCAGCAAGTGCTCTTAACTGCTGAACCATCTCTCCTTCCCTTTGGTGTTTTTGTATGATCAACACTTGCATTGCCAATGTTTTCATTTGTCTGTCTGCACCTATTTCATTTTGCATGCGTTTTTAGCAAGATTTTGTTAATCTTACAGTTTAAAGTGTGACACTTAATTTTTTTGGAGATTAATACATAACCAAAGTGAATGCATAACTCTTTGTAGGAGCTTCAATGAGACCCTCTAGTTTTTGTCTGTTTTCTTTGGTTTTGTTTGATTTGGGGCACTGTCTTACTATGTGTCTTGGCTTCATGGAACGTATTGCATAACCCAAGCTAACCTCAAAGCAGTGATTTAGCTGTCTCTACCTCCAGAGAGCTGGAATTAAAGACACAAGCTAACACACCCAACTTGCTCATCCCTTTTTTAAAGTTAGTAATAGTTCCTACAATGTCTCAGATGTATACTCAGTACTTTGTAATGTTTCCTTTTCTCTTTATATACATCTCTTATTGGTAATTTCTCTTGCAATGTTATATCCTATTCAATGTGCCCAGAGATGACAGGGGTGAATCTTCTCTTCAGATTCCTTCTAAAATGCTTTGATGATTACACTAGTAATTCTGTGTTATAGAATAAGAATGAGATGCACACAAAATTTTGTAAATATATTAAAAATAAAGTATACATTCAGAACGATGTCAGTATCACTCTTTCTTTTGTACACAAATATGTCCTATTATAGAATGCAGTGATCTATGAGGATTTGCATGTGAACTTCACTCAGGAAGAGAGGACTTTGCTTGATCCTTCCCAGAAGAGCCCCTACAAAGATGTGATGTTGGAAACCTACGCACATCTCTCTGCTATAAGTAAGAGAGTGAGTTTTCCTTCACTTCTTGTGATGTGTAAACAAGTGTTTCTTGTTTATTCATGCTCTACCATGATTTTGATTGTAAAATAGAAATAGTGTTCTAAATAAATCAGGCATGGCTCTAAGACTGACCAGAGATGGTAACTCAATTTTGCATAATTTCTAATAATTCATCATCTATTTTCTGCAACAATATTGTAGGCTATAAATGGGAAGATCTGAGTAGTAAAGAAAATTGCCGAAGTTCTAGAAGACCTAAAAGGTAATTTTTATGTGAAAGTTGATACGAATATATTTCTGATTAAATTTTGATGTGTCTTAGATGTTTTAACAGCAGCAGAGAATAGAAACAGAACTTTATTTATATTAATGATTAGTAAATTCTCACAACACCATGAACCACAGTGTCAGGTAGCTGATCCATATTTGCCTGGCATTCCTCTAAGAAACAAGAAAAAGAAACAATGCCTTAATAGATATCATCATTTTAATAATAGACCTGTGAGAGCTATGCTGTGCAACTCTCAACACATTTAGTTTTATGTCAGTCTTTTATCCAAAAACAGCATACAAAATGATGAGGTGATCAGTATATGTCCAAAACTTTCTACTTAGCAAATGTTAATTGTATCCTTGTGGTGACTTACAGAAGCTTACTGAAAAGTGCAGGAGTCCAGCTCTAGTGGAGGACATAGCCCAGAATGGGTGGATCAAGATCGGCAAAGAAAAGAGATCAGGGCACCATGATTTCCTTTTTCATGGCGATGCTCTTGCACACAGAAATTCTTCTGTGTGCAAAAACATGTTATTTATATAGTTTATTTTAAGATTAGACAACAGAATTGGCATAATGATAAAGACCAAATTGCAGAATAGAGTGGTCAATGATTAATGATTTTTAGAAACAGTGCAAGGAACTCATTACAAACTTAAGGTGGTATAAACAACGTTATGGTTAACTATACAACTTCAGACGAAACTTCCCCCTCATTTCTCAGACTACGTCTGCCCAAAGTTGGCAAAATTCTTGTGATTACAAAGCAATATACACACTGATCTTGGCTAAGCACATACATCCTTTCTGACAGAGAGCTCCTGTTTTCTCAAACTAAGTTTCTGCTTTACACCACGTGCCTCTTTCTCAAGTCTCTTTGTTGTCCTGTCAATATGGTTCATAATTGTCAAGTGCCTTAATGCCTTTTCAACTACCCTTTGTTGCTGCAGCAATCTGAGATTTTATGAGCTTTTATGAGGTCTTTCTGCAATGTCAAACTGGTCTTCCTCTGCCCAATCTGTCCAGGAATGATTCAACATCTAACAGCCATGTTGTTATACACTTATACCAAACCATAATCTCTAATGTGTCCCCCTTTTAATCATAATCATGTTTAATAAAAACCTTCTCTGATGTTTTCTGTTTCTCTTTCTGAATTTTTTGTGCCAAAAGTCAAGGAGAGTCTGGTGTCATAGGAAGTACTTTCCCTTGACCCTTCCCCTTGTCTCCACGTGACCCATGGCCTCCCTGAAATCTTGCCTGTTCTAGCAAATCACTGAACTCTTATTATGATGAAAAGAAGTGGGTGCTTTCCCAGGGTACACTGCACTTCATTAATTCCCAGAAATGGTTGTGGGAAAGAGACAGTACAGTGGTTTGAGCCATCGATCAAAGCAACATTAATTTCTGTCCCATTAACCCTAGCATCACCTTGAGCCATTGTTACAGATAGAAAAGCCAAAATTATACAGGTCCAGAAAATCATGGACAACTGCACTGCTGATTTACAACAGATGAAACACCAAGGGCCTCAAGTTGCTGGAACCTTGTCAAGCAGCATTCTCTTTAGCACTGATGGCTCCACCAGAGAATGGCAGATTACGAAAGTCAAGAAGGTTATTGTGGAGAAACCTTAATCCCTATATCACATCTCTGTGAGGAACAAAAATTCCACTATGTGAATGCAATCTGAAAACCTTTTATATGTTATTTTTCCTTTAGCAGGTATATTATATGCCAAAGGGGATACAAACTGTGAGCATTAGGGATATGAAAAGAAGCAATGTACATCTCTCTCTCCCAGGAGAAATGTAGTAATCCCCACTATGTGTAGACTTGTTGAATGTGATACAAATTCACAATTAATTGGCTTTCCAACATCATTGGGAATATATCAGGAAACTTGCAGTGGAGACAAGCCCAATGAGTACAAGGGATATGGGAATTCTGTTTGTCTTAGTTCAATTTGTAAATGTAATGTGACTCATTCTACCAGAAATTTTCATCAATGCATTCAGTGTAGTAAAGCACTGAGTTATTTCAGTTTTTTCAAAGGTATAGAAAAAAACTAATGAAAAAAGGATAGTTTAAAGGTGACTCATGTATTAAGGGATCTAAAAATCACAGGTACTTTGAACACACCAAAGATCCCATAATGAAGAGAAAACATATGAAGGTAAACATGGTGATGAAACATTAAATTCTGAATCTTCTTAAAAATTGGGCAAAAATAGAAAACTAAATCATACAGATAAACACACTGAGCATTGTAACCAATGCGCTGAAGCATTTAAAAATGCCATTGTTCTTCACAGGCCTGAAACAAGTCATACTGGAGAAAAACACTATGAATGTAATCAGTGTGGAAATGCCTTTGCAAATCACAAACAACTTTGCATACATGAAAGAATTCATTCTGGAGTGAAACGCTATGAATGTAACCAATGTGGTAAAGCCTTTTCACGACACAGTACTCTCGAAGTACATAAAAGGACACATACTGGAGAGAAACCTTATGAATCCAATTGATTTGGTAAATTCTTCACAAACCAGTTGTCTTCAAAGGCATGAAAGATTTCATGTTGGAATGTAACCCTATGAATGTAATTAGTATGGAAAAGTCTTTGCACATCACATTAGGCTTTGGAATTATGAATGAATTCATCATACAAGAGTAAAGTCTTAATATGCAAGCAGTGTTTTAAAGCCTTTGTATATCAAAGTAGTCTCTGAAAACAAGAAGAATCTCATACTGCATGGAATATATTGCTATAAAGGATTTGGTAAAATCTTTAGCTAACATACTTACACTCAGGTACAAAAAATTATTCTGAAGAAAATATCTGACTAGTGTCAACACTCTGTTCAAACATTATGATGTCCCTCTTTATTTCATTTGCACCTACACACACATGAACAAAAACTGAATGAATTTAAATGACAAGGTACACATTTTAGATATTTACATTTCTGTTCAGTTACATGAAATCATTTGTCCTGGTCTAAAATTTTATGGACATGGATTCTCTAATGCTGTGATAAAACACCATGTCCAGTGCAACTTATAAAGGATTTTAATTTGGCTTATGGTTCCAGAGGGATGTAAGACACCATGAGTAAGAATGCAATAAGTGTTAGACATACCAACTAAAGATTAAGCTCAGACCTCATATCTTTCACCTAAAGCATGAAGCAGAGAGTGGTAAATGGAAGTGTTGTGAGGATTCTAACTCTGAAACCCATGCTAGTGACGTATTTTCTCCATCAAGGTGTTCTTTTCTAAATCTTCCCCAAAGATATCACCAACTGGGAATAATTGAATCTCTGTCTTCAAGCTCATGTGCTTGCATTATTTTTCATGAACCAATTCATGATGAATAAATATTCTGCATGTAAACCTTTAGATTTCACAAGAAAAAGTCATGGCCATGAGGTGGCGGTACACTCCTTTAATCCCTGATTGGGATTAAACACCAATTTGGGAAGCAGAGGCAGTTCTACAGAGTTAGCTCCAGGACAGCCACCATAACAGAAAAACCCTGTCTCAAAATCCTCCCCCCCCAAAAAAAAGGAAAAAATTAAGAGTGCATATTATTTATATTTAAATATTTTATTTTTAATTATTTGATATCAATATGTCATATGAGAACATATAATACAATTTACCAGTTGAAATTATTTTACCATAGAGTTCCAAGAAGTGTTACTATTAACCAATACAGTAGTAGTTCCTGTTTAAATCTTTGCACTATCTTTTCATTTTACTATTCAAAATAGGTCATTTTAAAACATGTGTCAGCTGGCTATAGGGGTACATACCTGTAATCCTAGTCCTTTGAGACAGATGCAGTTGAATCTCTCTGAGGCCTACCTCATCTGCAGAGTATGTTCCTGGGTTGCCATACATATGTGGAGATACTCTCTCAACATTTCCCCCTCCAAAAATAGCATATTCGATTTATGGAACTTATTAGTTCTCAGCCTTTTGGCTAAGATCAAGTATTGTATCAATGGAATTTTTCCTAATGTAATTGGGTTGGACTCATTTCTACTCAGCTTAGTCTTTCATTATCCTTACATCAAGACAACTGTGTGAACAAGGAAAATAAGTGGAGAGTCCATTCACAGAGGGATAGAAAGTCACTGAATTCTTTATTGGCCGTGTAGTGGGGGACATTTATCACCTTCAAATGGTAAAAGGCAGAAGGAGGACATGGGGTATCTTCATCTTCTACATTATAGCTACATATTTGGGAGCTGGAGAGTTGACAGTACTATTGCTGTTGGTTACCTATTACATAGTTCATAAATAATTGTAATTTTTAGACAGGATATCTGATAAATTATTTTGACATCTTTCGGCACCAGGTTTGCAAACAGTATAAAGACATGTATATGTGACTCTATATTATAAAAGATTTTCTTCATGTGTATGTTAATTTTTAATTAAATTTAATTTAAATTTGATATATGAGTGTTTTGTTAGTGTGTCTACCAAATAAATGCTTTTCAGGTACTAACAGAGGCCTGAAGATGGTATCAAATCCCACATGTCTGGAGTCACACAGTTGTGAGCTGTCTTCTGAATTCTGGGAATCAAAGCCACATCCTGTGGGCAAGCAGCTGGTGCTCTTGTGGCTGATCCATCTATTCATCCCCATGTACATCTCATATGTAACAGTAATATGTGAATGGAGAGTTTTGAGTTCATTTTTACCTCAGCTCTGCAGACCCAGGGGAAATTCAAGATTGATAGTATCACAAACTAGCTTAGATTAGGTTCTTCTAAAAGTTTCTGGACCCAAATCACCACACAATGAATGAAGAGTCCTGTGAATGATAAAGAGAGAAACAGAGAAGTCCCTCAAAATGGTTGCCTAGTTAATGAAAGCCACAAGATTTATTTTATCTCAAAGGTAGTAAAAGAGCAATGGGAGCCCACAAGGGTACACAAAAGTTAGCTATAGCTCTGCTGTAGTTCATCCTTCCTGTAAGGATAGAGAAAGAATTTGTGTACCTGAAAACTAATGTGTCTCAAAGGGATGGTATTCTGTTTGCCTGCTGCTTGAAAAACCTTTTGTTAGAATCCCTGAGTAGTAGTGACTCCAGATCACTGAGAGTTTGTCTGGGATATTGGAACTTAGACAAAAGTAATTCTAAGGCTAGGACAGTCAGGTATTTACAAAGAGCGGTTGAATATGGAGCAAATTTTAGGGAGAGGTCTTTGGACATGCAAGCCAGAGGATCAAAAGGTCAGTGGGCAATGCTCAGGGTGTACCTGAGGACAAGCTAGGACTACTCTGCTCTCTCTATCTGTTCATCTCATCAGCTCTGTTGGGTTGGTTCCTACCAGGTCTCCCACTCTTCTTATCCTTGGCAACTTTACTGTAGGTAGTTTTGACAGCACCCTGTGGCACAAATCTAACAGTCCCCACTTGAACTTTAAAAGGTTCTCTGTCACCACCCTGTCATTCCTGTAACTTGCCTGACTGCATTCCAGGAATAAAGATATTTTAAAGAGATAGTTATATCTATCTTTTTGGCTAAAAACTAGTGAATGAACCCCATGAAATTCAAAATTCCTGTGGAATCTCATTCTGGGAAAAGCCTGAGTCCTCCAGAGGAAAATTTTCTGCTTAAGAAATGTTTACAACCTAATATATTGCAGTAGAGACAGGAACTGAGAATTGGAGAGGTACAGAGGGATAGGGTCAATTTAATAATATGGCTTTGTTAGATTACTTTCTATGTAGCTCTTAGCTTCTATTTCAACCTGTTAGGACCACATTAATGGGTTAGGTGAATTAGATCATTGTCACTTTCAAATTAGCCATACCAAGTAAGTGATTTCAATTTTTCAAATTTACTATTTTTTCATCTCTTGTATAATACATCCTGACAAATTGCTCCCCTCCCACTACTCCTCCCAGATCCCTTCTTTACAATCCTCTCCCCTAGTTCTAATTTCTTGGCTCCACACATGAATCAAAACCTCCAATTCACAGAAAAGAGCAGTACTCCCAGGGTTACTGCTCAAAAAGGACATAACAAGGTGGAACAAGGCCAGGCACTACTACCTATATTAAGGGTGGACTAGATACTCAGCAAGAGCAAAAGAGTCTCAAAGCAAGGTAAAAGGGTCAGAGACTTTCCACACTCCAGCCCCTAGGTGTTTTGCCAGAACACCAAGCCACACAACCAGGAAATTATATTTAGGAGATCATGCAGGTTCTGTGCCTGCCACTTCAGTTTCCATGAGCCCCTAAGTGTGCTAGTAAGTTGACTCTATAGGGCTTCTTCTCCTCATGTCCTCAACACCTCTGGTCCCTACAATCCACATCCTCCTCTTCTGTGGGGTTCCCTGAGCTCTCCATGATGTTTGGGCCTCTACATTTGTTCTCAACGGCTGATAGAGGAATCCTATCTGATGATAATGGGCTAGGAAATGATCTATGAGCAGAGCAACACATCATTAGAAATTCTCTCCATGGTATCTAGTATAGTGCCTAGCATGCCATTTGGCATCATGCATGGGCTTTCTTTTTGGCATGGGGTTCTCTGCCCTTCTGTTGTCCCAGTGCATCCTACAGGAAGTACAGACCATATGTTGAAGGTTTTATGGTTGGGATGATGTCCCAGTTCCAACATTGGAAGTCTTGCCATACTACAGGAGATGTCCTGTTCAGACTCACTATCACCCCCAAACTAGAAGTACTTCCTATGGACTACCTCACAGGGTCCAGTGAGTTTCCACTGCACTGGGGCTCCTGATCACTCCCCCAGCCTCCCTGCACTATCCTATTTCCAAGGGAGATCTATTTACGAAGTAGATCCCTGTGCCCACTGTTGTCATCCTTGTGGCATAGGCTCTCTGAGTCTGTGGTTTGAAGCACCTTTGTCCTTTGCTTAACAGTTAATATAGACGTATAAGTGAGTATACACCATGTTTGTCATTCTCTGTCTAAGTTATATCACTCACCATGGTTTTTTTCTAGTTCCATCCTTTTGTCTGAGAAATCCATGAGAACGTGTTTAATAGCTGAGTAGTACTCTACTGTGTACCTGTACTACAATTTCTCTATCATTTCTTAAGTTAAGGGGCATCTTGGTTGTTTCCAGTTTCTGGCTACTATGAATAATGTTTCTATGAACAGAATTGAGCAAGTGTCCTTCTGGTGGAATTGAGGCTCCTTTTTGCATATGCCCAGAAGTGTGCAACTGGGTCTTGAGGTAGGTCACTTTCCATTTTTGTGAGGGATCACCATAGTGACTGTACAAATTTGCACTCACACCAGCAATGAAAGAGTGTTCCTTTTGTTCTATGTCCTCCACAGCGTGAGCTGTCCTTTGTGTTATTATCTTAGTCCTTCTGATACATGTAATATGTAATCTGAGAGTACTTTTGATTTGCATTTCCCAGATATCTATGGATGTCAAATATTTCATTAAGTGTTTCTCAGCAATTTGATTGCCCTCTTTTGATATTTCTTTGTTTAGATTTTTACTCAGATTATTTATTTTGTGCATGTGCAGTTTCTAAAGTTCTTTATATATTTTGGAATATTAGCTCTCTACCGAAAGAGGAGTTGGTGAAAATATTTTTCCATTCTATAGGATGATGTTTTTCATACTGACAGATTACTTTGCATTACAGAAGCTTTTCAGTTTCATGATGTCTCACTTATTAATTGTTGATCTTAGTGACTGAGCTATTGGTGTTCTGTTCAGGAAGATTTCTCCTGTGCCACTGCGTTCAAGGGTATTCCCCACTTTCTCATTCAGGTTCAGTGTATCTGGTTTCATATTTAGGTCCTTAATCATCCTGGTCTTGTGTTTTGTTCAGGGTGAAAAATATGGTTCTCTTTGCATTCCTCTACATGCAGACATCCAATTAAACCAGCACCATTTGTAAAAGATCTTTTTTCCATTGCTATTTCTGGCTTCTTTATCAAAGATCAGCTGTCTATAATATTTGGATTTCTGTCCAGATCTTCAATTCCATTCCCTTGATCTATTTGCCTTTCTTTTGCCAATGCCATAGTTTTTCTTACTACAGCTCTGTAGTACATCTTGAGTTCGAGTATGTTGCTACCTCTAAAGTTAGTTTTTTCAGGATTATTTTCTCTATATTGTGTGTTTTTTTTTTCCAAATGAAGTTGAGTATTGTACTTTGTGGGCCTGTAAAGAATTATATTGGTATTTTGACAGAGACTGCATTGAATCTGTAGATTGCTTTATGGCCATTTTTTACCACATTAATCCTACCAATTGAGAAGCATGGGAGATATTTGGTTCTTTTGAGTTCTTTAATTTTTTTTTCCAAAAACTTAATGTTTTTGTCATACAAGTCTTTCACTTGCTTGGTTAGAGTCATACCAACATATATCCATTTTTTATCATTTATGTGGCTTTCCTGATTTTGTAATTTGTTTCCCTTGTCATTTGTAGAGAGGAGGGCTACTGATTTTTTTTAGTTGATCTTGAGGATCTCGCCGATTCACTGAAGTTGTTCATCAGCAGTAGGTGTTCCTTGGTAGAATTTTGTTGTCACTTATATATACAATCGTATTATCTTCAAATAAAGATACTTTGGCTTCTTGCTTTTGAATTTATATCTCCTTCTTTTGTCTTATTTCTCTACCTAAACTCCAAGTACTATATTGAATAGAGAGAGTGAACAACTTTGTTTAGTTTCTGATGTTAGTGGAATTGCTTTGAGTTTCTCTACATTTAATTGCATGTTGTCTGTGACTTTCTGTAAATTGCCTTTATTATGCTTAAGTATGATCCTTATATCACTAGTCTCTCTTAGACTTTTATCCTGAAGTGGTGTTGGATTTGTTAATAGCTTTCTTGGCATCACCTAGTGATATGAGCATGCATGTTTTTTGTTTGTTTCAGTTTGTTTATATGATGTTTTACATTGACTGATTTTCATATGTTGAGCCATACCTGGATCTCTCAGAAGAAGCCTACTTCATCATGGTGAATGATCTTTTGATATGTTCCTGATTTGATTTTTGATTATTTTATTGAGTATTCTTGAGTCTCTCTCTGTCCGTGATTCAAGTTTGACTGTAATTTTTGCTCTCTCTTTTCTTTTCTTTGAGATAGAATGTCTCTGTTGTAATGCCAGCTTTTCTGGAATTCACTCTGTAGACCAGACTGCCCTCAATCTTACAGAGATCCTCCTACCTCTGCCTCCCAAGTATAGGGATTAAGAGCATGTGCTACCACTGTTCAACTATAGTTCATTTTTTTTGTTATTTGAAACTTTGTCTGGTTTGGGTATCAGAGTGATTGGGGCTTCATAGAATGAGTTTGGCAGTGTTCCTTCTGTTTCTATTTTGTGGAATAACTTGAAGAGTATTGGTGTTAACTCTTCTTTGAATGTCTTACTCTGCAATAATTCTGCAATAATACCACCTAGGCCCTGGAATTTTTTGGTTGGGAGACCTTTTAATGACTGCTTCTATTTCCTTTGTGTTTATAGGTCTATTTCAGTTGTTTCTCTGATCTTGATTTAACTTTCGTAGTTGGTATCTATTCAGAAAATTTGACATAACTTTTATATTTTATATTTTTATGCAGTGCCTGTTTAAAAAATATGCTCTAATGACTATTTGGGTTTCCACAGTGTCTGTAGTTTATCCTCCATTTAATTTCTCATTTCGTTGATTTGGATATTCTTTCTCCATCTTTTTATTAGATTGGATAAGGGTTTGTGTATCTTGTTGATTTTCTCAAAGAACCAGCTCTTTGTTTCATTGTATTGTTCTCTTTGTTTCTAATTTGTGGATTTCAGCTCTTGGTTTAATTATTTCTCTCTGTCTATTTCTCTTGGGTGTGCTTACTTCTTTATGTTCTACAGCTTTCTGATGCAGTGTTGACTTGCTAATATGAGATCTCTTCTCTTTTTTATTCTAAGTACTTTGTGCTGTGAATTTTCTGCTTTGCACTGCTTCCATTTTGTCCCATAAATTTGGGGATGTTGTAGATTCATTTTTATTGAATTCCAGAAGGTCTATAATTTCTTTCCTTATTTCTGTCTTGACCCAGTCATCATTTATTCGAGGGTGTTCTTTTTCATGGATTTGTAGGCCTTCTGTTGATGCTATTGTTGTTGAAATACATCTTAAATCTATGGCAGTCTGATATGATGTGTGAGTTTATATCAATTTTCTTCTATCAGTTGAAGCTTGCTTTGTGGCCCAATATATGATAAGTTGTGGAGTAGGTTCTATGAGGTGATAATTAAAAGTTATTTTCTTTGTGTGTTGGTGAAATGTTCTGTAGATATCCATTAGGTCCGTTTGGTTTATAGCATCTGTTGTCACAGTAGAGGAGGTAATATTAAGGAAGCCTTTAGCATAGCTGTAACAGATAGCCCTCACTATTTAGGATAAATGGGTGAATGTTTCCTTTCTTCAGCTACTCTCCCTCTCTTTTCCTTTTTCTTTAGAGCTCTTTCTACCTAACTTATTTTCCCATCTTGTTTTTTTTTTATTTCTAAAGTTCTGTTCTAAATTTACATTACTGTGTTTAAGAGATCTACAAACCAAGATGCCTCTAACTTGCAAGCTCCACTTTCCCTAAGAGAGATAACTTTTGGGAATATCCAAAGCAGTTGTTTATGTAAGACAACAAGACATGTGTTTTTAAGTCTGTAAGCGAATTTGTAACCCCACCCACACAGGATGTAAATGATCACATGTAGTTGAGTGGTACAAAAGCAAGAAATACATCAGAATGCTTGCTTTTCCATGATTGAGTGAAAGTCAAAAGTGTACATACAAACTTGTTTTTTTGCCTTTATAAACCCCTGCCTGACATAATTTGGTGGCAATATTACTATTAGTCTGGGCTGGATAAGAGAGCTAACTGAGCATGAGATAGTGACCAAGCAGAAGAAGAGCAGTGACCAACAGTGTCACATTATATATTTTGCCTTCAGTTGTTAGCCTGTGTTTCTTTCCTGAGTTCCTTCAATATTGACTGTAGACTGACAGGATCAGACAAATAAGCCCGTTTATCATTCATCGTCTGAGTTTCTTTTGATTAAAGGATTTAATCAAAGCAACAAAGAATCAATATAGAACAAATATTGGTACCCCCAAAATGAGGTTGTTGCTGTAAGACTGAGAATATTATACCTTTGCTTCAGTGTAAATATAGCAAAGGTGCCCTAAATGTTAAGACCCTACTCAGCCAAGTCTAGAACTTTTGGAAGTAAAAGAAAATAAGCAGATTCCTAGCCACAGAAAACTACTTCATAGAGAACCTGATGCTGCTCTGTTCCAAATGGGGCTGATGTCATCCATAGCCAGATCCAAATATCGTGGTATCAGCTGAGTGCTACTTTTTGTGGAAATAAGAAAGATGCAATATTTAAAAGTCATGTTTTTCTTCAATATGGTTTCAGTTCAGTATTTTTGTAGCCATTTATGTTTGACAGAGACTGAGCCCCAGTAAGGATATTCTGAGTGTGCATAGCATTAAGCTATGAGGATGAAGCCTGGGTTACATTTTGAGATCACAAAAGTTTATTAGATACCCAAATAATTAGATATTTGCATGGAGAGCTGCATATAGCAATTGGAAGTTGTGAAAGGGAGAGATATATGAGAAGGTTCAGGGATAGAGCCATCTCACACCTTTGAAACTGAAGCCTGAGGTATCTTAGACACAGCTTCAGCATTTAGTACTTGCTCTGCTGGTTTTCAGTCTTTTGTGGTTCAGTATTTCCACACTATGTCCTCATTTCTCTTTTTAGGAATGGGAATGTGTATTCTGTGTCATTATGTGTTGGAAAGATATAATCAGATTGTTGAGTAACCATGACATCACAGTCAAGAGAGTGCTATGCTAAGCTAGCAAATATTAGTCATATTAACCTTACAAAAGTGTCTTTTTAAAGAAAAGTGTGTGACAGTGCAGTTTTAACCTTAGAGAAGTCTGTATATCACAGAGATAATGCCCAAAGAAGGAAGGGCTTACCTTAGCAGGGAGCTGGGCTAGCCATGAGCAGGAAGCAATTCTGTGCTTTGTTGACATCCTGGATTGTAACCTCATTACTAAGGAAGCAGCCATGTGATTTAGCCACCATCTTTGATAAGGATTTTGTCAAAATGGTAAATGTGGTACAAATTCTTCGTTACTCTAATCATATGACATAAATCAAACTGACAATACCCATAAACTTTCTGGAACCCTCAAGGGATTACTCTATTTATATGAAGAAGGTCTGGAATTCATACCAGACTTCCAGATATATATTTGCTTTATTTTATTTTTGACACATTGCTTTACATGATATATTTTTTGTCTTCCACAGGTAACTGGAGAATTTTTTAGCCATGTTCCTTCAACACTAACTAGCTATTGAAAGAGCCCAACATTATGATTTTAGAGTTGGAAGACTCATGAGAATTGGCATCATCCTAGATTTGGTCTAGGCAAAGCACATACACCAAGAGAACCAAAGGATTATTTGCTGGGTGTTAGAAAAGCTGCAGATGTCAGCTATGCTGAGCCTTAAAGCATTAGCCCATGTACTGAGATGGTTTACCAGAAAGTTTTTGTACTATGCATCCTTCCTTATGTGTTGTAGTACATTGCTGCTGCTGGGGTGCCTCAACAAGGAGGACAAGGAAGCATTTTTCATAAGCTCATACACTGTTAGACCTCAGCAGAAGGAACCACCAACCTGGCCAGCACCATACTTGATCGAGGGTGGAACATTTAGCATCTCAGCCCAGGTGTTTTTATTCATTACGAACTCCTCATGTGCAGATCATAAGCAATAGAACATTCCCCACAGAAATCCAATACCTGCAGACAATACAAAAGTCCAAGGCCTATGTATACCTTTTCCAAACAGTGCACAAAAACAATTATTTTAAACACAACTAAAAATAAACTTGCACAACATTTCCCCTTTGTTGTATAAAAAATGCTTTACCTTTACAACACAATTTGACATTATACGAGCAAAACTCTTTACAAGAGGAACAATCATGAGGGTTGCTAATGCATAGGAGCAAATGAAACCAAACATCTATCAAGCTTTTCATAATGTCTTTGGACAACAGAAATACCTCAATGTTCAATTATCTGGAATTCACTCATGATCCTCTTGACTCCTCTCCAAAGGGCTTGTATCACTTTTCTGCTCTGCCCTCCGCTGCACACATACCTTGTCCAGGATCAGACTGGCTCACACCACTGCTGCTGCTGTTGGTGGTGGTTGTCCCATGTTATTGACATCCCATTAACTGCTGGCGTCCCTTGCTGCAACGGGGCTTTCACCAATAGCCTCTTCAGAGATCACTTCATGGTGCCAAGCCTCAACTACTTTACAGGGCCTCTTCATTTCAGGCCTTCAGCTACTACTGAGGCTGTACCTTTCCTAATGGACTTTCCTGGGCTTCTTACAGTGCCAAGCCTCAGCTGCTCTCCAAAGACCCCTTCATGCCTTTTAAACCAGCACCACCTGGGTTAACTCTTACAGTACCAAGCTAGGCTGTCAGCCCCAGTTTTTGAAGGACCATTTTCTGTGCACTGAGCATTATGAACAGGCTCTGCTCCCTGTGCTCTATGCATTTCAGTCCACAGAGTAAAGTTTTTCAGAGGCCACTGATGTCCCAGGGAGTTTCAAGAACCATTCAGGTACCAGTTGGATATCATATCTGGCCTCCCGCTACCATAAAGTCCTAATAAGAATCCACCATACCAGATCCATCAACTGAACTGGCCAATTCTCCCTTTCTGTAGAACGCCCTAGCATCCAGTCAGGGCTTCTGAGCTTCCCCAAGCTCACCACACTTTCCTTACAGTTCAAGGCAATGGTATTAAGAGGGCAGCACATGTTTCTATATGAGTGGTGGTGCACACCAACAACTTGAAGGCTGGAAGAACTCTCCAATCCTGATGAATGTTGCCTCCACCCAGAAGCCCTAATTGACTAAAGAGTCCTAGGTGAGAAGAGCAGATTTGATAAAGAATGTGCTGAAGGGACAGAGCACAGTGGTTTCAAGCCCTGGCTTCCACCCCAGGCACAGACAAGTACCAAATCAGCAGCAGAGATTTGCAGTTAAATGCACTCGTGCTTGGCTTCCATATCTGATCCTGCTTACTTTCTTTACTTAATCTAAGAATCCAGTAGGTGTTCAGTCCACCTTTTGGATGTCTCAGCATCTCTTCAGTATGAGCAAAAATTCTGAAGAAGTGTGTTCTAATATCAGGAAATGGATGAACAGTCTAGAGAGAGCTAGGGCAAGCAGGCAAAGAAAAAACACTTCCTTCTATGTTCTTTATATATGCTGCCAACAGGTGTAGCCTATATGAAAGATGTATTATACCATCTCAAAAGACTTGGATTAATGGTGGATTTTTAAACTCCACATGATTTAATTACAAAAATATTCTCATAGCTGTACCCACCTGAATGGGTTTTAATTAATTCTAGATACAGTCAAATGGACCATCTAGAATAGATACCACTTCAATCAAGACAATAAAACAGAGAGAGATTTCTTACTTCCATCAGGCAAGGAGAGAATTGGAGTCATTTCCAAAGCAATGCTTTTACTCAACAAAGGAAGCACAGGGATTTTATTTAGGGAGTCTGAACATGTTCATGTATAGGTCTGCCTTTTCCTAACCATCCTCATGTAACACAACTACTTCTGCATGTGGTCACAACATAAAAGCACAGACATTTGAGGGAATTCTTAGCTCAAAGTCATGCAGAATCATACGCAAAATATAACAACAATGAACATAAATACTTATGGAAAACTCATCCTGTACTATAGGTTCTTTGTGAAAAAATCAAATAACACTGAGAAAGTAGATTGTTTAGGAGCCAATGCTACAAGGACTCAAGAAATAGATGCCCTATTGTCACATATACAAAGGACAGAGAACACAAATACATAAAACATCAAGGAAGAACCACCTATTGTGACTGTGACATTGTTCTTAGATGAATGGCAATGCTGAGATACTCTATCCTCAGAACTAGACTGCTTTTTCCTTTGTGCAGGCTGGCTCAGAAGAAGCTCACAACAGCATCCATTTTGAACCAGAAAGTTCATTTTAACTAGTCCTGGATGCTGTATGTCTCAGGGCTATAACATCAGGGTAGAGAATTCCATTCTTTTTTTATTCTTTATTTCTAATATATGTATGAGTATTTGCCTACATATGTCTGTGTGCAGGACCTGAAGAAGCCAGAAGAAGGTACCAATTACCCCTAGAGATGTGCTTATAAAGAGATGATTAACCAACATGTGGGTGCTGGGGATCAAACCTGGGTCCTCTGGAACAGAATTCAATGCTCTTAACCACTGAGCCATATATCTAGCTCCTCATTTTTATTAACATTACATTTTTGTTTATTATTAGGTGAATTCTAATTACAAGTCTTCTCCCTTCCTTGCTATTCCCACATTCCTTCCCAATTTCCTTTCTCCCACATCCATTCTTCCTTGTTACATCTGTATATACATATATGTATGTATAAGGATGCACAAATGTATGCATGCATCATGAGTATGGTTGTGTGTATGTATTTCAAGGTGTACCACATTGTTTGGATAGCGAGTTATGGAGTTCATGTTTACCATCAGGAATAGAAAACATGGTCTGAAGAAATAGTTAAGAGCAGAGAAGACACTTCCAGAGCTCTGGCTGGAAGCTATCCATATCTCCAGTTCAAGGGGATGTGATCCCCTCTTCCAGCCTCCTTGGCCACCAGGCAACCACAGTGTATTCTGATATACATACTAATTTTTTGTTTATTTTTATTAAAGAAGAGAGAACTCACAATATAAAACTTATTTTTCAAGTTGGGAGTCAGAAATAGACTGAACACTGTCAATTTGAGAACAGTCTGTGATACATTCAACACACACACACAGACACACACACACATGCACACGCACACACACACACACACTGAATATAATTTGATCTTTTTTCTTTGTTTGAGACAGGGTCCTATTAAGGACCTGTGTGACCTTCATCCATTATGTAAGTATAATGTATAATATACATCAAAACGTTGATAAAATAAGTAATGGCATACTTTTAATACTGTGCCTCTATCTCATGATTCCTAGCATGACAGTCTTCTATTGAGGATGGAGTTTCAAAGCAATTTTATGTTGGTGCTTGTCAAAGTAAAGAGAATATCAAGGTCGTTTCTTCATGACAGTCAGACCTATGAATCTTTGGTTTGAGCCTACCCTCAAGGTCATGGGACATTTGTTACTTTGTCTAGAGGTAAAGTGAGAGCCAAATCCTTCCTTGTCTCTGGACTTGTAATCTAAGACTCTTGTTTTCTGATCTCCGTACCATAAAGAACCCTCTCTGTCCTTTAAATGATCCCTTTTCAAATTCTATTAAAAACACCCCTTTAATCTGGCTCAAATCACCACTTGCTCTAATCTTAGCCATGGAAGACAATTTGTCCTTGATATCCCAAAACATCCACTTACATGGCCACCATGTAAGGGGACCAAGAAAGAAACATGGCCATTGAAATGTGTTCTAATTACCAAATCATTTTCTAAGAGAAAAGATAAGTATTTCAAGTGTGACCTGGACACTTCTTTATTAGTTAGCATCATATTGTTGTGAAAAAGACCATCATCAAGGCATCTTTAAAAGAAAGCATGATGTTGGGCTTGTTTCCCAAGGTTAGAGTTAATGGAGGCTGAGTACACACATGTCAGCAAGAACGGCAGAGACCTCACATCCTAAACTGCAAGCAGGAGGCAGAGAAGACACTGGGGATGGAAGGAGGTATTTGAAGACTCAGCTTGCTCCCACAAATCACCTCCTTCAGTAAGGCCATGCTTCTAATGCTTCCTAAACATTTCATCAAAAGGAAACAATAATTCAAATTTATAAGTCTATGGTAGCCATTCTCATTCAAGTCACAACTTCCTTCCAGTATTAGATAATGACAATTACTTTACATAAGACCAAACTCTACCATACCCTTAAGTGAGACTGTCATGTTTCCAACATCGAATATCACAGAATAAGTATCCCTGTTCCACTAAGATAGAATCAGAGTAGAGCAAGGAATGAATAGACAAAAGCAACATCAAAATCCAGCAGGCCCAACATCAAATCTTGGGACTCCATACACAATACCTGAGCTCCTGATTAAACTGAATGGGCTCCTGAAGCCAATCACCAAGTTCTAAATGTCCTAAATGTTCTAAACATCTTGAGTTCTTGGTGAAATTATCTAGACTTCAAAGGGCTAAGTTACTCCCACTTCTCCAGCTCTGTCACCTGCAGGACACATAGCCTCTGTCTTAGTCCTGGTCTGTGACATGCCTGAAGCTTTCCTCAAGGAGGTCCCTTGTTCATCCTATCTCCAATCCCCTGTATATTATATTATTTTAATTTATTGAAAGTGGCATAGATGGGCTGTAGAGATCACTGAGTGGTTAAGAGCATTTGCTGTTCTTCCAGAGGACCTAGGTTCAGTTCCCACCACCCACATGGCATCTCACAACCCTCTGTAATTACAGTTCTATGGGAACAGTCACATTAAATAGTTGGCTGTAAGCTGGTATCTGGCAACAATTTTGGTGACTGAACTATTAAGAGGCTTTTCTGTAAGTCCTGACATTTAGATTAAAACATTATTGATAAAAAATTATACTTCTGTTCTTAAAGAGAATGTGAGAAAATTTGAATTACTACCATTTGCAGCAACAAAATTCATGACAACATATAATAAGAGGAATGAGAACTATATTCTAGCTTATAACTCCCAAGGAAATATGTCATTTTGGTGAGAAGGCTATAGAAACAGTGCCTAGAATTGGGTCCGAGCTCATTATTTAAGGCAAATACAAATTTCCAACAGCTCTAAAACTGAATACTCCACAGTGATCCATTTCCTCCAAGGAATCTCCAGCACCTAAAGGCACCACAAACTGCAAAACAACACAGGCAGCTTGGGATCCAGTATTTAACAGATGAATTCAGGTGAATATTTTACACTGAAAACTCAACAGTTAGTTCTAGAGAGAAATATCAGTGACTATGACCTAGAAACACAGATTAGATTAACCCAAAACCCATGTTCCTATATAATGGTCACATAAATGTGTTCTTTATTCACAAAGACAGAACAGAGAACAATATGAATCAGGACATTTAATCCGTGGCAGCATTACATTGGTGTGTTACATCAAAGAGTGGAAATCTCTGTTAGAGAGTTCAGGTAGGACGTCAAAACAATGTTAGTCTATCCATGGGTGCCATGGGTGAACATTAATGTAGGAAGGTAATGGAGACTGTGATCCCCCACATGATAATAGGCCCTTAGGAATAAATTACACATAGTGTCACCACTATATTCATCATTTACTGTCTGTTCACTTTCCTTGACTCATTTATAAATGGAAAGTTCTATGCTAGTGAGCCAAGAAGGTCTATATTTGTCACACATGATATAGTTATCCTCGGTTTTAGAAAATCAGACTTGGATCAGGATGCATTGTAAGAGAGAATATAATAAATAAATAAATAAAAATAAATAAATAAAACATACACACATACACAAATACATAAGATGAATGAATAAAAAGGATAGGAGTTGACTCAAACATAACTTGGTTACTAGAATGCCATTCAGTTGCCTTGGTTCTTCCTTGTCTCTTTTATATATTTTCAGAATACTTTAGAGGAGAAGAAGGCAATTTCTCTTTAGGTTATCAAGATTAGCTTGTCTTCAGTGTTCAAGATTACAGTATATGGAGATTTTTTTCAAGATTAAAGGAGGTACTTCTAGTGGAATTATAAGAGAAATAATTCAGTAAACAAGAACGATAGAGTTCCTTCAACTACAGGATTCCACGAGAGTGTCTCTTAGAATTCAGTCATATTATATTAGTTATGAAAATATTAGTCATATTGTCTATCATATGCCTAAAGGGCATCCCATCCACAACTTGGCATTGTGTCCTCAGATGCCTCTATTATTTGGTGCAAAATGTTGTCACTTCATTTGGAGCAACCTCTACAGGTTATCTCCCATCACCTAAAGTTGTGTGACCCATCTTGGCCTTGTCAACATATCAGACATCCACACCTCTGCAGTTTCAGCATATAAATTCAGTTCAGAATTTGTAAGGTGATAACATTATTGCTAAGCCTTGTTGCAGCTGGAGTTTACTTATTTATGCATTTGCATCATTAGTTTGGGTAATACATAAAATAATAGCCCATTCATTATGCAGAGAAATCATACAGGTATTGTGGATGTGTTGACTGTGTCTCCAGTAATTTTCACTGTGAAAAGAAAATTTAACACAATTATTTTTGACAATAATACAAATTCATCTCCCTATGAGGAAAAAAGCCTCAATCATTGTCTTTATATTTTATACTGAGAACACTTCTGGAAAAGAATTGTATTTCTAATCCTTCTTGTAGAACAAATTTCATCATATGTATTGCTATTTGATAAACATAAAGCATTAGTAATATAATAGCCAATTTAGACAACTTTACTTCTTTGTGTGCATGTGTGTTATGTACTGTTCTGATTAGTTTTTTTTTCTCATGTTGACACAAGCTTGGGTCATCTGGGAAGAGAGAAGCTCAATTGAGAAAGGGCATCCACCAGATTGGTATTTAGACAAATCTCGGAGGTCATTTCCTTGAGAAATGACTGAATGATTGCTGTGAGAGGACTCAGACTGTTGTAAACAGTGCCACATCAGAGGAGGTGGTTATTGGAGGCATAAGAAATGTAGCTGAAGGGGCTGGAGAAATGGCTCACCAGATCAGAGCATATATTGCTTGTCCATTGGACCTGAATTCAGTACTGAGCACCCACATAAGGGAGCTTTAAATAGCATGTCCCACAAGCTCCAGGTTTGGAGAGCAAACATGAAAGAAGCATTTCTCTGTGGTCTGTTTCACTCCCTGCTTCCAGAATTCTACCCTGCACTAGTTCCTGTCTTGACTCCCCTCAATGATGGATTATAATATGGAAGTGTATGTCAAATAAACACTTTCATCTCCCAATTGCTGATGGTCATGGTCACTATCATAGTAATAGAAAGCAAACTGATAGAAATTTATACCATGATCATGGTGTATTGCTGTGACCCTGTTGCTTTATGTGAAAGTTGTTGAAATGTTTTGACTCTGGTTTTGGAAAGCCACTGAGTGTTCAGAGCTTAATAATTTGTGTATAAACTTGGAAGAAAATTCTCAGATTAATGCAGACGATTCAGGCCTGGATTGTGATGTGAAGAGTGAAGATCTTTAAGTGTTCTTCACAGACCATATCAGTGTCATGTGTGTGATATATTTGAATCAATAATCTGTGGGATTCTGTTCAGCTGGGGTAGAGGAATCACGTGTAATTGATAACAAGTTACCATCATTGAAGTGAAATGTTAGCTTTACTGGGGAGCTAAGAGATCAATTATGATAAAATAGAGACCATCATTACTGAGGCAAAACCATCTGGAAAGTATTTCCCCAGGATCAGAACAGGGAAGTTGTGGCCCAGAAGGGATAAAGGTATACTTCATGCTTGTGAAAGAATGTTCGGATAATGTTCATGAGTCTTCTAGGTGGCATTGGATTGGCAGCACTGATACTGTAGGGTTTTAATTGTCATGGATAGCACCTTGGATTTGACACTGTAGAGAAGTGTACCAGTCCCCCAAGAGAGCCACTGGTCATGGCCCAGCTTCATTTTCAGTGGAAAACTCAGTATTAGGATGGTTACATTTGAGAAGGCAAGGCATGGCACCCAGTGGTAGGGTTGAAGTCACAAAGAATGGATGGAGAGGCCATTGCTCAAGATGTAACTTTAATTTCAATGAAAATCTGAACTTGGTGGAGATATTAGGACCTTGGATGACCCACTAAAACAGCAGTTGTGGGATAACATGGCACAACTCTGTAAGATAATCTGTCTCTCTTCTGTAAAGAACAGAATTAGAGAAGTGAAGATATCCAAACCCTTTGTGCCTTAAAAGATCCTCATTTGCATACATATACAATAAGTTATTTGGAATATTCGATTTTTGCCTTAGCTTTCCTTTGCAAGTGTGCAGTGGTTCTTTTTTATTGAAGGAAGAAAGTATGTAACTTACCGTTAGATTTTCTAAAGCCCACAGTTAAGAGAGTGAATACTTGAAAGTGGCACTGAACCATTCAATTTTTGGAATTTTGGAAACACTGGGGGATTTTTAAAATTTGAGCTGTTTTACATTGATAGTAACATGACATCTTAGGGATGAAGAACAGACTAACTGTTAAGGTTTGATAATAAAATGTAAGTTTGTCCAGTTAGCAAGGGATTGATAGTGATCACTAGTTTGTTTGTTTGTTGGTTTTCAAGTTTTAATGAGGGCTAGAGTTGTCTGGGAAGAGAAAAGCTCAATTGAAGAAATGTATATATCAGATTGGCCTATAGGCCAAGATCTGGGCAATTTCTTTAATAGTGATTGATGTGGACTGTGGGTAGTGCCACCCATGGGCAGATGCTCCTTGGAGTTACAAGGATGGAGAGTAAACATGAGTCTTCAGAGTAGATGTAATCTATTCTTGAGCTGGTTTAATGAGAACGAAAGACAATCTCTGAGATGTAAAGCCTGAACGACTTAGGCAGAGGGAACAGCCACTGAGATGGAGTACACCCTGAACACATGGTCTCTCGTAAGTTTTATTAACTGAAAGCTCCACTCTATGGAGAATCTATGGTGACAGATGACTTGCTAACTCTCCAAGTAGATTTTTCTATAGTTGGATAATCATTAGACATTCCTCCTGGAGTTGAAATGAAAGCAAGGCTGGCTTATGCTTGTTCTCAGGTCCAGGGCATTTCTTAAACTTCTTATCTCCATCCTGATGCCCAGCGTAGTTTCCAGAAACTAACCAATAAAGAAATTGAGGCTTGGCATCATAAAGAGCCCCAGGAGAGGCTATTGGTGAAAATGCATCCCAATTACAGCAAGGGATCCCAGAAGTTCTGAAGATGCCAGTACCATAGAATGACTACCAAGAACAGCAGCAGCAATGGGGTGGAGCCAGGCAGAGCCCAGAGAACAAGCTGTGTGTACTTCAGAAATCAGAGACAGAGAAGTGATTCAAGCCCTTTGGAGGAGCCCAGAAGATCCTGAGTGAATTTCAGATAATTGAACACTGATGATGCTTTCATGCTGTCTAAAGACAGAGTGAAAAGCTTGATAGATGTTTGCTTTCATTTGGTCCTGTGCATTAGCAACCCTTGTGATTGTTCCTCTTGTAAGTGGTTTTGCTGGTATAGTGTTAAATTGTGTTTTAGAAATAAAGCAATTTTTTTATATACAGAAAAGGGAAAATGTTGTGGCAGTTTATTTTTAGTTATGTACTATGTAAATATCTGAGTCCCATGTAGATAACATATATGTGATGAGTGTTAGCAAGCTGTGGTGGAAGTTGCCTGCCCACTTCTTTGTGTAGTGAAAAACACATGTGAGACCAAGAGGACATTCCAGAGGAATTTGCTTGGATATTAGGAGTAATTACATTGATAAAGGAAGAGGTGGCAATATTTAGTCCTTCCCTTTGACCTCTCATTATGCAGGTCATTGTATATATTAGTAGATATAGCAGAAGATGAGACGGAGCAAGGTATTGATTGGCTTGCTATTTCTTATGAGATATAATGGAAAGATGTAGTAGTACACTGCTGTGGTGGCTCACCAAGGATAGCAAGGGAGAATGGAGAAATGTCTTTCTGGCTTTTTTCCACCACTAGCACTCAGTAGCCACTAATTGTGTGTCCTAAAATCCCAGCATTTCTAAAGTCAGCAGAAGAACTTGTTTTGCTTCTGCTGTTATAGTTTTCAAATATGTAGAAAGCAAGTGTTCTATTTCCATTCTTATTTCTATGATAAAACACTGATCCTTGAGGAGGAAAGTGTCTATGTGCCTTACACTTTCAGGTTATTTTCCAAAACTGAGGACAAATAGGCAATTACTTAAAGCCATAAATATATGGGACCATTACTTGCTGGCTCTCACTCTGTTTTGATGACCTAGATTTCTTTCACAGCCAAAGGATGATGCCACCCATAGTGTGCTGCGTCCTCCTCATACCATTGATCATCCAAGACAATCACACGAAGACGTGGCCACAGACTAACTTGAGCATAACTATCACTCTGTTGAGACTCACTCATATAGCCTTAGACTGTGTCAAGTTGGCAGCTAAAACTAACTAGGACAACAAGAGTTATGGAGATAATGAAGACACACATTGAGATTTTGAGAAAATCCAGGTGGTCTGGGTAATATGTAGAAGTTTTCCCTACTGGCATCTCCAGCTTAGACTATGCATGACTTCTAAGTTGCCATGGACACACTATGATGCTGGAGATGCCAGGAATGGGAGATATTTAAGGAAACCCACAGTCAACCCACAAGTAGAGCAAGTATGGGAGAGAGGCCAGGTGGTCTGCAGAAGGCAAGGCTGAAGAGGGTCTGCCTCTGCTCTTTTGAATACATCACATGCAATCATGTTCTACAGTTGCTAGACCTGGACCTACATGATTTTGTGTTTTCTCATCAGGATTTGTTCTTGCTCTGGTTTTGTTCTTGCTTTTCCTTATTATTATCTAAACCTTCCTTTTAGAATGTTGGCCTTTATTCTGTGACTTTGCATAGTGATTTTGACTTTGCAAAGGATCAAAGCCTTGAGATGCAAAAGAGATTTTGATCTTTGGACTTTTGTACATTGTTGGAATTGTTAATCCCATGGAGACACTGCAAGATGGAAGAAACACAGTTTTCATTATGAGATATCCATGAGTCTTGTGTACAGAATGTTTTGGTTTATTTGTGCAATGTCTTCCACAGGAACATGCAGTAAATGCTTGCTCCTCAACCCAGGTGCTATTTTTGAACAGCTGTATGACCTTAAACAATTGAGGCATGCCCTGTTCTGTAGATCATCAGGGCCATCCCTGTGAAGATTATTTCCTATCCTTAAAGAACTTCTCATCTTATAGGACTACATACTACCTGCTACTCAAAGTCTAGTCATCTTCCACTTATTTTTCTTCACCATGCCTTCATAATTTTCATGGACTGAAACTCTCTAAAATTATGGTTCAAAACCATCCTTTCTATGTCAAATGGTTTTTGTCACTTGACTTAAGGAACTAATAGCATTTCATAAAATAGACAAAATTTCATAATAAATTTCCATATCTCCTCCTACCTTTGCCACCATGAAAGGAAGAATTCTATTGTACAAATATTGTTTAAAATAAATTATCATCAAGGCCTAGTTATGAGGCTTAAACTGTCTTAACACCAAATATTGACATATCACATATAAATTTCATTTATAACAGTGTTTTTGAAACAGAAAAATCCTGTGCATATACCAATTATGCATATACAATTTATACCAAATTGTAAGTTATGAAGTATAAACATGTCCCAATGCAGTGGTTTAACATAAGTAATATTCATGTATATAAAAGGTACAACTGAATCATCATTAACTTTTATCTAGAACTCAAATGTGTGTGTGTGTGTATACATGCATGAATATATGTGTGTGTGTGTGTGTGTATGTATATATATATGTATATATGTGTGTATATATATATATATATATATATATATATATATATATATAATTCATGTCAAGAGAAGGAAGATAAATACAAGTTAAACACTTAGGGTAATATAGTCTAACATGATAAAACATAAACATGTGCAAATATACATTGAATATAATATAATCATAGAATATATTATACTAAAACATAGATACATGGAAATAAACAATGAAGATAATGTAATTTATATATACACAATATACTAAAATGAAAAATAAACACATATAATTAAACACTGTA